>ML660211.1:2099946-2119589 GCA_007570785.1 Antilocapra americana | reverse complement strand
TGGGAGAATGGCATTGAAACATGTTAATTATCATATGTGAAATCAATCACCAGCCCAGGTTTGATGCTCGGGACTGGTGCATCGGGATGACCCAGGGGGAGGGATCGGGAGGGAAGAGGGAAGTGGGTTTTGGAGGGGGAGCATATGTATACCCATGGCGGATTCATGTCAATGTATAGCAAAACCAACACAATAAAGTAAAGAAAATTTTTAAAAAAATCTATTTTTCTTTTTTTAAATATACATGTATTTGTTCTTTTTCAAAGTCTTTTCCCAATTAGATTGTTACAGAATATTGAGCACAATTCCCTGTGCTATACAGTAGGTCCTTGTTGGTTATTTATTTAAAATATAACATTGTGTTCATGTCGATCCCAAACTCCCTGACTATCCTTCTCTCCCAAAATGTCTACTTTCTTAATCATGTTTTTAAGCCCTCTTCCTATCAAAAATTGTTTCTAGAAAAATCTACCTTGTTAACACTATTTGAGGTGAGCTGCACATTTAATAATACAATTAAATAGTTTTTGTTTAATTCTACTATTATAAATAAAACTAACTCATTAGTAAACAATTTAAGAAAGGAAAGGAAAGCGAAGTTGCTCGGTCGTATCTGACTCTTTGCGACCTCATGGACTAGCCTGCCAGGCTCCTCCGTCCATGGGATTTTCCAGGCAAGAATACTGGAGTGGGGTGCCATTTCCTTCTCCAGGAGATCTTCCTGACGCAGGGATCAAACCCTGATCTCCCACACTGCAGGCAGACTCTTTACTATCTGAGGCATCAGGGAAGCCCACAGTTAAATTAAGTATTACCTAAAAGGGAATTGTATTTATGTTGTTTCACCCCCCCCCCGGAAAATTCTGTCTTGACACCTATTTTAGAGAAGGAATCTTTCTGAACATAACATATACTAATGTTTCTTTAGATAAAGAACTTTGCAATAGAGTGATTTTCTTTTCATGTAACAGTGTTAAGCTTAAAGTGATCCACAATACCCTTTGAAAATAAAATGAAACAATCACATAGTTAAGAGTTTGCCAAAAAAAAAGAAAATGAGAACCAGGATGGGCATTCTTTCCCTTCATTAAATTACACAATCATTTTTTTCATAAACGGCCGGTGAGTACCTTCTCAATGATATAAATGACATGACGGAGGGGAGGAGATGTATAAAATTCCTGTTCTTAAGTGCTTTGCATTTGCAGTAGACCTCAAAGACAATACAGATACAGGTAGCTATTATAGGCTAAGAAAACATATAAGGAGAATGTCATTTCTTCCAAATGACTCATGGAAAAATATAGACAGACGGAGAGGAGAGTAGAAGTTAATGATTGACTACACTCTCGACAACCGTTGAGGTTATACCAGTACAATAGCATCCATCTTTGCCACTCTGCGTGCCTATGATGGCACCTGATTTTGGTGGTTCACCAACTTCAGGACCTTAGTTACACTAATACACTCTCACAACAATTAATCGCTTTGTGTTCCAGTCCTTGGGGAACTGGCATTTTTAATCATTAATTTATTATTAATTTTAATAAATTTGATTATAGTTTTAGTAAATTAAGGTGATAGAACTTCTCAAGAATATTTGTATTTTAGTAGCACTTTCTGCATCATTAATTCGTGTTATTAAAGAGTGTCTTAATTTGGGTTCTCTCAGAAACTGATCTTGAATAAAGATTCAAGTACAAATAGTTATTTTGGAAGATCTTCCAGGAAAGAGTGGAGGAGTGAGGAAGTGGGAGTAGGAGGGAGTAGGAGCAAATAAAGGGTGAATTATCAGGCAATTCACCATGGTGGATAAATAGAGAGTAATCTCTCTGGGGAACTCTTGCCCCTGTAGGACACATTGTCAAGCAGAGCAGGAACTGGGGTATTTATACACCAACTACCTCCTGAGGGCTGCTCTAAAAAGCATTAATTCTTTGGCACTTTCACTCACCTGACAAAGTTGACTCAGGTGGCCAGAGAAAACCCTCAGACAAAGAAATGCAGAGTCTGGCAGTTAGAGGTTGGGCCAGTGTGCCCTAAAGTAGATACACAGAGGGAGAGATGGCAGGTTTGGTAGTATTTCTCCCGAGAGAAAGAATCATTTGAAAACATTCTGAAAGAAATAATTATTTTAGTCATTCATCCTCCTCTTACTGACTTCACTTATACAATGCTTTGCATGCAACCTTCTTTTAGCTCTACTTTAACAAAATTGAAGTCAAAATGTATATATTCAACTCTTTGTCACATAATAATTTATCAACTCTTTCCATTTGTCTACATGTTCATAAGTTTCACTTCAGTATTCTTTCCTACAAATATATTTCTCATTCATTTCTTCTGATGCTCACTGAGCACCTACTAGGAGCCAGGCACTGTGCCCAGGGCCTGAGGATAGGGATGCAAATGAATTTTAATGTTTTGAAGAAAGAACCCACACATCTACAGATGGGCACTAAGGCCAATGCCAGAAGTATATCCAACTGAAAGAGATAAACCGAAACAAGTGATTAGATGAAGCCCTCAGAGAAGTTCCCAAAATGAGGGATGTCCGGTTTAGATTTTGAAGAACAGTGAGGGCATGCCAAGGCAGAGGAAGAACATGTATAAAGGACCGAGGTGTGAGTGTTCACTATTGTCAGAGTGTGTGCAAATGAAAAGCATAATAACCCATTTCACAGTTCTCCTCCTGTTGGATATTTTCATTGTTTCCCTCTTTTTGTTGTTATAGATCATACAGCAATAGACACCATTATGATTAACTTTTTAATTAGTTACTTTTAAGTGTGAACTCCTGAAACTTGAATTACCTGGCCAAAGAAAAGTCTTTTTTTTCATCAGGGGCTGTGTCTTAACTCTGCAGTATGGATAATGGAATTCCCAGCAAAATGATCCAGTGGCCTAAAGGGAGTAGCTTCAGTGCAAGACGGAGCCTGAAATTCCCTTCCTTTCTGTCTCTTCTATAACGCTCTGGGCCTTTTCCTTGCAAGTTTCTACAGGGTGGTTCAGCTGTGGGGCCATGTGCTTGGTGGTTCTACTTGACCTAGCAGTGGTAAACAGAGCAGAACTCCAGAGTTCAGACTATAAATCTGGTCATTTTTATAAGGACTGTGTTTTCAATTGCTCCTCTTTCAAAGAAGAATCTCTATATTAACTGAATTGACCTAGCAACAAAGAGGCAGCTTGTTACCTTTTATTTTAAAAAATTCACACCTTTCAGGACTATTATTCAATCATTTATTTTCCACTTTTAAAGCATTTAGCCAATATTTTTACAAAATGAGTGATAAGATTTTATTTCTACTCATCAAATCTTCAAATTAAAAGAAGAAAGATACATGGAACTTCCCTGGCGGTCCAGTGATTAAGACTCCAGGCTTCCTCTGTAGGGGTGTGAGACTGATCCCCGGTCAGGGGACTAAAATCCTGCATACCATGCACTCCACCCTCAAAATTAAAAGTACTGCTTGACAAGAGAAAGAAAAACAAAAAAAGGCCTCTACTTTTTACATAAATACTAGCACTTTGGGCAAATTACTTTTTAAAATTATACAACTAATCAGATATAAAGTTTTTGTCCATATGTAGAGAGATATAAGAATTTTAACTCTATATGCACCAAAATCTTAGTTTAAAACTCTTAGGAAGCTTTAACTAATGAAAATATAGGGGAAAAAATACTATATTTACACAAATACTCATTTTCTTCATTTAATTTAAGGAAATACTTGATTTAGTCATATTCCAAACATGAAAAAACAAAATTAAGTGGATAATCCTGATTCACACAATTCCTGGCTTTTATACTCAGTACTGTTATTTTCCTTTTTTCTGTTTTTCTTGATTAGCTGCACACTTGCCATCATTATTGCTTCAGATGGAATTGCTTCAGACAATTTCCTAAATGGAATTATGTAATGTCTCTCATTCTTTTGATGTTTTTTTTTAATTATTGTTTCTTTTCAAAGTAGAGTAAGGAAAATATAACACAGAAAATCTCTCCTTTAGATTTACCTAGCGTAGCTTCTATCCAGGGATGAAATTCAAGTTATCTTTTGGGCCATCTGTTCCTCACTCAAGCAAAGTTATTTTAAGAGGGAGCTGGAGGTGTTAATTTCAAAACCTTGCTCTCCCTTATTTTAACAAACTCCTTGAGACAGAGAATCTCCGTACTCACTCCTGGCTACCCATATGCACCCTGGAGCAGCCGGTATCCTACACATCTCAAACCCAGTGAAAATGACACAGTGTGGAGTCCTCATAATTGGTGCCATCATCTGGTAACTAATCCTTACTAAGATGCTAAAAGCTATTAATGACTTGATATAATCAACTGCCATATTAGAAAGAGCACCGAGTTTGGAATCACAAGATATTCTCGTAATCTTTATGTACCACTTGTAGGTTATCTGAATCTCCATTTAACAATGGAGTTTATACGATTGAGTACCTATTATCTGCCACTATTCTTGGGACTGGAGATGCAAAAATAATTGAGAAAAAACTAGTCAACATGCTCAACTAGTTTGCCAATCGTGAATGAAACATAAAAGTGAAAAAAGATCACATCAATACAATGATATTAGATACATATTCTGCAGGGAGGAACCGGAAAGCTAACTGACATTCAGGATTTTTCTTTTTCCTGAAAGTATAAAGCTTTGGTAAATACCACTCAGAAAAGATAAGTTCCCCTCTTACTGGAAGCCTTTTTACTTCCTTTCACTAAACCTTGTTTGTCCTAGTTTAAAGATACTACCTGAAGTAGTTAGAAAGAACACACACTAAACTTCCTTAGAGATGTTGCTGCTGATTGAGGAGATCTGCAATGAAGTCACTGCTATACTGGGTGTATGTCAAAAGTAATGGATGAGAAGATTCCATCTAACCAATGGAAACAAACAAGGCGCCATCTGCTACCTCTTTCACAGGTGAGGAGATGGAGTTTGCAGAGGTCCAGTCGCTTGTCCAAGGCCACATAGTGAGTGGCTAAGAAAACTCAAAGCTAGCTCTCTGACTTTTACTCATTCTCATTCATTTCTTTAATGGACACTTACAAAGAATCCACAGCACACAGATTGCGCAAGCACTGCAAGGAATTTAGTATGCACGACACAGGCTATCTGCTTCTTCTCTTTCAATTCAATGCTTAATGTCAGCTGCAGTTTATGACCATTATGAAGAGTTAGAGAGATCCTATTCATCGGAACAAAATTTAAAAGTCTAAATTAATATGAAGGATACAAGGTGACATGAGTTATCAGGATAATACAGTGTAATGAGCAATTGGTAGAAACTAATGAATATTCACACTCTAATCAGAATAGTAGCTAGGCTGAATGAGGGTAAGTGACCTGAACTGTGCCTTTGATCTTAATCCTAGGGACAAAGAAGAGAGAGAAACAGCCACAGGGAACCAGTTCCCTAAATAAAAGAGTAAGGAAAAGACTAAGAAAATTTGCTCCTGGTCATTGACCAAAAAGTGGGTAGGAGCTTTATTTTGTGGGCACTCTAGTTCCCAATCATAGCTCTACAGAACCAGGCTACCATGGAACTCTGTCAGAATTACTACTGAAATCCTTTTAGGTTAAAAGAAAAAAATATAAGAAAAGTAAGAAATAAAAATTACCTCTGTGCATACTTTACTGCAGTGCTTATTGAACTATTCCGAGATGTGATTCAGTGGGTTCAGCTGTCAGAAGTAGCTGATTTGAGAGTCTCAGAAATCACGATTTCTTCCAGCTCTAAGAAACTGCATTCCAACCAGAAATCCAAACTGAAAGATGGGTGTGTCGCTCCTTGTGTCTTAAAACTCCTGCAAGAACTCCCCCTCTGGTTGTCGTCCTTTTTTTTTCTTATTGAAGGATAATTGCTTTACAGAATTACGCTGTTTTCTGTCAAACCTCAGCATGAATCAGCCATAGGTATACATACATCCCCTCTCTTTTGAACCTCCCTCCCATCTCCCTCCCCATCCCACCCCTCTAGGTTGATACAGAGCCCCTGTTTGAGTTTCCTGAGCCATACAGCGAATTCCCATTGGCTCTCTATTTTACATATGGTAATGGAAGTTTCCATGTCACTTTTTCCATACATCTCAACCTCTCTGCACCTCTCCTGAGGAAACCAAAATTGAAAGAGACACATGTACCCCATTGTTCACTGCAGCACCATTCAAAATAGCTAGAATATGCAAGCAACTAAATGTCCATGGACAGATGACTGGATAAAGAAGCTGTCATTCTTTTTGATGCAGGGACTTCTACATCGCAGACTGCCAGGGTGCCCCTGGTTTCCACAGACCTCATATTAAATTCTACAAATTTTGAAGCTGTTATTTCTCATCCTTTTTCTTCCTAAATCTCCTTTGCACACGACTGGTCATTTCACTGCAACACATTATGTAATTTCATTATGATTAAGTAGTCACAGTAAAAAGAACGAACACCGAGGTCTGAGTCCTGTTGACAGCGGTCAATGTACACATTTAAGTCTATTCCTTTAAACCCAGAAGAAGTTAATATCTGTTGTATACCATCAGTGACAAGAGAAAATAGCCTAAAAGAGAAGCAAGGACCACAAGGATGTCTTATCTTTTGTGAATTCCTCCTTTTCTGGCCACTACCAGACAGAATATTTATATACCTCTCTTCTTTTCTAAGGAAACTTATACTTGAAGTGGGAGAAAAAGCCAGATTTGGTTTCATAGCAATATTGAGTTAATCCTTTCATAATGCAAACGGGGAAAGGTTGACAAGTTTAGTTTCATTTTTTAAAAATGCCCTCTTATGAATGCCTTCATTTTCTCAATGCATCAAACAAGAAAAAGTGGGGTTGTTATGGGCCTTTGGGGGCAGGGAAAAAAAATGTGTTCCTAGAATAAAGCATGTCAGGCTTCCAAGCTGCAACTAAAGCCATTCACAGCTACGGGGATCTTTTTAGGGAGTTCATGCCCAGAAATAGGTTTTCAGAAACTGGGTGTAGAGTTACAGTGCAGCCTATAAATGTGGAGACCTGCAAGGAGCACCACATTCAACAGCCCCACAATGGGGCTGTAAATCACATGCAAAGGGGTCTCAGCAATATTTCCACTTTATCTTCACCCATATCTCTGATGAAAACAATCAGACAAGTTTATGTTACTTGTTTATTTGCTTTTAGGGTTTAAAGGATTTTTGTTATTTTTAATTCTTGTTTAAACTGGTGCTTGAGAACCTCTTGTGAGTTCAGCTATTGGTCAAGCTCTGGGCTGAAAGAAGCTGAAGCCCTCTTTCCTAACATGCTTAGTTCCTCAAATTAGATACATTCTGTGCACATAAAAATTGCATAAGTGTGAGAAAAGGGCACTCATGGTTGACCACAAAGCATACTAGGTAAATTACCATAATGCAGGGTTACCAGGCAGAGTGTTCAGAGGTGACTGACCCCTATCTTCTCCTACATCTGGCCTTTTTCACTACCTGATGACAAAAGTACTGGAAAAACTCAGGCTCCAACAGCAGCAAACAGGAAAATCTACTGCTTTCTTCCAAATCCTTTTTTCTTCTTTTTTTTAATTTTCTTTTTTTATTAATTTTAATTAGAAGATAATTACTTTACAATATTGTGATGATTTTTGCTATACATCAACATGAATTGGCCATAGGTATACATATGTCCCTTCCCTCTCAAAACTCCCTCTCACTTTCCTCCCCACCCCATCCCTCTAGGATGTCACAGAGCACCAGCTTTGGGTTCCCAGAGTCATATAGCAGATTCCCAAAAATTCCTATTCCCATATTTTACATACAGTAATGTATATGTTTCAATGCTATTCTCTCAAACTATCCCACCCTCTCCTTCCCCTACTGTGTCAAAAGTGTGTTCTGTTTGTGTCTCTTTTGCTGCCCTGCAAGTAGGATCATCAGTAATATTGTTCTAGATTCCATATATGTGTCTTAATATATAATATTTGTCTTTCTCTTTCTGACTTACTTCACTGTGTATAATAGGCTGTAGGTTCATCCACCTCATTCAGTCAGCTCAGTTCAGTTTAGTTGTTCAGTAAGGTCCGACTCTTTGCAACCCCAAGAACTGCAGCATGCCAGGCCTCCCTATCCATCATCAACTCCCGGGGCTTACTCAAACTCTTGTCCATAGAGTCGGTGATGCCATCCAACCATCTCATCCTCTGTCATCCCCTTCTCCTCCTGCCTTCAATGTTGCCCAGCATCAGGGGCTTTTCAAATGAGTCAGTTCTTCACATCAGGTGGTCAAAGCACTGGAGTTTTCAGCTTCAGCATCAGTCCTTCCAATGAACATTCAGGACTGATTTCCTTTTGGATGGACTGGCTGGATCTCCTTGCAGTCCAAGGGACCTTCAAGAGTCTTCCTCAACACCACAGTTCAAAAGCATCAATTCTTCGGTGCTCAGCTGTCTTTATAGTCCAACTCTCATATCCATACATGACTACTGAGAAAATCATAGCTTTGACTAGACGGATCTTTGTTGGCAAAGTAATGTCTCTGCTTTTTAATATGCTTTCTAGATTGGTCATAGCTCATCTTCCAAAGAGCAAGCATCTTTTAATTTCATTACTGATGTCATCATCTGCAGAGATTTTAGAGCCCACAAATTATGTCTCTCACTGTTTCCACTGTTTCCACATCTATTTGTCTTGAAGTGATGGGACAAGATGCCATGATCTTAGTTTTCTGCATGTTGACTTCTAAGCCAACTTCTTCACTCTCTTCTTTCCCTTTCATTAAAAGGCTCTTTAGTTCTTCTTCACTTTCTGCCATAAGGGTGGTGTCATCTGCATATTTTAAGTTATTGATATTTCTCCCAGCAATCTTGATTCCAGTTTGTGCTTCTTCCAGCCCAGTGTTTCTCGTGATGTACTCTGCATATCAGTTAAATAAGGAGGGTGACAATATACAGCCTTGATGAACTTCTTTCCCAATTAAGAACCAGTCTGTTGTTCCATGTTGAGTTCTAAGTGTTGCTTCTTAACCTGCATACAGATTTCTCAGGAGGGAGATCAGGTGGTCTGGTATTCTCATCTAGAAGAATTTTCCACAGTTTGTTGTGATCCATACAGTCAAAGGCTTTGGTGTAGTCAATAAAGCAGAAAGAGATGTTTTTCTGGAACTCTCTTGCTTTTTTGATGATCCAATGGATGTTGGCAATCTGATCTCTGGTTCCTCTGCCTTTTCTAAATACAGTTTGAATATATGGAAAATCACTGCTCACGTACTGCTGAAGCCTGGCTTGGAGAATTTTGAGCATTACTTTGCTAGCGTGTAAGACAAGTGCAATTGTGCAGTAGTTTGAGCATTCTTTGGCATTGTCTTTCGTTTGGATTGGAATGAAAACTGACCTTCTCCAGTCCTGTGGCCACTGCTGAGTTTTCCAGATTTTCTAGCATATTGAGTGCAACACCTTCACAGCATCATCTTTCAGGATTTGAAATAGCTCACCTGGAATTTCATCACCTCCACTAGCTTTCTTTGTTTGTAGTGATGCTTCCTAAGGCCCACTTCACTTCGCATTCTAGGATGTCTGGCTCTAGGTGAGTGATCACACCATCATGGTTATCTGGGTCATGAAGATCTTTTTTGTATAGTTCTTATGTGTATTCTTGCCACCTTTTCTTCATATCTTCTGCTTCTATTAGGTCCCTACCATTTCTGTCCTTTATTGACCCCATCTTTGCATGAAATGGTATCTCTAATTTTCTTGAAGAGATCTCTAGCCTTCCCATTCTATTGTTCTCCTCTATTTCTTTGCACTGATTGCTGAGGAAGGCTTTCTTATCTCTCCTTGCTATTCTTTGGAACTCTGCATTCAAATGGGTATATCTTTCCTTTCCTCCTTCGCCTTATGCGTCTTTTCTTTACTCAGCTATTGGTAAGTCCTCTTCAGACAACCATCTTGCCTTTTTGCATTTCTCTTCCTTGGGGATGGTCTTGATAACTGCCTCCTGTACAATGTTATGAACCTCAGTCCATAGTTCTTCAGGCACTCTGCCTATCAGATCTAATCCTTTGAATCTATTTGTCACTTTCACTGTATAATCATAAGGAATTTGATTTAGGTCATACCTGAATGGTCTAGTGGTTTTCCCTACTTTCTTCAATTTAAGTCTGAACTTGGCAATAAGGTGTTCATGATCTGAGGCACAGTCAGCTCTCAGTCTTGCTTTTGCTGACTATATAGAGCTTCTCCATCTTTGCCTCAATAGAGTATAGTCAATCTGATTTCAGTATTGACCATCTTGTGATGTCCATATGTAGAGTCTCACCACATCAGAACTGACTCAAATGCCAAATGCATTCCTTTTTATAGCTGAGTAATATTCCATAGTGTATATGTACCAAAACTTCCTTATCCATTTATCTGTTCCAAATTCTAAAGCACAGTTGAGAGCACATCTCAGAGCACAGTTGAGACGGGAGTTGTCCTGACCACCCTGTCTACCATGGGTCCTCTCCATTGTTCAACCATCTATAGTGCAATGATATGAAACAACTCTTGTGTTAACTTCATTTTTTAAATCCAGCTTGGAATGGGGGATTCATGTGATACAGTTAAATCAGACAGACCGGATTCAAACTCTGAACATAACCATGCTGTACTCTGAGAAGGGTACTTGAACTCTTAGAGCTTGCATGGTCCTCTCGGTACAATTCCATTCAGCAGGTATTTATGAAATGCC
The DNA here is from genome assembly GCA_007570785.1 of Antilocapra americana. Lineage (NCBI taxonomy): Eukaryota > Metazoa > Chordata > Mammalia > Artiodactyla > Antilocapridae > Antilocapra > Antilocapra americana. The sequence goes on along the minus strand of ML660211.1, from coordinate 2,108,889 downwards.
ACAGGCTTTGCTGGGCTGGGGAATAGAAAAGGGAGAATCCATGTGGACCAGTCTTAACAAGTAGGAGAGAATCACAGCAGTTGCAGAAGAGGTGGCAGAACCTGAAGAGCACGTGTGCAGGGCTTGAAGGCAAGTCATCTGGGTACCTTGCTTCCTCGGGGCCCGGACACCTTCACTGCTGAAATGTGCAGCAGGCCACGAGGCAAGGGGTACTCACGTGGCCTGTCCCAGCCCTCAGGAGGGATGTGTTGCTCTCCAGCTATGGATGTTCCCGAGTGGCTCATGGAACTGAACCAGAGGGCCCAGGAGGAACCTGCCAGGAGCTCTGGCCAAGCTCGGACAAAAACCAGACCTGGATCCTCCTTCAGAAAATACGACTCATTTCTCTTTTGAGTAGAATAAAGGAGAGAAGGAATCTGAGGATGAGGGAACTTGGCAGGCAGACAGAGGGGACCCTTGGCATGCTCTTTGCTTTCAGAGGCCAAAGCAGGAAGCATAGCAAAGCCTCAAAGAGAGAGAAAGGGAAGCAGGGAAAGGGTGTACTGTCCTGACAGGTGAAGCCCTGGGATTTGCTCTGCTCAGCTGCTATGAAAGAGAGTCACTGTTTTCTCGTCTGGCCAAATGCAGGGTGAAGCCTGATTAGTCCTCAGATTCCTGAAAGCCTTCTGTGCCCCAGATGATGCTCCACCACGTAGGAGGGGCCCATGAAACATGGTGACTCCATGAATAAATGATGGAGACAAAAATGACCCCAGTCCTCTGAGCTCCTCATCCCAGTGGCAGCTCAGTGACATGTGGTGCCAGAGGGCAGGCCAGGGCTGGGGTTGGGGGCAGGAAGTTACCCCAGATCTGGGAACCCAGAACTAGAAGGAAATGATATGCCAAATTTGACCAGAAAAAAAAATGAGAAGTTAGACAAACAAAAATCAAAAAATAAGCATTGGAATGAAATGAATTCAGTAAAAAAGAACATTTCAGGCCAAAGGAATGGTTCAGAAATGGCACACTGGCACAAAATGAGTGGATTCCATCAGTAGAACTGTTGTATTTTGCCAGAGAGTTGGCTCATGTTTAAAAATTAGAATTTAAATACCTGTAATGAGTTTCTCTTTAAAAGCACATAGGAAGCCTGTGTAGAGGCTGACAGCTGCCCAAGATCGGTGCCTTTAAGACGAAAACATACTGTGGCTAAAATATAATGTGTAACCCGGAGAATAAAGATGTAATCATGTTCAGTTTAAATGCCATTAAGGAGTTTCAACTTTAATGTGAAAGCAATGAAGAGCCACTGAAGTGCTTTACACAGTGAGTGACAGCTCGTGTTTGTATTCCAGGAAGGTCGCTCAATTGAAGTGGATGGGAGTTGTGCAAGACCAGAGGTTAAGTGACCCATTACAAGGCAATCATAGGAATCTAGGAAAGACAGGATGTTGGCCTAGCCCAGGAAGACATGGGAATGGGGGTAGGGGAGATTCTAGAAGCATCCATTGTCCCCTTCATCATTATTAACATCTTTGCCTTTGCTTAGGGAGACATTATGCCCAGTAAGATAACTCCCCAGATTTCTCTGTGGAGCTTTATCAATTTTCCAGAACAGCTGTACCAGTCCCGGACTCTTTCCAAGCATACTGTTTGCTGAGTGACAAAAATAAGTCTGTTTTTGGTCAATACGTATTCAATACAATGCATTTATCACGAGACAAAACTGGCAGAATTTAGCAGGCATGAAAGATACTTACTTTGTAGAATTGTAAGAATTTACTATGTAGATTACCTAACCCTATCCAAAATAGAGGCCAGCAGCAAATATTCATTTTATAATAGTCTTTCTTCCTGTCCCTGATTAGGCATTAGCATACTGAAGTCAGTAACTAAAAATTCTGATCCTCCTAGCATTTGAACTACATCTTCCACACTCTACATACCAAGCATTTGATACTGATCCACTAGCAATTTCAATAAATGTTTAAATATTACTTGGACATACAGAAAGTAATGTTTGTAGCAGACGTCCTCAGACACAAGTAAAATCCCAAATGGATTATTCAGGCTGATGTAGCTACAAATGATTATTGTGCCAGGAGATTTTTTATTTATCCTATTCAGCTCTTCTAGCAGTTTGATCATTTTTGACTCAGAGTCATGGTGAAAGTGGGAATAAACTTCACATTTGAAGAGTTTTCTGATTAGATAATACTTTGGGTAATATCTGATCATGGAAGAGAATATTGAAAGCAGAAAGCAAACCTAAGGAGACCACTGAGAAATAGCAAAGTAAACAATAAACTATATAAGGTTCATCTGCTCTCAATGCAGTTATGTTATGTAAAGAAGGATTTGGATTGCTTAGGTAAATGTGTCTTGATCCTCTTAATGTCCACTGAGAACAAAGTGAAATTAAACAAAAAACCAGTCAGAAAACAGCTATAAATGTGATCTCAGCTGTATTGGGAAAACAATTATCTATCTATGTGCATGGTGAGGAAAGTGATACAAGAAGACTAGAAGAAAATGTACCCAGAAGTGACCATATATCTTCATGGAATGGCTTAATTCCACGTGATTTTACTATATTTCTAAGTTTTCTGTGACAGCATGCATTACTTTTATAATAAAAAAGAGATTTATTAGAAAGTGTACTGGGCGGCATTCCTTTAACTTGACAAAGTTGTGTATGGGTCTTTAACTTAGCAGGTCTCTAGAGTCACTCCAGCCTCTGGGGACCTTTATCCCCTTTCATAGGAGTAAAAACAAGGGAAATAACATGAAGTGTGGATGAGGCGATACAGTGGGTTGAGAATAGAACCATGGACAAAAGCACCTAACAATATTAACTTAGAAAATTTATATTAATAAACCAATAAGTGCTTTGAGTTTGAACTTCCAAAATTATTTTGATATATACAAATCCATTACACACAATAAAAGAGAAGCGTGATGTAAACAGACATGATGAACAGGGTCTGTGCTTTGTCTCGCCACACTTAATAGTGTATGAATGCTCTTTGGCAACTGGGGAGATCTAGTCAACTGTAAATAAAGGGAACTATGATGCCCTCAAAAAGCTCATTTAAATCAATTGGATAAGCAATTCTGTTCCATGAAATTTGAACTTTTGCTGTTAGCTAATCATATTTATCAGAGAAAAGTACATTAATTGAAAAAAATAAGTTGGCTTCTAAAAAGAAATGTGATCTTCCAGGTATATCAGCTAAGATGTATTTGACAAATTATTATTTCCAAAGAATAAAACTATTTCTCCAATGGGAAGAAACTCAATAATACTAACTGATGAGCAAAATATTAGGTTAAAGAAATAGAGTTAAGTGAATTTTCTTCCCTTGGGTAACAGAATAAGAATAAAGGAAAGGACCTTGCTCTAAGAAAACTTTGGGGAAAAGAAAGTTGTCTGGATTGGTTGATGTTTCTCAGAAGTTTGCTTTAGACCTCTCAAAAAAAAAAAAAAAACCAGCCATTCTAGGGAAGTGAGCTAAGAAAGCGAAATATTATACATATGGCTATGGTGTAATACCCTTACAGTGTTGAAAGTAAGAGCATCTGAAAGTCAGGACAGCACACAGAACCTATAAAAGCAGAGATGCAACAAAATGCAGGATAATAAAGTAAAAGCAAAGTTAGATAGAGGCCCAGCCATCCAAGGAGCAGTATAAAGTCAGATGCCATCAAAATTTACCATAAGGAGATTAAAGGAAATGCCAACATTGATGACAAATGACAAACTGTAACATCCACAGAGGAATGGGGAAGAGAGAAGTCACATGTCTTCATGTGAATATCTGGATGATTCCCACACATGTTTAGCCTAAGCAGGACGATGTGATCTCAGAGTTCTTCCCCCTCTGCTTGGCAAAAACAATGGACAATTGTCTCCAGTTTTGGTTTTATTTCTTTTTCTGCAACAAATGACAGTTTGTTTACATGCAGGAGGGGGAAGAAAAATTGAGAGCAAAAACAAACAGGTTGTTAATCTGGAAAACAGAAATGTAATTCTAATGATCAAGCAATCTTGTTTGCTAACAGAACAATTTACTGAACACAGTGATAAAGAACAAAATGTTCAGAAATTGATGTTTTAAACATTGGATTTTTAGCAAACTCTCTTATTTGGTGCAGTCTTTTTGAAATCAAACTGATCCTTTTTTTGTTTTAGGTCACACCAAAAAATTTCTACTGAAAATGACTGAACTGTTGCTGTTACCCAAATGGTTTTCATTCTGTGATATTATTTGGTTTCCACCCGGACTGCTATACTGCAATTCATTTATGGTACTAACCACCCGACAGGTTACGAGCATAGTCCTCCACAAGACTGATCCCACTTCAGATGCCAGTCATACTTTCAGGGTTCTCAAGCCATCCATATTTCTGACTACCTAGTTACAAATTGGAGGATTCCCTTGACTCTCTCAGGTTCAATAATTGACTGGGGTGACTCAGAACTCAGGAAAAGGCAGTACTTATTGTTATCATTTATTGTAAAGGATACAGGTCAGGACCAGCCAAATGAAAAGTCTCACAGGGTGAGGCCTAGGAGGATCCTGAAGGCGGAGCTCCTGTGATTTCTCCCTGTCGAATCAGGGTGCATCACCCTCCCAGTGAACCAAAATGTCCACAAGCCTAAAAGCTCCACTAAGCTTTGATGTCCAGAGTTTCCATTATACAGGCCTGATTTATAAGCACTGGCCACATGGTTGAATTCAGTCTTCAGCCCCCACTGCCCTCTCTGGAGGTTAGGCTGGCTCAAAATCCCAACTCTCCAGTCATGTGGTTGTTCTTTCTGGACACCACCCCGATTCTGAAGATCATCTAGGGAATGACCAAGGGTTACCTCATTAGCATAAACTCAGGTGTGATCCAGGGGGCTCACAAGGAACCAAAAACACCTCTATCACCTAGGAAACTTCAAGAGTTTTGGAAACTTCCTGCCAGGAGCTAGGGACAAAGACCAGACAAATTCTTTTTGTGCATCATTAAACCAAGAACTGCAAAGTGACATGAAAACAACAGATATTTGCAAGACAAATAGAAAACTTTGTCTTTTTCATTTAAAGTACATATCGGAAGGATGAGAAGGACAAGGCTGGTATAAATGACACAAAGTTTTTGTGATGAACATATACCAGAGTAAGAAAAAACATCAATCCTATCCCAAGGAGAGTTGAAAGACAAAGATAAAATTGTTTTCTTTTCAAATGCTCTTGTTCATTGCTCAGTTGTGTCCGACTTTTGCAACCCCATGGACTATAACCTACCAGGCTCCTCTGTCCATGGGATTCTCCAGGCAAGAACACTGGAGTGGGTTGTCATGCCCTCCTCCAGAGGATCTTGCAAACCCAAGGACTGAACCCGTGCCTTCTGCATTGGCAGAAGATTCTTAACTCCTGAGCCATTAGGGAAGCCTTTTTTTTTTTTTTCAAAACATTCACTTTATTTCAATGTCCTTCGTTTCCCTAAGCATCAGGCTTGCTTGTACTTCTCTGTTGACTATTTCTTCCAAAGTGTTAACTTCAACATTTATTCAGCACCCTCAATGTACAAAGACTGTCATAACTAGGTCTCTGCTCTCACAAACCTGTCAGTCTAAAGAAGATAACAATCACGCTAAAAATTAAGCAATATGACAAAGGCAGAAACAAAGGATTTGGGGTCTTTGAGATATGAGCATTAATGAGAGAAAGCTTAGAGCTGGCTAGAAGGGGGTAGCACTTCAAAAGGGTCTTGAAGAATGATTAGGATTTCAGTACAAGATGGAAAAGCAACTTCCCCAGCTGAGTGAAGAGACATAGAGACCCAGAAGCTTAAAACCCTGTTTAAGGAATCTCCATATCGTTTTCCATAGTTGCTGCTATTAATTTATATTCCCACCAACAGTGCCAGAGGGTTCCCTTTTCTACACATCCTCTCTAGCATTTATTATGTGTAGATTTTCTGATGATTGCCATTCTCACAGGTGTGAGGTGAGAAGTTGCTACATAACACAGGGAGCCCAGCCTGACGTTCTGTGGTGGGATGGGAGGAGAGGGGGGATCTCAAGAGGGAGGTGATAAATGTATAATCATGGCTGATTTTTATTGTTGTGCAGCAGAAACCAACAAAACATTGTAAAGCAATTCTCCTTCAATTAAAAGGTAGGGAGGGGAGAGGGAACTAAGATGGTGGAGGAATAGGACGGGGAGAACACTCTCTTCCCAATAAATATACCAAAGGAACTTTTAAAGGCCGAGCAAACTCCAAAAAACAGGATCTGAATGCTGGCAGAGGACATCGGGCATCTGGAGGGGCGACCCACTGCCGACGTGAGGAGTAACAGTGAGGAAACCTAGACCCACCCACCAGAAAACCACACAAGCCTTCCCATCCAGGAAACTTCGACAAACCACACATCCAACCCCTCCCACAGAGAGGAACCCCCACAATAAAGGGACAACACAGCAAGATAAACAAGATGAAAAGGCAGAGAAATACCCAGAAAGTAAAGGAACAGGATAAATACCCCCTAGACCAAACAAAAGACGAAGAGATAGGAAGTCTACCTGACAAAGAATTCCGAATAATGATAGTGAAAATGATCCAAAACCTGGAAAATAAGTTGGAGTTGCAGCTCAATAACCTGCAGGCAAGGATTGAGAAGATGCAGGTAAGCTTTAACAAGGACTTAGAAGAAATGAAAAAGAGTCAAAATACAATAAATAATGCAATAAATGAGATCAAAAACACCCTGGAGGGAACCAACAGTAGAATAACAGAGATAGAAGACAGGATAAGTGAGGTAGAAGACAGAATGGCAGAAATAAATGAAACAGAAAGGAAAAATGAAAAAAGAATTAAAAGAAATGAGGAAAATCTTAGAGACCTGTGGGACAATATTAAACGCACCAATATTCGAATCATAGGAGTCCCAGAAGAAGAAGACAAAAAGAAAGACCATCAGAAAATTCTTGAAGAGATAATTGTTGAAAACTTCCCTAAATTGGGAAAGCAAATAGCCACTCAGGTCCAAGAAACACAGAGAGTCCCAAATAGAATGAACCCCAAGCGGGACACCCCAAGACACATATTAATCAAATTAACAAATATCAAATATAAAGAGCAAATTTTAAAAGCAGCAAAGGAGAAACAAAAAATAACTCACAAGGGGAATCCCATAAGGATAACAGCTGATCTCTCAATAGAAACGCTTCAGGCCAGAAGGGAATGGCAAAACATACTTAAAGTCATGGAAGAAAACAATCTACAACCCCGATTACTGTACCCAGCAAGGATCTCATTCAAATTTGAAGGAGAATTCAAAATTTTCTCAGACAAGCAGAAACTGAGAGAATTCAGCAACACCAAACCAGCCCTCCAACGAATGCTAAAGGAACTTGCCTAGATAGGAAACACGGATGGGATAGATAATCTGGAACCCAAGACAATAAAATAAATGGCAACAGGATCATACTTATCAATAATTACCTTAAATGTAAACGGGCTGAATGCCCCAACCAAAAGACAAAGATTGGCCGATTGGATACAGAAACAAGACCCCTATATATGTTGTCTACAAGAGACCCACCTCAAACCTAGGGACACATATAGACTGAAAGTTAAAGGCTGGAAAAAGATATTCCATGCAAATGAAGACCAAAAGAAAGCAGGAGTGGCAATACTCATATCAGATAAAGTAGACTTTAAAATAAAGGCAGTGAAAAGAGATAAAGATGGACATTACATAATGATCAAAGGATCAATCCAGGAAGAAGAAATAACAATTATAAATATTTATGCACCCAACATAGGAGCTCCACAATATGTAAGGCAAATGCTAACAAGTATGAAAGGGGAAATTAACAACAACACAATAATAGTGGGAGACTTTAATACACCACTCACACCAATGGATAGATCAACTAGACATAAAAGTAACAAGGAAATTCAAACTTTAAATGATACAATAGACCAACTAGACCTAATTGATATCTATAGGTCATTCCACCCCAAAACAAGGAATTTCACCTTTTTCTCAAGTGCACACGGGACCTTCTCCAGGATAGATCACATCCTGGGCCATAAATCTAACCTTGATAAATTCAAAAATATTGAAATCATCCCAAGCATCTTTTCTGACCACAATGCAGTGAGATCAGATATCAATTACAGGAGAAAACCTTTCAAAACTTCCAACATATGGAGGCTCAACAACACACTGCTGAATAACCAACAAATCACAGAAGAAATCAAAAATGAAATTCAGTTATGCATGGAAACGAATGAAAATGAAAACACAACAGCCCAAAACCTATGGGACACTGTGAAAGCAATGCTAAGGGGAAAGTTCATAGCAATACAAGCTCACCTCAGGAAACAAGAGAAAAATCAAATAAATGACCTTACTATACACCTAAAGCAACTAGAAAGGGAAGAGATGCAGAAGCCCAGGTCTAGTAGAAGGAAAGAAATCTTAAAGATCAGGGCAGAAATTAATGCAAAGGAATCAAAAGTGACCATAGCAAAAATCAACCAAGCCAAAAGCTGGTTCTTTGAGAAGATAAATAAAATTGACAAACCGTTAGCCAGACTCATCAAGAAACAAAGGGAGAAGAACCAAATCAACAGAATTAGAAATGAAAACGGAGAGATCACAACAGAAAACACAGAAATACAAAGGATCATAAGAGACTATTATCAGCAACTATATGCAAATAAACTGGACAATTTGGATGAAATGGACAAATTCCTAGAAAAGTACAACTTTCCAAGACTAAACCAGGAAGAGATAGATAATATTAATAGACCCATCACAAGCACGGAAATTGAAACCGTAATCAGAAATCTTCCAAAAAACAAAAGCCCAGGACCAGATGGCTTCACAGCTGAATTCTACCAAAAATTTAGAGAAGAGCTAACACCTATTCTACTCAAACTCTTCCAGAAAATTGCAGA
>ML660211.1:1709822-2094946 GCA_007570785.1 Antilocapra americana | reverse complement strand
GAAAAAATTAATAATTTTTTTTTAAACCCTGTTTAGTGAAACTATGTGGCTTCAACAAAATGCACAGGACTAGAATGGTAGTGAGGCCCGATCAGGCAGGCTCTAAATTCTGAACTGATGAGTTTGAATGTTATTCTTTGGGCAGTGGAGAGCCACTGAAGCTTGTTGAAGAAGATGCTTTTGTGTCTCAAATTCCTTAAAGTCCTTCAGAAGCTTACAGACAAAAACAGCCAATTAAGACATTATTGAAATAGTCCAGACAACAAATGACAAGGAACCTTGGTACTGAACAATGAAAGAAATATTGGAAAAAAGAACCAACTGAATTAAGTAATGGATTGTGGGAGGCATAAATAAGAGGAACTGAAGAAAATTTCAAAATGTCTAATCTGCTGCTGGAAAAATGGTGTCATTAAAAAAAAATGAGAAACTGTCTTAGTCTTCTCAGGTTGCTATAATAAAATACCACAAACTGGGTGGCTTCAACAGCATTTATTTCTCACAGTTCTGGAGGCTGTGAAGTCCAGGATTTAGGCACCAGCCAATTCAGTTCCTGTGAGGGCCCTCTTTCTGGCCTGTCAACAGCTGTCTTCCTGCTGTGTCCTCACAAGGCAAAGAAAGAGAGGAAGCAAGCTATCCAGCTCAGTGACAAATACCACCATTTACCATAATTCTAAAACCTAGCATGGCACTCACCCCAAAGTTCCTCACCTTAATCCCCACGGTATCCCTGACGTGGCTCCTGCCTCTTTCTACAATATCATTTATTAACACTTCATTTCACTCTTGTCATTCAATAATATTAAGAAACATAATTCATGAATAAGTCACAATGTTTTAAGGTTCCCTATCCCCCACGTGCTGTTCCTTGTCTGGAATGCTCTTTTCATATCCAAGGTTTATTTTCTTAATGGTACTCATCTTTCAAAGTTCAGTTCAGGCATCACCTTTTCACAAAACTTTGTTGGGAAATATCCCACAAGCTGAACTGAAATGTCATTAAATGTCATCTAGGATATACTACACCATTAATTGGTCATTGATTCATTTGTCTGCTTTTTCCACTGGACTGTTAGTCCTTGAGAGCAGGGATTGTTTCATTCTGCTTTCTAATTCCAATATATTCTAATAATATATGGCAGATGACTGCATGCAAAAAAAAAAAAGACCCCAAAGTGTGCCCAGTTAACTAATTAACTGGCTTCTCAATATTAGAACATTCATGGATAATTAACGTACAAAACAGTATCCTCAAATGTTCTGCTCCTCTTTCCCTTATGCTGCACTTGCTATTTAAAGGTCTATTTAAAGGGGCTGTGTCTAGACTAGCCAAAGAAGGCAAGAACAAAAAATTCTAACTGTAAATTTCTCTCAAGTAATATGATCTATTTTTAAAACAACCCTGTGGACCATTTCCAGGAGAGCCAAGTTGACCAGAGTATCTTCTCACGAATCACCTCTCTAAGCTAATTCTCCATGAAAAATAGGGGAGAATGTTTATTCAAAATGAAAACACTGGAAAAGAAGGAACAGAGAATTATGTGGGCTTGGATAATCCAGAAAAGGATGCTGAATACTAAAAGGGAGAATTTGAGTTTGACACACACACATGATAAACCATTTTTTCCAAAAGAGAATAAATGTGATCAAAGGACTTAGAAGGAAAGATGTTTTGGGCAGAGAAATTAGAAGACATTTAGAAATTACATTTGTGCAGACTGTACTGTATTTTCTTTGAGAATTCAAGATCCTAATCCCAGAATAACTTTATTGAACTCCCACAGGAAATGAGGCTTAATACGGTTGAGTCTAACAAAACACCAGTGTAAATCATTTAGCAAGCATGGCCAAAGGACCACTACACCGATAATTAATCAGTCTTTCTGTTCATTTTCCTTTCCAGGGGTTAAAAGTTGAGAGTATTACATGTAATAAATTGAAATCTGCCATACATGTGCTAGGTCCAGAATAATCTATTGCAAAACAAAAATATGCCCCCAAACAAAAGCTATTTGGCCACTTCCATTATTTTCTGAAACATTTTCAAACACATCCCATCTAAAATTAGATTTTTAAAACAAGTTACTATCAATTTGAAAAAGAACACAAAGTTAACTACTTTACAATCTTGAGCAGAAATAAAGGGTTCATTAATTGTATAAAATTCAGCAAAATCTCATCATGGAATCTTGCTCAACTTCCTGTAAATGAAAAATATTCAATATCTGTAGTAAGCGCAGAATGAACAGCTTCAAAAAGAGCTGATATATCACCATTTAAAAACCTACATAAATGAAAGACTTGTTGGGTCTAATAGAAATGCTGATAAATGGAATCTTGAATAAGAGCTAAGAAACTGAGTGCCAAGTATTAAAAGGATGCTCATGATTTCTGATTTGCTTGGAGATATGTAACAAGTCAAGACATTCTGATACACTCTAATAGTTTTGAGAATTGTTTTGGAATATGATTCAGGGTTTAATCCTTCAATCTAAAACCTTTTTGGACACCTACTGTATACCAGGAATCAGATGAATTAAAAGAACTGATCTCAAGTATCTCATGCTCCGATAGTGGAAACTGACAAATAACTATTTACAAGACTGAGGACCCATGTCTCAGTGATAAAACTACTGGACGAGAGAGGGGTAATCTCCCAAGTTTGGTGCTCTGGGGGCCCTGAAAACGGAAGGGCAGGCATTCTGAGATGCGAGAACAAATTTTTTTTTTTCTCACAAACTAGATTACAGTTCATTGAAGGCAGAACTGTCATTCACTTCTTTGTATAATTCACAATGCATAGTAAATTTTCAATAATTGCATCTTGGGTAATTACCAAAGACAGTTCTGATTGATAAGCCTAAGTGATTTGAAACTTGAAAAATTGGAGAATCCAATGAAAGATGAGTCAATGGACAATAAGAAGTAAACATTTTCACAGTTAAAAATAATAGTCATTAATATCTCCTAACAATCACTGCAGATGGTGACTACAGCCATGAAATTAAAAGACACTTGCTCCTTGGAAGAAAACCTATGACCAAGCTAGACAGCACATTAAAAAGCAGAGATATTACTTTACCAACAAAGGTCCATCTAGTCAAAGCTATGGTTTTTCCAGTAGTCATGTATGGATGATGTGAGAGTTGGACTATAAAGAAAGCTGAGAGCTGAAGAATGGATGCTTTTGAACTGTGGTGTTGGAGAAGACTCTTGAGAGTCCCTTGGACTGCAAGGATATCCAACCAGTCCATCCTAAAGGAGATCAGTCCTGAATATCCATTGGAAGGACCAATGATGAAGCTGAAAATCCAGTACTTTGGCCACCTGATGCAAAGAGCTGACTCACTGGAAAAGACCCTGATACTGGGCAAGATTGAAGGCAGGAGAAGAAGGGGATGACAGAGGATGACTTGGTTGGATGGCTGCATGGCATCACTGACTCTATGGACATGAGTTTGAGCAAGCTCCAGGAGTTGGTGATGGACAGGGAAGCCTGGAGTGCTGCAGTCCATGGGATCACAAAAGGTCAGACACAACTGAGCGACTGAACTGAACTGAACAAGATAAAAATAGAGTTGGCCATAGGGTTGATATACATAATTCTGAAACCAGACATTCTGCTTCCAAGCTGACCGATTCACATGGCTCGTGACTCATACAGACTCACTATTACCAGCGCAAACTCTTGGTCTCATGGACCAGAGAGTGAAAGCGCATTCTTGCTGTGACTACTGAAAGGCTCTGGCTTATACAGTGCTACAAGAGAAAGAAATATAATTAGGTTTAAAATAATTTTAATCCTGTGGACAACTTAAAGATACAGGTCTTTATCATTGGAGAAAAGAATAAGAAAGAAAAAGAAAAAATGAAGGAGAAATAGAAGTAAAGGGAATAAGAAGAGGGAAAGAAAAGGAGGAAGGAAGAAAAGAATATTGCAGGGAGCACTAGAGCCAGAGATATTCCATTACTAGGATCCAGGCTAGAAAAATTTGCATGGTATCATCACTAAGCACTGAAGATTTGTGCAATAATCCTATGTCCAAAAGCAGAGAAATTCATACAAGGTGCATCTTTGAAAACTAGAACTGTTCTCTTCTGCTATTTATGATTTGAGATAGAAGTTTGTTTTGACTCCCAGTTTAACAAGTGCATGTGCTTCCTGGAGGTTATCCTCAATCGCCTCTTCGAATGAACTGTTACCTTTAACCCTAGACCTCGTGGTTATCAGGCAGGTTAGCCCATGCTGCTGTCTGGGGTGGCAGAGGGAAGCCAGGCAAGGTGGAGTCTCTGAGTCCCAAAGGAAGTAAAGGAAATGCTTGGTTCTCTGACAGTGTTGGCAACAGCACTTAGTCTAGGGACTTTGGTATAATTTAGCACAATATAAACCTTCAAGATCAGGTGCAATTGTCAGGGTTCAGTGGTTTACAAGGGAATTGATCTTTAGTCCCATGAGGAACAAATCCTTGGTGTTATATGACAGGTAGGCACAAAAACGGGGGAGGGAGCAATGCCATTCAGAAGCCAACCTAGCTCTGATCTCTTCACAAGGTTTTAATTGGGTCCTCACTGCCATGAGGACAATCTGACTTCTCTTTTAAGTAGAGATTGCCTATATTACTGCCTAAACAAGTAGAGATTGTTCTTTAGCTGTTTTTAAGAGTGAATGAAGTTTACACTATTCACTGAAGTTACTATTGTCCTAAAATATGACTCTCCTCTAGATATATTTTCAAATGGTTTTATAAGCTCTGTGAACAATGGTGCGAATTTAGGAAGCTATTTCATTTCTCTTAATGGCTCTGAGCAAAACAATAGACTAGGAAGGGGTCTCTGTTTATACTCATGATAGCTTCTATAATGAAAAAGGACAAACATTGATATTATCCTGATTTTTGCCTGCTTTCTTAAAGAGGAGAATTAGGTTTTTTACCCACTCCAGTATCTTTGCCTGAGAAATCCCATGGAAAGAGGGAGCCTGGCAGACTACAGTCCATGGGATCATAAGAGTCAGACACAACTTAGCAGCTAAACAACAACAACAAAGACATAGGATATCAGTGTAGAACATGCTTATATCATTTCCATTCCATATCATTTCCATATTGATGTAGAACAAATCATTTCCATTAAGTCACCCAGACAATGAGAGTAAAAAAGAAAAAGATAAAGCTAGTCCCTTAAATATTATCCATAGGTCACCTTACCTAAATTAAATATTTTGTAAATGTGTCCTTTCAGGCATGAAACACTTGAAGATACACATGTGCATATTTCACATCACACTCATCAGACAGCCATTGGAAGATACTGAAATACTCTTTAGTGGTGATCAAATTAAGTCATTTAAAGTAGTATCGTGGCAGCTTTTCTTATATCTCCACTGCACTGCAGTGTATTCCTATCACTCAATTAAATCAATAGTCCATCAAAAACTATTAAGAATGTCTAATGATTTTCAGGCAACATTTTTAAATGCTTTTCCAAGAGTTAATTATCTTAAAAGCACATGGGGAGCTGCCGCAGTGTGCTCCACAGCAGCCTCCTCTGGGACACCAGTGCCCATCAGGCACCCGCCCCCGATGATGACAAGGGTGATGACGCCTCCTCATGCACGAAGCTGCTCCACACCAGGCGAGTGTGACCCACATGGGTCTAGCATTGCTACATCTTCCCTAAACACCTGTGTCTGGATTCAGAAACAGTGATGCTCATTTTCAGGCCAACATTTTCTGAGAGATTCATAGAATTAATTTCAAAAGTCAGTGGGACCTCTACAGAGCAAATGGCCTATTAATTCTTGATTTAGTCAGAGGGCCTGCATAAAGCTTAGAGATTACTCAGACAAGTGGTTTCCAACATTCTTTGCTGTTCAAACCCCTTTTGCACTAATACACTATCTTGAGAACTCCCTTTGTGATGTAAAACCTTCATCATTTTTGCCTGGTATACAATAAAGGAGTAACTTCTTAAAAAATTCATTAAAAAATACTCATTAGATTACTCAGTCATAAAAAAAGAGTGAAATAATACCATTTGCAACAATATGGACAGACCTAGAGATTATCACACTAACTAAAGTAAGCCAGTGAAAGACAAATATCATGTGATATTGCTTAATGCAAGTCTAAAAATATGATAAAAATGAATTTGGTATCCCACAGACATAGAAAACAAACTTATGGTTGCCAAATGGGGAAGAGGGTAGGAGATAAATTAGCAGTTTGGGATTAACAAATACACACTACTATGTTACAATCAACAAGGGACAGCACAGGGAACTCTACTTAACATTTTGTAATAACTTGCAAGGGAAAAGAATCTTGAAAAGAATATATATGTGTGTGTATATATATATACACACACATATATATATATATCTGAATCACTTTGCTGTACATCTGAAACTAACACAACATTGTAAATAAGCTATACTTCAATAAAAAATAAATTAAAGAATTAAAAAAAAAACATTAATCAGGGTCTTCTTGCATGCCATGCACTGTGAAGAGAGCAACATGTACGTGGTCCCTGTACAAGAAATCTACCATCTTCCAGCAGAGAAGATGGTAGATTTAATTTCATCTACCAATTTAGTCCAGAATATTTTAATAAAGTGTATTAAATGTTCTGGTAGCATTTACGATAATTTCTCCAAAAGGGAACTTTCCTATACTGTTGGCAGGAATGTCAATTGGAAAACAGTAAGGAGGTTCCTCAAGAAACTAAAAGCAGAGTTCCCATATGACCCTCTAGTCCCACTCCTGTGCATATATCTGGAGAAAAACATGGTTTGAGAGGATACAGGCACCCTGCATAAACATACATCATATCACTGTTTATAACAGCCAAGACATGGGAGCACCCTAAATGTCTATCGACAGATGAATGGATAAAGAAGATGTAGCACATGTAAACAGTAAAATACTACTCAGTCATTAAAAACAATGAAACAGTGCCATTTGCAGCAACGTGGATGGACCCAGAGATTATCATATTAAGTGAAGTAAGTCAAAGAAAGACAAACATCATATATCACTTATATGTGGTATTTTTTTTAATGATACAAATGAACTTATTTACAAAACAGAAATAGACTCTGACTTAGAGAACAAACTTATGGTTATCAGGGAAGAAAGGTGAGGGGTAGGGGATAGACTGGGAGTTTGGGACTGACATATACACACCAGTCCATTTAAAATAGATAACAAGGACCTACTGTATAGCACAAGGAGCTCTACTCAATACACTGTAGTGACCTAAATGGGCAAAGAACAGACGCCTGTGCACATAGCACTGAATCACTCTGCTATACACCTGAAACTAGCACCATATTGTTAATCGACTGTACTCCAATACAAAACAAAAACTAAAAAAAAAAAAAATGAGTAAAATCATTTCCCCAGTTTTGCTCTTTCTAATCAGGTTAAAACAGTGTTTTCAGTGCTTTCACTTTGTCCCTTGGATGCAATGCAGGCACTTCACACTCAACATGTTAAAAAAAAGCAAGTGGAATATTATAAAACACTATACTTCAATTTCAAAATCCTTTTTAAAAAAGCTAGTTGTCTTCTCCTCCCATCTCCTGCTCTTCTCCTGTCTTTTCTTTGTTTCACAGCTTCCCCTTCACCTGGTCAAAACCTCTAGAAACTAGAGTCTTTAAGCCTTTTCCTGATCTCTCAGTCCCTATACTGAAACATCCCCAAGATGTCATTCTAAGAACTGTCTCAAAGAAGTTATTATAAGAAAAAATATATATATATAGTTAATTTAAGTATATTGTTAATTTAAGGCAATTTTAACATATGTAATTATATTAATGACTTTTAAAATTCTCTTCCTCATTTAAAAAGTGAAGCTTGATGATTTTAAATTAATTGCAGAAGAAGGTATGATTTGTCAGCAAATAAAACTATATATCAAATTTTGGGGACCAAAGTACATTAAACTTTGACCATATGCTCCAGAATGAAAAATAAAAATTGCTTTCATGCTATGATTGCATTTTTGTGCTAAAATTTTTTAAAATTAAAAAAAAAAACACCTTAGTCTTCTCACCTGAAAGACAAAAAACTATGACTCACAGTGATAAAGCAGGTTGTTTATGATCACAAAGATAGAGAGAAAAAGACAACTCTCCCATCTCCTGACAAATCTCCACAGAACTCCTTCAATACTGAACTCAGAGAACATCCCCCAATATTATAATGATTGCTAAGGTGAGATTCAAGCCAGCTAATCATCTAGATACCCCATCTAGCACATATGATTTATTTGTAAGAGGTTTCTGGTAATAGACACTGCGTTATTCTGCAACAAAACACACATTAAACAGCAGGTATAATCCAACAAATTCTTTTCTTCTGCTCTTGCTGAAGGCTTTTGAGTAGAGGTTGAAAACTGACACTCATGGGCTGGATTCAGCCTGAGATCTAATTGGTTGGCAAATGTAATTTTTTTAATTAACTTTTGAGAAATTTTAACCAGTAATCAAAAAATTTTCCCATTAAGAAAAATCATAGTGTATTCAACCCTGGTACTATATCTCCACTTGGCCATAGTCATTAAAGATGAGCAGCTGCTCTGCCAAGAGACAGGCATTCTCTGCTTTACCAGTGTCCCTACCCTTTCTAACTGTCTCTTTTCCCAGCTGGCTCCTCTCACTTCTGTTACTTGACTGGTCCCTAGGGCATCTGAATTTGCAACATATGTTTCAGAGTCTTAGCTGACAAGATTTTGTCCATTCTCTAAGAGATATTATATAAAAGTTTCACAGGCATTTGGAGGGTGAAATGTTTGAGGGAAAGTAAAGCATCAAAAGTACACCTTGAAAGTCCCTTGGACAGCAAGGATATTAAACCAGCCAATTCTAAAGGAAATCAACCCTGAATGTTCACTGGAAGGACTGATGCTGAAGCTGACACCCCAATACTTTGGCCACCTGATGGAAAGAACTAACTCATTGGAAAAGACCCTCATGCTGGGAAAGATTGAGGGCAAGAGGAGAATAGGGAGACAGGATGTGATGGTTGGATGGCATCACTGACTCAGTGGACATGAGTTTGAGCAAGTTCCAGGAGTTGGTGATGCATAGGGAAGCCTTGCATGCTGCAGTTCATGGGGTCACAAAGAGACGGACACGACTTAGAGACTGAACAACAACAGCAAAGCTACATCAGAAATGGTAACTCATTCTGGGCTAGAATTAAGCATGTGATCAACTTATTTTTTCTGTAACACTGGCAAGACCTAGGCCACGAATATAAATAGAAGGATCTTGGCCACAGCCTACCTCCTTTCTCTTCCCACCCCTGGCTTCAGCCTACAGTTCAAGAGGCCTTGTGCACACATGTGAAAAACTTGGCTTTATAACCAAAGTCTGGTGACAGCCACACTTTATATACAAGCAACATATCTTGGCCCTAGAAGTGGATGGATTCTGGTGAGAGGCTCACATACACCACACACACCATGCACACCTTGCACACCATGCACACCTTGCACACCATGCACACCGTGGAAGTGAGCTAAGAACCCCTTGAGGAAGTATTTCCAGGATTCCAGAAGAGGAAGGCACAACTGCTCACCCACTGAATCCTCACACTACAGAGAGGAGAACAGCTGAAGGAATATTTGTACATTGTTCTCCAACTTTTGGATCTTTGCCAGCCTGATAGGTGAGAAAGTTAACCTCAAGATAGTCTTAAGTGGCATTTATCTTACTATGAATGAAGTTGAACATCAACTTTATTTGGAAAGTAAACAATTCACAAGCCCAGGACTGCTATTA
The DNA here is from genome assembly GCA_007570785.1 of Antilocapra americana. Taxonomy (NCBI): domain Eukaryota; kingdom Metazoa; phylum Chordata; class Mammalia; order Artiodactyla; family Antilocapridae; genus Antilocapra; species Antilocapra americana. Next base: position 2,085,156 of record ML660211.1, on the reverse strand, counting down.
GCAACACTGTCAGCTCAAGATTACCTGGGATGTTGGGTGAGGTGGACATTTTTCAGATTGTCAAATATGGTATAGATGATTTAATGTTAACTTATTTCATGATATTTTATGATTCTAATATCCAAAAATGTTTAAAAGAATGCAAAAAAACTATGTGTTTGGGCACTGGATATGACATAAAATGCCTCCCCCCAAAAAATGGCCCAGAATGTCTGCTCTTTAGCATATCACAGTAGTACTCAAGTTAGGGAAAGACACGGTCTAAAGCAAATATTCTTCCTCACCCATTCTTAGAGTCAAAGATCTAAATAAATGGAGAGAAGTACTGTGTTCATGATCTGGAAAATTCTATCCTTTTAAGATTAAAAATCATATCTCTCTAAACACCCAGTGTAATCCCAAAGAAAATCCCAGCAGGATTTTTTAATAGAAAGCAACAATCTGATTCTACAATCTATGTGTAAAAGCTTTAGAATACTCTAAACACTTTTTGAAAAGAAGATAAATGGAGTACCTACACTACCAGATGTTAAGATTTACTACTAAAACTACAATAATCAAGACAATCCCATTCACCATTGCAATAAAAAGAATAAAATACCTAAGAATAAATTTACCTAAAGAAACAAAAGACCTATATATAGAAGACTATAAAACACTGATGAAAGAAATCAAAGATGACACAAATAGATGAAGAAATATACCATATTCGTGGATTGGAAGAATCAATATAGTGAAAATGATTATGCTACACAAAGCAATCTATATATTTAATGCAATCTCTATCAAGCTATCAATGGCATTTTTCACAGAACTAGAACAAACAATTTCACAATTTGTATGGAAACACAAAAAAACCTCAAATAGCCAAAGCAATTCTGAGAAAGAAAAATGGAACTGAAGGAATCAACCTGCCTGATTTCAGACTACACTACAAAGATACATTAATCAAGACAGTATGGTACTGGCACAAAGACAGAAATATAGATCAATGGAACAAAACAGAAAGCCCAGAGATAAATCCACGCATCTATGGACACCTTATCTTTGACAAAGGAAGCAAGAATATACAATGGAGAAAAGACAATCTCTTTAACAAGTGTTGCTGGGAAACTGGTCAACCACATGTAAAAGAATGAAACTAGAACACTATGTAACACCATACACAAAAATAAACTCAAAATGGATTAAATAGCTAAATGTAAGACCAGAAACTATAAAACTCTTGGAGTAAAACAGGCAGAACACTCTCTGACATAATCACAGAAACATCATAGAAGATTATACCTCCAGAATAATGGAAATAAAAACAAAAATAAACAATGGGACCTTATTAAACTTAAAAGCTTTTGCACAACAAAAGAAACTATAAGCAAGGTGAAAAGACAGACTTCAGAATGGGAGAAAATAATAGCAAACAAAACAACTGACAAAGAAGTAATCTCCAAAATATACAAGCAACTCCTGAAGCTCTATACCAGAAAAACAAACAAGGCAATCAAAAAGTGGACCAAAGAACTAAACAGACATTGCTCCAAAGAAAACATACAGATGGCTAATAAACACATGAACATCACTCAACATCACTCATTATTAGAGAAATGCAAATCAAAACCACAACAAGGTATCATCTCACACTGGTTAGAATGGCCGCCATTAAAAAGCCTACAAACAATAAAAGCTGGAGAGGGTGTAGAGAAAAGGGGACTGCTAGCAGGAATGCAAACTGGCACAACCACTATGGAGCGCAGTGTGGAGATTCCTTAAAAAACTGGAAATAGAACTGTCATATGATCCATCAATCTCACGGCTGGACATACACACTGAGGAAACCAGAATTGAGACACATTATCCCAATGTTCATTGCAGCACTGTTTAAAATAACTAGGACATGGAAGCAACCTATATGTCCATCAGCAGACAAATAGATAAGAAAGCTGTGGTATATATACACAATGGAATATTACTCAGCTATACAAGAGAACACATTTGAGTCAGTTCTAATGAGGTGGATGAAACTGGAGACTATTATACAGAGTGAAGTAAGCCAGAAAGAAAAACACCAATACAGTATATGAATACATATATATGGGATTTAGAAAGACAGTAACAACAACCCTATATGCAAGGCAGCAAAAGAGACACAGACGTAAAGAAGAGACTTTTGGACTCTGTGGGAGAAGGCGAGGGTGCGATGATTCGAGACAACAGCATTGAAACATGAATATTACCATATGTAAAACAGATGACCAGTACAAATTTGATATATGAAGCAGGGCACTCAAAGCTGGTGCTCTAGGACAAGCCAGAGGCATGGGGTGGGGAGGAAAGTGGGAAGTGGGGTTCAGGATGGGGAGACACGTGCACCCATGGGTGATTCATCTTGATGTATGGTAATCAGTCGGTTCAGTTCACTCACTCAGTGGTGTCCTACTCTTTGCGACACCATGGACTGCAGCACACCAGGCCTCCCTGTCCATCACCAACTACTGGAGTTTACCCAAACTTGTGTCCATTGAGTCGGTGACGCCATCCAACCATCTCATCCTCTGTGGTCCCCTTCTCCTCCTGCCTTCAGTCTTGCCCAGCATCAGGGTCTTTTCAAACGAGTCAGTTCTCGGTACTGAAACAGGTAAATTATCATATGTGAAATCAATGACCACCCAGGTTTGATGCTTGATACAGGGTGCTCAGGGCTGGTGCACCAGGATGACCCAGAGGGATGGAATCAGGAGGGAGGTGGGAGAGAGGTTTTGGAAGGGGAGCACATGTATACCCATGGCAGATTCATGTCAATGTATGGCAAAACCAATATGATAATGTAAAGAAAAAAAAAATGAGTTCTTCACATCAGGTGGCCAAAGTACTGGGGTTTCAGCTTCAACATGAGTCCTTCCAATGAATATTAAGGACTGATTTCCTTTAGGATGGACTGGTTGGATCTCTTTGCTGTCCAAGGGACCCTCAAGAGTGTTCTCCAACACCACAGTTAAAAAGCATCAATTCTTCGGTCCTCAGCTTTCTTTATAGTCCAACTCTCACATCCATACATGACTACCGGAAAAACCATAGCCTTGACTAGACGGACCTTCATTGGCAAAGTAATGTCCTGCTTTTTAATATGCTGTCTAGGTTGGTCATAACTTTCCTTCCAAGAAGTAAGTGTATGGTAAGCGTATGGTAATAACCACCACAATATTGTAACGAAATTATCCTCCTATTCAAATAAATTAATTAAAAATAAAGAAAGCACTGAGACAGCAAAAGGAATGCAGATGTATAGAATAGACTCGTGGACTCTGTGGATGAGGGTAAGGGTGGAATGATATGGGAGAATGGCAATGAAACATGTTAATTATCATATGTCTAATCAATCGCCAGCCCAGGATTGATGCTCGGGGCTGGTGCATCGAGATTTCCCGGGGGGAGGGAGGAGGGAGGGAGGAGGGAGGGGGTTTCTGGAGGGGGAGCATATGCAAACCCATGGTGATATCATGTCATTGTATGGCAAAACTAATACAAAAAGAAAGAAAGAAAGAAAGAAAGCAATGGGATGAACCCAGAAACAAACAAACAAACAAACAAAAAAACGGTGTGTCATCATCCCATTGCTTTCTTTATTTTTAATTAATTTATTTGAATAGGAGGATAATTTCATTACAATATTGTGGTGGTTATATGGAAAACAGTGTGGAGATTCCTTAAAAAACTGCAAATTGAACTGCCATATGACCCAGCAATCCCACTGCTGGGCATACACACCGAGGAAACCAGAATTGAAAGAGACATGTGTACCCCAATGTTCATCGCCGCATTGTTTACAATAGCCAGGACATGGAAGCAACCTAGATGCCCATCAACTGAAGAATGGATAAGAAAGCTGTGGTACATATACACAATGGAATATTACTCAGCATTAAAAAAAAATTCATTTGAATCAGTTCTACTCAGGTGGACGGAACTGGAGCCTATTATCCAGAGTGAAGTAAGCCAGAAGGAAAAGCAACAATACAGTATACTAACGCATATATATGTAATTTAGAAAGATGGTAACAAGAACCCTGCATGCGAGACAGCAAAAGAAACGCAGATGTATAGAACAGACTCGTGGACTCTGTGGAAGAGGGCAAGGGTGGGATGATATGGGAGAATGGCATTGAAACATGTTAATTATCATATGTGAAATCAATCGCCAGCCCAGGGTTGATGCTCCGGGCTGGTGCACCAAGATGTCCCAGGGGGAGGGAATCAGGAGGGAGGAGGGAGGGGGATTCTGGAGGGAGAGCATGTGTAAACCCATGGTGGTTTCATGTCATTGTATAGCAAAATCAACACAATAAAAAAAAAAAAAAGACGGTGTGGTTTTGCTGAAAAGATAAAAACATAGATTACTGGAGCAATAGATTTTTAATGAAGGTGCAAAGGCAACTTAATGGAAAGATATGATCTTTTCAACAGATTGTACTATAACAAATTGGATATCTATACACAAATAAATTTCTATCCATATCTGTGGCTTATGCAAAAATTAACTGATAATGAATTGTAGACCTAGATGCAAAACCAAAAACTAAAACTTATAAAAGCAAACATAGGAAAAAATATTCGTGATCTTATTAGGGAATTATTTTTTAGATATGACACTATAATGACAATTCATAAAAGGAAATTGATAAATTGGACTTCATCAAAGTTACAAGGAAGATATACAAATGGCAAATAAGCCCATGAAAAGTTGCATTATTAGTTATCAGGGAAAAGCAAATGAAAACCACATCACTACACACCTATAAAAATACTAAAATAAAAATAGAATAACGGTATCAAGTCCTGGCAAAGATGTGAAGAAACTGGAATATGCACCCATTGCTGATGAGAATGCAAGAGAGTAATCATTTCAGAAAATGAGTTAGCATTTCCTTATAAAGTTAGACATATACTTATCATGTGACCCAAGATTCCTATTTCTTAGATGTTTATTTTCCAGGTGAAATTAACACTGTCCACACAATAGCCTGTACATGAATTTTTAGAGTGGCTTTATTTATAATCACCAAACCTGGAAACAGCTAAAATGTTTTTCAACAGACTATGGTACCTCCACACAACAGAACACAACACAGCAGGACAAATCAGTACCGAGCAACAGATGAATTTCAAATGCAGTGCTCCAACGAAAGAAGCCAGGCTCTAAAGGCTACATACTGTATGAATCATGCATATGATTCTATTTCTATATCATGCTGTAAAAGACAAAATTAAAGGAACAAATAACTGACTGGGGACTGATAGGGAGTAGTGGTAGAGGGAAGTACTGGCTATAAGGGGACAGCAGAAAACTGGGGCAAATTATGGGACCTCTCTGTATTCTGGTTATGGGGGTCACACAACTGCATAAATTTGTCAAAACTCATAGAAATGCACACGAAAAAGGCTAAACGTTTTGAACAAAACATTGAAACCTCCTTTGTCAGATCTTCCCTGACCACCTAATGACTCCTGTTGTTTATGTTCATGTTTAAATTTTTCTGTATTGTACTTTATCACATTCTGGAATTTTTGTTATTTATTTACTGTTATACTTATTGTCTTTCTTCTCTGCTAGAATACACTCTATGAACATTCAAGGTTCATATTTTTCTACTTAAAACATCTAGATTTAATAGAGCAACAAAAAATAAGGAGGTTGCTTATACTGTTGATAATAGATATAATGGTCATCTGAATTAATTCACCCATTCCATTCCATTTTAGTTCACTGATTCCTAAAAGGTTGATGTTCACTCTTGCCATCTCCTGTTTGACCACTTCCAATTTGCCTTGATTCATGGACCTAATATTCCAGGTTCCTATGCAATACTGCTCTTTACAGCATCGGACCTTGCTTCTATCACCAGTCATATCCACAACTGGGTGTTTTTGCTTTGGCTCTGTTTCTTCATTCTTTCTGGAGTTATTTTTCCACTGATCTCCAGTAGCATATTGGGTGCCTACCGACCTGGGGAGTTCATCTTTTTGTGTCCTATCTTTTTGCCTTTTCATACTATTCATGGGGTTCTCAAGGCAAGAATACTGAAGTGGTTTGCCTTTCCTTTCTCCAGTGGACCACATTTTGTCAGAACTCTCCACCATGACCTGTCCATCTTGGGTGGCCCCATACAGCATGGCTTAGTTTCATTGAGTTAGACAAGGCTGTGGTCCATGTGATCAGATTGGTTAGTCTTCTGTGATTGTGGTTTCAGTCTATCTGTCCTCTGAAGCCCTCTCTTAGCGCTTACCATCTTACTGGGGTTTCTCTTTCCTTGGACGTGGGGTATCTCCTCTCAGCCGCTTGCCACTCCAGCACTGTGCAGCCAGCTGCTCAACATTCAGAAAACTAAGATCATGGCATCCAGCCCCATCACTTCATAGCAAATAGATGGGGAAACAGTGGAAATAGTGGCTGACTTTATTTTGGGGGGCTCCAAAATCACTGCAGATGGTGGCTGCAGCCATGAAATTAAAAGATGCTTGCTCCTTGGAAGGAAAGATATGACCAACCTAGACAGCGTATTAAAAAGCAGAAACATTACTTTGTCAACAAAGGTCCATTTAGTCAAGGCTATGATTTTTCCAGTAGTCACGTATGGATGTGAGAGTTGGACTATAAAGAAAGCTGAGTGCTGAAGAATTTATGTGTTGAAGAAGACTCTTGAGAGTCCCTTGGACTGCAAGGAGATCCAACCAGTCCATCCTAAAGGAGATCAGTCCTGAGTGTTCATTGGAAGGACTGATGTTGAAGCTGAAACTCCAGTACTTTGGCCACCTGATGAGAAGAGCAGACTCATCTGAAAAGACCCTGATGCTGGGAAATATGTCTGGCACATAAATTCTAAATAAATATGGCAGGAGGACAAGGGGATGACAGAGGATGAGATAGTTATATGGCATCACTGACTCAATGGACATGCATTTGAGCAAGCTCTGGAGATCAAACAAGTCAATCTTAAAGGAAATCAGTCCTGAATATTCATTGGAATGATGCATGCTGAAGCTTTGGCCACTTGATGTGAAGAACTGACTCATTAGAAGAGACTCTGATCCTGAGCAAGATTGAAGGCAAGAGGAGAAGGGGATCACAGAGGATGAGATGGTTGGATGGAATCACCAACTCAATGGACATGAGTTTGAATAGGCCCCAGGAGTTGGTGATGGGCAGGGAGGCCTGGCCTACTGCAGTCCATGGGGTTGCAAAGAGGCAGACACTACTGAGCAACTAGACTGAACTGAACTGTGTTCTGATATTACTTTTAATCACATGGCGCTCTGCCTCCCAATCTGGCAGCAGCCTCCTTACGACTAAAGCAAGTTGTCAAAATTAACAGCTGCAACACTGATTCCCAGGCCACATCAGGCATCTTCCCGAGGGTGCCAAGTTCAAATATAAGCTACAAGGTAATGCTCTCTGAAAAGTATGAAGTGGGCTCCCAGACAACTGCATAGCACTGACCCAAAGGGACACTGAGCCAAATGTCCCTTTAGTGACCTCTATGTTTATTACCACCAAGGCATAACCAAAAGAGTTTTTCTTTCTCACATTATCACTTCTGCTTCTTTTATAATAGTGGAGGCAAAGAAATTACTAGCCATTCCATGTAAATTGTATGGAACTATTTTACTCCTCTGCCCCTATTGACTTAAGATACCTCCAATGTCTTATTTCAACCCCTATGACTTATATATGGCCTTTTTAAAAATGAGTTTTCTAGTTTCCTTGTCTGGCTAATAGCTCACAAAAGATAGTTTTTTCATTGGTTTATAAAATTTCCACAGAACAGCCTTTCTCTAATAAAGCTGCTATTGACAAAACCACCTGCCCAACTGCTTGGTGAAATGCTTGGGAAATTGAAAGTAAAACTTAAAAATGCTTCTTTGTCTGACATGAACTTAAAATAGGAAGTCCATCTCAGTTCAACAAACTAGATGATCAGTTTAGGCATGGGGAAATCACACTGTCCTGAAAATTGTCAAGAAAACAGTTCTAAGTTCCCTTAGTAATGCATAAGTTTTTTCTCAGTCTCAGAACTGAAGACTGAAGAAGAGCAAAGTTGCAAGAGACTTGCATTACACTCTGTGGGGTTTTGCAGTTTAAAAATAGAGAAAATAAATAAAACTTCACTATTGCTTTATGATAAGTGATTAAGTACAAGATGAAGTAGAAAAAAAAACAGGATACAAAATGATATATATGTTTCTTCCTTAAAAAAAATGTTAGTGTAATCTCTAGGTAGTAAAATAACTTTTTGCTTTATTTTGTTCTTAAATTATTCATTATTTTAGTTAAAATTCTGCAGCAAATGTGTACTATTTTACAATTTAAAAAACTGTTTTTAAATGCCTTAACACATTTCAGAAAGGGCTCATATATTCTCTAAGTATGAACATGCTCATTGCACAAACGAAAAATTGCTCAGCTGGTACAGGTAGCAACTAGCCCCCAATGTTTGAATATTTTTTATATTTGCCAACTTTGAGATGAATCCTTCTGCAAACTTCATCCTGACATGTCAGAGAAAGGAAGTGGGGTTATGAAAAAGGCTGAAGGAAGAAGAGAAGTAGGGGAGAACACACGTTTTATTCACGATTCTGGCAAACTGGAACTGAGCCAGTGGCAACTGCCCACCGCAGCCCTTCTGAGATCGGCGTGCGAGGCGTGAACCGTCCCTGGGGTCAGAACACCCCCAGTGGTTTGGTTTTGGTGACAAAGACGCCAGCAACTTGCTCTTAAGTGAAAGGAAAGCAAAAGAACACACGTCACTGGCTGTTAGCTTACTGACAGCAGCCTATTACGATTCATTATTTTGGCAAACATATTAGAGATACTAATGTTTTATTTAGAAGTTTTATACAGTTTAGCAATGTGCAGAGATCATGTTTCACAGAGCTTCACCAGGGGTACATCACGTAGCTTTTGCAAATATATCCTCATCAATAATGTATGACTCTCTTAAGCATAAAATAAAAAATAATCAATCTCGCTATTTTTTGTTTTTGTATTTCATCTTGAAGCTATATTGGAAAAATAATTAAATTTATCATGTAATTAATCTGATTCACATATTTATATCCACTAACTGCGAGGCATTTCTAACAACAAACGTCAGTCCTTAAAGGAAATTATGAATTCTTTTACCACTACACTCCTCATAAATTAGGAAAAAAATATGCAATACCTACTGGTTTTGAGGAAAGACAGTCTTTTTCTTTTAGTTCTCCTTCTTCTTTCCTCTTTCTCTCTGAGAAAAGTATAGCTGTTCAAAGAGTAAACAATGACATCAAAGCTTTGATCACTATGAAGTTTGTTAAGCATCTTACTCGTTCTGACAAGAATTTCCTGTATTGAATTTTTATGTGTGTCGATGTGTGTGTGTGTTTGCTGAGGACTTTTAGATCAATAATTTCAAATGAAGCTTACTTTTTACATTCAGTTCAGTCACTCAGTGATGTCCGACTCTTTACAACCCCATGAATTGCAGCACGCCAGGCCTCCCTGTCCATCATCAACTCCCGGAGTCCACCCAAACCCATGGCCATCGAGTCAGTGATGCCATTCAGCCATCTCATCCTCTGTCATCTCCTTCTCCTCCTGCCTTCAATCTTTCTGAGCATCAGGGTCTTTTCAAATGAGTCAGTTCTTTGCATCAGGTGGCCAAAGTACTGGAGTTTCAGCTTCAGTATCAGTTTTGCCAATGAACACCCAGGACTAATCTCCTTTAAGATGGACTGGATGGATCTCCTTGCAGTCCAAGGGACTCTCAAGAGTCTTCTCCAACACCACAGTTCAAAAGCATCAATTCTTCGGCACACAGCTTTCTTCATCGTCTAACTCTCACATCCATACATGACCACTGGAAAAACCATACCCTTGACTAGACTGACCTTTGTTGGCAAAGTAATGTCTCTGCTTTTAAATATGCTACCTAGGTTAGTCATAACTTTCCTTCCAAGGAGTAAGCAGCTTTTAATTTCATGGCTGCAATCCCATCTGCAGTGATTTATTTGGAGCCCAAAAAAATAAAGTCTGACACTGTTTCCACTGTTTCTCCATCTCTTTCTCATGAAGTGATGGGACCAGATGCCATGATCTTAGTTTTCTGAACATTGAGCTTTAAGCCAACTTTTTCACTCTCCTCTTTCACTTTCATCAAGAGAATTTTTAGTTCCTCTTCACTTTCTGCCATAAGGATGGTGTCATCTGCATATCTGAAGTTATTGCTATTTCTCCCAGCAATCTTGATTCCAGCTTGTGCTTCTTCCAGCCCAGGGTTTCTCATGATGTACTCTGTATACAAGTTAAATAAGCAGGGTGACAATATACAGCCTTGACATACTCCTTTTCCAATTTGGAACCAGTCTGTGGTTCCATGCCCAGTGCTAACTGTTGCTTCCTGACCTACATATAGGTTTCTCAAGAGGCAGGTCAGGTAGTCTGGTATTCCCATCTCTTTCAGAATTTTCCACAGTTTATTGTGATCCACACAGTCAAAGGATTTGGCACAGTCAATAAAGCAGAAGTAGATGTTTTTCTGGAACTCTCTTGCTTTTTCAATGATCCAGTGGATGTTGACAATTTGATCTCTGGTTCCTCTGCCTTTTCTAAAACCAGTCTGAACATCTGTAATTTCATGGTGAAATTGCTGAAGCCTGGCTTGGAGAATTTTGAGCATCACTTTACTAGCATGTGAGATGAGTGCAATTGTGTGATAGTTTAAGCATTCTTTGGCATTGCCTTTCTTTGGGATTGGAATGAAAACTGAACTTTTTCAGTCCTGTTGCCATTGCTGAGTTTTCCAAATTTGTTGGCATATTGAGTGCAGCATTTTCACAGCATCCTCGTTTAGGATTTGAAATAGCTCAACTGGAATTCCATCACCTCCACTAGCTTTGTTTGTAGTGATGCTTTCTAAGGCCCACTTGACTTAACATTCAGAATGTCTGGCTCTAGGTGAGTGTGAGTGATCACACCACTGTGATTATCTGTGTTGTGAAGATCTTTTATTACAGTTCTTCTGTGTATTCTTGCATTACTGACCATAAAAAAATAGCAAAACTGAAAAACCTATCAAGACTTTCTATGTAAACTGCCAAGCATTGGGTTGGCCAAAAAGTTTGTTCAAGTTTTTCCAAAAGATGTTATGGGAAACCTCAAACTTTTTGGCCAACCCAATATTATAAATTGTCTTCAGTTAGCAGTTTTGTCAGGAGACTCCACATAAGTACTATGGTAGTAATTCAAAGTACTTGATTAATATAATTACATAAAATTGCTTTTTCTTATTCTACAAATAACTCATGCTTATTAAAAACTAAAAAAAGAAGAATGTAAAGAGGAAAATTAAAGTCCTACTCTGCCAAATTACACTGCCATTGACAATGTTATGCTCGTTTTGAGTATCAAATCTTTTTGAGAGTAGAGTCAAACTTAATTAAAGCTGCCTTATTACTGCTGCCTCTACCAACTCAATGGGCAACATGTCACAAAAAGTCGTTTATCCGTCAGAGGAAGCAGGTAATTCATCCTTTATTCATTCATTCAAGGAATATATATATATATTTTGAGGGCCTTGTGAAAAACATTAGGAATCTCTCCCCAAACTGTCTACCAGTGCTGCAATTTTATCCTTAGAAATTCATATGAGAGCATGTGAGTCATTTGTCCCTAAAAAAATTAGTAACAACATTTATTTGATTAATTACTGTGTACCCAGCACTAAACACCTTTGCATATGGAGTTTATTTAATATTCACGTTAACTCCATGGGAAGGGCCTGTTATTGTTCTTATATCCTGTTATAGCTGAGGGAACAGAGTAGAGTGACTGGCTCCGATGCAGGTGGCTGAGCATGGGTGCAAACAAACCCAGAGCCCCTGCTCCAGGCCTGGCCTCCCAGCCACGGCGCCTTGTGGCTCCACTGTGCACACTTCCGGGAGAGACAACGAAGCCTATCAGTTCTGAGTACTTTGATGAAAATGAGTTGCCAGAGGGGTCAGTGGTAATGTTCACAGTGGAGGAGGGGTAGAGGGACATGGCCAAATGGTTGGCTGCAGAAACAGGATGACTCTGGGCCTCTTAGGGGAAAGGAGACTCTGAGAGGAGGGGAGAAAACAGATAAGAGATGACTCAGAAATATTTAACCGGGTTTCCCTGGTGGTCCAGTGGTTAAGACTCTGTCTTGCAATGCAAGGACACCAGTTCAATCCCTATTCCGGGAAGATTCCCAAAGGCTGTGGAGCAACGAAGTCCCTGCGCCACAACCTTTGAGCCTGTGCTCTAGATCCCAGGAGCCACAACTTCTGGGCAGACTAGTCCACTGCAACTACTGAAGCCCATGTGCCTTGAGTCCCTCCGCAACAGGAGAAGTCAGTGCAATGAGATGCCCAAGCATTGCAACTAGAGTCACCCTTGCTGCCTGCAACTAGAGAAAGCCTGCATCAGCCATGAAGATCCACGACAGCAGAAAATAAAATAAGAAACCTTTTTTAAAAAATTAACCTATTTCACAAATTTATCTCCAGGCAAAGTGAATAAGCTGTTGGCTTCTTCTCTTTTTTTACACATATAGTTTATTACAGAATATTGAGCAGAGTACCTTGTGCTATACAGTAGGTCCCTGTTGGTTATCCATTTTAAATATAGCACGGTATACATGTCAATCCCAAGCTCCCAATCTATCCCTCCCCTCCACTCTTTCCCTCTGATTCCCGTAAATTCATTCTCTAAATCTGTGAGTTTGTTCCTGTTTTGTAAATAAGTTCATTTGTATTTTTTTTTAGCTTCTACATGTAAGCAATATCATATGCTATTTGTCTTCCTCTGTCTAACTTAATCTCTAGGTTCATCCATGTTGCTGAAAATGGAATTATTTCATTCTTTTTAAAGGCTGAGTAACATGCCATTGGCTTCTATGTACAATTTTCCTCATTTGAAATGTTCTGTGAGTAGCATGATATCTTTCCCTACTTTGTGCAGAGTAACAGACTGCTGACTGATCAAACCAATTATTAGAATGTTAGTGCAACCACTTACTAATGTGTTAGTCAAAGGCAAGTTCGTGAACCACATTTCTTTTAACTTTTCAAGTAGAGCACAGTTGTAATCAATAATTTTGGAATATGTTTATTTTGCAGACACCACTAATATTTTTTATCACAACTGTGTAGGCTAGATGATATAGATATCTGAAGAAAATAAAACCAAGACAAAGGTGGAAAATATTTGTGTTGTATAAACTGAAACAAAGTCTAGCAAGATCTAGTCTGTCCAATGGGGTAGTCACATGTGATTATTTAAATTTAAATTAATTAACTCCAATGAAATTTTCAGTTCCTCAGTCAAATTAGCCATGTTTCTAATGCTCACCAGTCATATGTGACTGATGCTTTTCCCTACTGAACAGCCCAAATGTAGAATATTCCCATAACTTTAGAAATTCCTACTGTATAGGAATTTTACTGTATAGGTGTAAAGTCACAGAGTAAGAGATCATTGCGTTTATACAGGTAATTAACCTAATGAAAGGAGAGAAGTAATAAGAGGGGACAGTTTAAGAAGAGTGACAAAAATCTATACTTGTTGAAGAACAAGAAATGCTAAATAGACTAAAAGGTCACTACATAATATTGTTAAATTGCTATCAAGAGTAAATTAATTTGTAGTTGTGAATAAACTATTAGTCGATATATTTAGCATGCTTACTAAAGTCAGGAACTAGATGAAATCACTAACATTAACAGAAAAACTTTTTTCAAACTTCATAAATTATGTCAGAAGATTAAGGAAACAAAGATCAAGTTGACTGTTAGAAAGCAAGATCCACAGGCTGGAAAATTCTAATAAATGATGGTATGAGAGAACTAGATTGGTTGAACAATCCCAATGATGTCATAAGGAGAGAGAGAAATGAAAGAAGAAAATTTGCTACCAGGAAGCTGTGAAAAATGAGGTAATATTTGGTAAGTGGGCTTCCAGTAGAGTGTGCAGCAGGTTGCTTGGTTTATGTGATATATTGTGAACACTGCAAATCTATTTTGAAAAAGAAGTTGCAGGATATAAAATTTGTCTTACTCATTTTTGCACAACTACTATAGGGAAATTTCTGAGATGGAGAAAACTGTTTTCGCCACCTCTTGGGAAAGACATGTAACCACAAAGACTCTTATTACTGGGCAGCTCTTTGGCCAGACGTGAGGCTGTGTCCTTCACGCTGATACATCATCCTCACATCCTCTCTCCCTGATAGGCTCAGAGACACTTCGACTCACCAGTGCATCATGTTCTCGGAGGTTGTTCTAAGTCCATTTTTGCAAAAGTACAAAATGAACTTATTCAATCATCACTAGCATCTTATAGTGAGTTACTTCAATTATTACCTCATTTTGTAAATGTTCATAAGTGCTCATCATAAACCAAGCGCCAGAAAAAGCACCAAGTGGAACAAGATCCACTGCACCTACAAGAGTCCAGAAGTTGAAACCAACCACTAGAGGCACTTCCTTATTTTTAACCTATGTTGTACATGAGAATGTGCTGGCTCAGAGAGTTTCAGTGACCTGAGGTCAGGTGATAAGCTAGCGGAGAAGCCAGGGGTAGGCTCTGGGTTTCTGTGCCTGCAAAACCCAGTTCCTTTCTGAGAACTATGCTGTGCGGCTGCCCACCACCTGTACCACAGGACAGGGTGGGTGAAGGTGGCCACCTGTATGTACCACAGGGCAGGGTGCATGAAGGTGGCACTGTCATCTGGGGGAACAAGCAGGAGCTCTGACACCTGCTACAAGCTGGGCTCCCCAGAAGCTGGCCTGGAGGAAGGGTGCTGAGTGTTAGTGCTTTCTCTGGAGACTGATCTCAGGGAGCACCGCCTGTGCAGCGGGAGAGAGATGGGGTGGGAAGGAAGCACAGGCAGGATGTGCTAATGATGAAGAAATGAGTTCTGAGGGTGGAAATACATTCTGCCAGGGACCTCTGGGAAATAGCAAAAATCGCGCCTTGGTGGTTTTCACCCAAAAGAGTGGTGAAATTCTCCAAATTTTCTCCTTTATTGGCTGACGGCTACTCCAGGGCCATTAACTCCCCGACCCCTTCTGAACTGCCCCAGGCATGGGCCCTCCAAGAAGGCCCCCAAGCAGAGAGCCGCAAATGCTCAAAGTCAGAAGCCTCTGATGCTGATGGGAACGCTGGGTGCCAGGAGGATCCGGGCTGGGCACAGACGGCTGCTCTACCACCTCAGACAAAGATAAGCTTGAATCCCGACTCTGTGTGTTAACATGATTTATGACTCCAGGCAAAGAAGGACCCCACTGTGGATGATATACTGTATCTGGCTGTTCTGTATCTGCTATGTCTCCACCTAGAATGGTTCTGCATCTTACTTTCTTTTCCATAAAATTGACTGTTGGCTGGAAGCAGACCAGTTGTCTTACAAGAGGTCCTATCTCATGCTTTTCTCTGTTTCTTCATGTACTATTTTACCATGGTACTCTAGTCCCTGTATTCCCTACAAACTGGTTGTTAGATCTGATGACATGATTAGCTTTAAGCTAAACATTTTGGTAACAATTCCCCCCAGGAGGTGCCCTGTACCTCACAGAGCATCCCATCAGGAGGCTCCCCACCTCTGGCTGTCTTGTCTATAGCTGCGCTGAGGTCCCCAGTGGGCAAGGTGGTCACAGCTAGATCACTCTGGTGAGCAGATTCTTTATTTGTAATAAGGAATCTGAATAGCACTGTTTTTAGATTCCTATGGAAATTAAATGATATAGTCAATGCTCTTAACACAATCCATAAATACAGTAGGGGTTTCCATTAAGGAGGATAGCACATTTGAAGTACAGACGGAGGAGAGAAGGAACGGCAGTGAATATACCCTTGACAGCTTCAGAAGGACAGAATCTTAAACTGGGTTTTAAGAACAGATGTCCTCCTTTTCCGGTAAGCGGCCTGAGGTGACCCCTAAAAATGGTGCGCTATTCACTCGACCCAGAAAACCCCACAAAATAACACTCGTGAAACTGCCCAGGCCATAAAGGGTATGCATATCCGAAAAGCCACCAAGTATCTGAAGGATGTCACTTTGAATAAGCAATGTGTGCCATTCCGTCGTTACAACGGTGGAGTTGGGAGGTGTGCACAGGCCAAACAGTGGGGCTGGACGCAGGGTCGGTGGCCCAAAAAGGGTGCTGAATTTTTACTACATATGCTCAAAAATGCAGAGAGTAATGCTGAACTTAAGGGCTTAGATGTAGATTCTCTGGTCATTGAGCACATTCAAGTGAACAAAGCCCCCAAGATGCGGCGCAGGACTTACAGAGCTCACGGTCGGATTAACCCCTACATGAGCTCTCCCTGCCACATTGAGATGATACTTACTGAAAAAGAACAGATTGTTCCTAAACCAGAAGAGGAGGTTGCACAGAAGAAAAAGATATCCCAGAAGAAACTGAAGAAACAGAAACTCATGGCCCGGGAATAAATGCTGCAAAAAATAAATGCAAATAAAAGTAAAAGTGTTGCTGTCTTAAAAAAAAAAAAAAAAAAAAGAACAGATGTCCTGGAGAAGGCAATGGCACCCCACTCCAGTACTCTTGCCTGGAAAAGCCCATGGATGGAGAAGCCTGGTAGGCTATAGTCCACCGGATCGCAGAGGCAGACAGGACTTGAGACTTCACTTTCACTTTCACTTTAGGAACAGAGGTGTGAGAATTGCCTCCTGGTATCAGTTACAAAAAAACAAAACTACACAGTACATGGTACAAATAGCAACATGGTTTGGAAAAGAGATAAAAGTGGAAGAGGAAAGCTGAGATGAGGAGAGATTGTGGGAGGATTTAGGTATCATGTTAAGTCTTTTGGATTTTATTTTCTAGCAATAAAAAACCTTCACAGGTGAGATGCTGTTTCAGGAAAGGTTCAACTTGTATTTCAACAGTATAATGATACTTGAGACCTTTTATTTGCCCTTCAAGACCCTCTCTCACCTTTCTCAATCTAGTTCTCTGCCCCCAGAGCCCACTCTGGCTGGAGCACCTCAACACATTTTCTCGGTTTCTGGCTTCTGTGTGGTTTGGACCAGTGAGAATCCTGAGCAGTATTGAGAAAGGCTGGCATCAGGGGCCCTTTGCTGCAGCGCTTGCACCTGGACAAACACCTGCTCAAGCAATAAAATACAAAGAAACTATAAGGGACTAAAAATAACTGTGTGCCTGTGAAGTTGGGGCAAATTCTGTACAAAAGACACAAAATATCCAAAAAAACCAGAACTGCCACTTCTGAAGAGCTGGAGGAAAACAACCTTGGGAGCAAAAGCAAAGTGCTGTGCATGCCCCTCGCACTCAACATGGCCCCTGGATTCACCCCTATCCTCACCCCATAGGAGGAACCAGCTCACTCTCCTCAGAGAGCAAGCAAGGGAGCCTGTTACTTGTTCTTGCTGCTCCCTACAATGGCAGGGGCCCCAATAAAGGCTTGCCTGAATTTCTGCTCTGGTCTCTAGTCAGTTTCTATTGATCGGACTTCCCTGGTGGCCGTGGCTAAGAATCTGCCTGCCAGTGCAAGTGACACAGGTTCTATCCTTGGTCCAGGAAAATCCCACACACCATGCAGCAACTGAGCCCAGGCGCCACAACTACTGAAGCCCGTGTGCCTGGGGCCCGAGCTCGGCAGCAAGAGAAGCGACCGCAGTGAGAGGCTGAGCACAGCAGCTAGAGAGCAGGCCCCGCTCTCCAAAACTAGGGAAAGCCCAAGGGCGGACATGAAGATCCTGGGCAACCAAAAACAAAAAAAATTGTTTTTAATTTTTATCGATTGAAGAAGGCCAAGAACCCCATTCGGCATCAATCTGAGTCTCCATATGGCTCCTGCTACAGATTTTAATACAGCTATCCCTCGCTTTTTGAAAAATTGCTTTATGCCACTTTGCTTTCATGAAAGACCTACAGTAGTGTCTGCTTTTGTTAGCCAAAACAAATCCAGAGAGAATTTTCACTTTTAAGAAAAAAAGGCAGAAAAGAAAACCGAGTGTTCCGTTCCTGTTTGGCAGTTAGTCAGAGCAGCACCACCCAGGCCCTCCCCTGGGAAGCCCACTCAGCATCAAGCAGCCACAGCTTTGAACAGTCTGTGAACATCTGTGCTCTATATCCACTTATTCTGTGCATCCATTACAAGATGTGTGCTAAGACAATTGCTTCTTCACTTTAATGCTGTTTTAACTTACACAAGGTTTCATAGGAACTCTACTTTCAGAGAGCAGGGGAAACCTGTATTACATAATGACTCCAAGAGAAGACCCTCAAAGCAAGATTCTGGGATTCATTTGCTTATCTACTTGTGTCTGACTCTGCAACCTCATGGACTGCAGCACGCCAGGCTTTCCTGTCCTTCACCATCTCTCGGAGCTTACTTAAACTCATGTCCATTGAGTCAATGATGCCATCCAACCATCTTATCCTTTGTCATCCCCTTCTCCTCCTGCCCTCAGTCTTTTCCAGCATCAGGATGTTTTCCAATGAGTCAGTTCTTTGCATCAGGTGGCCGAAGTATTGGAGTTTCAGCATCAGTCCTTCCAACTAATATTCAGGGTTGAAGCTCAAATATGCCAAAAGGAAAGACCTGTCCAGCCACTGGTCTGGCAGAGACAAAGGAAGACACAGAGATGAATGTGTGGTAGAGGAAGGAGGCTCTGCAGTGTCCAGTTACTATTGGCGTCATTTGATTTTTCTTCCTTTTTCCCTCTGCTACTTTGCATGAAAAATCCGAGTGATCACTAATGTTTTAGTTCCAGCCCCAGGCATAACTGAATTGACATCACCTCATGACAATTCAGTAGCTGGTAGGACTTCATGTATCCTCTGTGATGAAGACACAAAGTTGGTTCACAGACAAGTTTGGGTGGGTGCTAAGGGGCCAAAGGAAGGAAAGTACCAGAGGGCTTGTGTACCACTCCAGATCCAGGAGGCTTTTTACTATTAATTCTATCGGTTGTCTCTCTCACCTTTTAGGCTATGATCTGGTTCTCACACAGTCTGAGCAGCTCTGATGAAGGATGAGAATGAGGGGAGGGTGTTTATTCCTCTGCTCCCTTCCTGGTCATGGTCTCTGGCTGGCGGCTGCCTCCCATAACCAAGGGACACAGGTCCTGTCATGGGGGTGGTATGGCCTGAATCGTGTCCCCACAGATTAGTGTGTTGAAGCTCTAACCTGCCAATGCAACTGTACTTGGAATAAGGAGTTAATTAAAGTTAAATGGGGACTTCCTAGGTGGCGCTGTTTGTAAAGAATCCACCTGCCAGCAATGTAGGAGACACAAGAGACTAGGGTTCGATCCCTGGGTCAGGAAGATCCCGTGGGGTAGGGCATGGAAACCCACTTCAGTATTCTTTCCTGGAGAATCCCCTGGACAGAGGAGCCTGGTGGGCTACAGTCCATAGGGTCACAAAGAGTCGGACATGACTGAAGCCAGTTAGCACGCACGTACGTGCTTTTTCCTGTCATGGCTCTAGATTTCACATGAAAAATGAAATCCAGAATATGGGAAATTACAGATCAGGGGACTTTTCTCAGTCCTTTCCCTTTAACAAATATTCACTAAACATCTGCCTTGTGCCAGGCAGAAGGAACCTGCCCTCAAGAACATTCTAGTGCAAACCCATGATGATATCATGTCATTGTATGGCAAAACTAATAAAAAAATTAAAATTAAAAGTAAAAAAAAAAGAACATTCTAGTGCAGAAGACAAATAATAAACAAGTAAGTAAATAAATGAGATAACTTCATGCTGTAGCCTGAGCTACGAAGGAAACAGTGCACTGAGAGTTGGTCAAAAAAGACTTTGGAAATGACAGAAAAGCTACTGAGAAGGGAGAATCAGTAATAATACTGATTAAGATCAAACGTGGAAAATAAAGGAAAAAAAGAAAGATAATTCCAAGGTTTCTAGCTGAGTAACTAGGAGGAAACAGCTAGAAAATGGAAATTTTCCAATTGGAAATTCATCCTTCCCCTCTTTTTTGTAAATTAAATGTTGCTGAAACACTGACACACTCAAATATGTAATAAACAAATAAATAAACAATATTAATAAATATTTATTATATATAAATATATCTATATATGTTATATAAATAAATAAATAAATGAATATTTGTTGTCTCTATCTGCTCTCAGCCTACAGCAGAGTTATACAGTTTAAATGAGACTGTGTGGCGTGCAAAGCTGACCACACTTACTAACCAGCTCTTTACAGAAAAGTTCATTGATCCTCCCATCTGGCATATTGCCATAGCACCATGATACAGAATACTGAGGGGCGGTCCATATTCTCTAGGAACTTCTTGGTAGCCAGAGTGGCCTCTACTAATCCTTCCCATCCTTGAGTGAGTTAGAGCTTAATTAGTACGGTAATATTCTTTCTCACCCCCTGAAAAAACATGCTCAAGGACAGTTAGCAATGCTCTCCTCAGTGAAGAAGAAGCAAGAAAAGAAAGCTCCACCCCGTGGCCTGGGGCCGAACCCCACCTGCTTTTCTGCATGACCCAGCAACTTCTGGTTCTCTGCTTGCTACAAATATCTCCCTTCCCCGCCCCTACTTTCTATGTTGTTCCCTTGACTCTAGCTGCTAATAACACCTAATCCTCCCAACAACATCTGCATCAGAGAAAATGACTGGGGCCAGAGAAGCCTCTCCGCCCCCACCTGGAGGCTGCACCGCTGTCTGCAAGTTAAGACTCGCTTGAAGCCTTACCTCGCAGAGAAGGAGCAAGTGTTCTCCTCCCAAGGGCGGCAGCTGCGGGCAAATCTGAGGGAGCACTGTCATCCACAAAGTAACTGGTTGCATTTGGGTTTTAGATGATCTGGAGAAGAACTTGGGCTGCCGTCCTTACTCCCTCTCCTTCCACTCCCACCCCCACCCACGTCTAAAACGAAGTTTCCTATTTGGAAAAAGGAGTGCATCAATATGAGCTCCAAGGTCAGCTAATGCTCGAAAGAATAGCACTTTATTTCAAAATAAGATTGAGTCCACGAGATTACGCCTGCCCCTGTTTTAAGATTTGAATCTAATAAACAGCACAGGCTGCTCCATGATCACTTGCTTTACCCTTCCCCCCTATGTTACCACTTGTTTGTATCTCTTTTTCTGTGTTGCTATTTTTGGCCATGCTTGTAGCCACAGGATTGAGTCTGAGAACAGGCAGATATGGACTCAAGAAAGATAGATGATGGTTTAAATTTATTCTCCCTGGATGAAGAGCAAAACAACCCCTGTTCAAAGGGCACTCAAAGCTGGTTAGCCAACTGCCAGTTTTTAGCAACACCTCCCAAAACATGACAAATTTAAAGGATCCTAGTCGTCAGTGTTCACTGTCAGGACAAACTTTCATTTGGATGATCATAAATTTTAGAGCAAAATGGCTGTGAGGTTCCTAATCATTGAATTTGGGTGTTACATGACCTGGATATGAACTTGAGCTGCATTCCTTCCTCTCTGTCCTTCCACCCCCAACCCACGTCTAGAATGAAGTTTACTATTTGGAAAAAGGAGTGCACTGATTCCACAAAATACTAGGAAAATGAAGAATGGGAAGCCTCACTGAATATGGAGCTGGGAAGCCTTGAAGTGGGGGGTGTTCAGGCAGGTACCTCTCCCAGCTTCCTTTACATACCCTGGATGGGAGAAGAAAGATTTTCTCCTTACCCAGGAACGACCTAGCCGATGAGAAATCGCTGCAACTCAGCCAGTGAGATGCCACCACAACCCAAACTCTGTATTCTTCTTAACACCACTTCCCCTTCTGCCTTTCTACAAATGAAATGTGAGAAAAATCAAACCAAAAGGGTGATTGTGTTAATAAAAACAAAAACTGCTCTTCATCTTTGTTCTCTGGACTTGCCTAAGGTTTGCCATAGTTTGTGTGTTCCAAATTGCAATTCCTCTATTCTCAAACAGCCTCGATGTTACTGGCCAAACGGCTTGCCTGTTTTAAATGTTGACAGTACCTTTTAGCACTAAAAGTCTGGATCTCCATCCACTCTAGTTTAGCCTCTTAACGTAAAAACCAACACATACACAAAGGTTAACTCTAAGAGATTTAGTTAATGGTGTAGCTGACTTTGGAATCAAAGTCCTTTATGTTTTGTTTGAAATTAACTGTACCTGGTATGTGTGGGTGTGGGTGTGTGTGTAAAGGTGTTCTGCAGAGTTGAGAATTGTAAGAATGCAATATCCATGGCTCTGGGCCTAACTCGGTGTGACTTTCTGCATCTTCCTGTTCTTAGAATACAAGGGACTGTAGAGATTGTGAAGTGGCCCTCTACTCAATTTGTGGCCAAGAACTTACAAGACACTTCAATTGAAACACCAGGCCCTAGAACCTCTGAGGAGTTGAACAACAGTGTGGTTTGTCTGGACTTTCAAACTGAGTGGTAGTTCTCAAATTTTCTTAATAATGAATGATTTATCAAAAAAGCTAGTGATTCAATGTCATTTGCTGGTTTTTTTTCTTTGAGTTAAAAACCATTTTTCAGGAGTCACTAGCTGCTTAGTATAAAGACTTTCTTTTGGCATGATTTTAATTTTACTGTAAAAATAAGGATTATACCAATTTCCTTTACCTCAGAAGTCTTGAAATGGAAAATTCTGCTTGTGGAAGTACATATTTGTTGACTAATTGTAAAATAAAACTGCTTCTAAACAGCACTAGTCTCCATCACAGGAGACATTTCATCAAGAATATAATCACTCAGTAAATTTATTGTTCCAAAAGGCAAAAGTACTTTTACAAATTTTAGTCAATTACAAAGGAAATCTTGTACCAAACAATGTGAATCCAGCCTATTTATTCATGATACTGTTTTGACATCATGCATAATTAAAATCAAAATGTCACCACCCCAGAAATAAATTAAATGTCCAATAGAAGATAATTAAACATATGAAATGTTCACAAAATGGAAGGCTATCCATTTGAGAATGCATTTTAGAAATATATATATTTGTATAACTTAATATATTCATTATTAATTAAAAAAACAGGTTATAAACTATTTGTACTTTATGATCCCTATTTTGTAACTATGTGTATAAAATTCTAAAAACAAACTGCCTTAGAAATTTCAAGTCAATTTTGAGGGAAATCTTTTGTTGAAAAATTGTTTTAACATAAGACTATTATTTTTTTTCTTTATCTGGACAAATTCATTCCTATCATACTCCTTCCCCTTTTCATTCCCACCCACTCTGCAAAAACCACCACTTCCTCATCAGAATTGATAAGAATTTTAAATTGTATCATTCCATTTCTCTTTACACGTAAAACCTTCATGGTTCAATTACAGTAAGAAAATCTGGGAGACTAAAATAGCTTTGTCTCTAATTTGTTTTTCCACTTAACAAGGAAGTATGTTGCTCTGATACAATAAAAATAATTCAATATGAGTCAATTCTCAAAATGCCATAAATCATAGATATTGCACTTCAAAGTCAAAGTTACTTCCTTGTGTAACTGGAAAAGAGGAAACCTATACACATCCTTTCTTAATTCCTGCCCATGGGGCTGTTTTGTACTGAAGAACTCTGATTGTCTTGCTTGGTTTATGCAGAATGGTGCTGGGAACTGCTGCCCTACCTAGGAGAGCTGTTAGCTGACGGCAGGGAAAAGAATATGTCAAGGCTGTGGCCTGTTGTTTGATGGTCCCTGATTTCTTCGCAGTTGGGCCTGGGGCCCTGCCTGGGTCCAGGTAGGCAGGTAAGGTGAAGAGTGACATTGAACTGCATGATAGTAAGAAGTCCCTCCCCTGAATCTGGGGTAAACATTGTGGGGTGCTTGCCTGGGCTTCTACACCCATAAGCTGGCGGCTGGGAGTGTTGGCTGCCAACGGCTCATACCTGCTCCCCACCGGATGACCAGAATCAAGCCTAGGAATTGAGTCTCTTCTCTCCTCTCACCAGAACCTGGAGCCCACATCCGATACAGGCTACAGAAACACAGGCCCTGACATAGACGAAGGACCACTTTGCAGAGTCCAGTCCAACATCCCCACTGTACCCCCTGGATGAGCGGGGTAAGACTTCCCCTTCTATCACATCCTTTCCAGCTCCATCCCTTTCTCCTCAAGCCTCCTTCCCTCAGTCTCCCGAAGAGCTGACCCTCCATAAATCAGCCCCATCCCTTTCTCAAGCTCCGCTTCTAGGAAGCCTGTGCTATGACACAAACTTTGGCTTCAAGAGAAATCATTTCATTTCCTGAACAAGTTCCTGGACTCCTGATCAACAGGGATGCAGTTCTCCTATGGTGGGGGTGCCACTGTATCTTCCAGGCTGGCTGGCACTGCACCTGGATCTCACTGTTTCTGAGAACAAGTGTTTATCCTCACATCAGTGTGTCTGAGCGTCCCTGTGCCTGTGGAGGGCTGTGGCTGGCCCACTAGTTAACCTGCTGATGGTGAAGACAAATTGTCCTTCTGTCTTGCTCACTTGGAGACCCTGGTGTTTAATTCCAAAGCCCAGGCTGGAAAGTCTGGCAGAACCCTCATCAGGGCAGCAACTCAAATAAGCTGCTCCCACCACTTTGTCCCTAATGGTAACCTACAACTGGAATGGCTCTGAGGGCAAACTACCCCTGGGAAGGGCTGGGAGTTCTGAAGGGAAAATGGCCTAAGATTCTGTGTATTGTGGAATATTCCTCAAATACTAGGGACAACCTGAACTCCCCTCTTTGATTTATTCTCCTTCCCTGAAAAGCACTTCCTCCTTCTTACAGCTTCTCTAAATCCTATGCACCCTTCCAGGCCCTACTCTGCACTATGGTCTCCATGCTCTGTGCTGTGCTCAGTCATATCTCTTTTGCGACACCAGACTGCAGCTTGCCAGGCTCCTCTGACCATGGAATTTCTCAGGCAAGAATACTGGAGCAGGCAGGTTGCCATTTCCTGCTCCAGGGGGTCTTCCCCAACCAGGGATCGAACCTTGCATCTTTGTCACTGGCAGGCAGATCATTACCACTGTGCTACCTGGAAGCCCCATGTCTTATGCAGACTCTCCCTAAATGGTATGCACAATACCGATACTAAGTAATTAAGTATTAATGATGCTGACACATATATTCATTGCTGAGCTTGCAAAAATGATACTTTCATGTGGATAACAGAATTTTGAGAGGTCTGCTAATTAAGATCCTTTCCTGTCCTAGGAAATTACCAAATGATTGCAGGGACTAGAGGGGAGTTCCTGTTCTGTTGGAAGCAGAAATGTTATATTTAAGTTCAAAGAGGGCTCAGTTCTTGCAAGTGGCCCCCTGCTTGCTCTACCCCCATGGGCAAGAGAGGATGATCTGGGCTATTTGGAGATTAGGGGAGAAATGCCGTGTTTGTAAGGATCGGCCCTCTCTTAACAGCCAACTAGTTACAGCCTTTTTAGATTGTTTTGTGCCTCAAAAACCAAGGTTTAAGTTCAGAAGAGAGATGTGTTTGGAATTTTTTGCGTAACTGAGAGATGGTGAAAGAGGTACTTTGTTCTCTAGTTGGATGTCCTCTGAGTCACCAGAATGGCCAACTAGTCCTGGTGCCAACAGAGCTCAGGGGAGAACCAGCATGGCAGAGAAGGGCCAAGAACTCCCAGATGCATGGGAGGGTACCTACCTGAGCCCTGAGGCTCCAGAGCCAGGAGCAGGGAGGATAGACTGGGGTCAGGGTGGGTCCCAGGGTCCTGCCGCCTCACATGAACCTGCATGACCAACTAGAGGTCAGCATCAGTGGTGGCCAGGAACCCAGGAGAGACCACCATTGCCCAGGAAACTCCATGGAATGAGCCCGTTATCAGCAGGATTGGGGGACCTCCATCTCCCCACCCCAAATCTGTAGACAAGTTCTACAGCAATCATGATGAACAACAGAAATCGAGCAGCATCCTCCTATCCCGGACATGGAGCTGTCATGCTTCCCAAGTCCCCGGAGCCATCCTATCCCTTCTCCACCCCACCCTGGAGGAGCTAGCAGGGTAGAGGGCAGGGGAGAGGCAGAGCGGGCATACTCAGTGGAACATGGGGTTAGATTTTGTAAAAGGATAAAATGATTAAAAGGGCACAGGGCACTCTACTCAATGTTCTGTAATAATCTAAATGGGGAAAGAATCTGAAAAAGAGGGGATATGTGCATCATTGATTCACTTTGCTGTACACCTGAAACTAACACAACACTGCAAACCAACTGTACTCCAATAAAAAATGTTTTAAACATAGTAACTCAAATTTGCTACGTTATTTTCAGAGTTCAATGCAAAAGGAAAATGTGAGGCTCCTTGTTTAAAAAGAAAAATCACCCTGAAAGGTAGTAAAATTTCAAGCTCTGTCCTTTCACCCAAGGCCTCTCAACCTGTGGTAGAGCTTTTTACTCCTATTTAATGTCATTCTTCCTCAAGCACAGGGATCTTGTTCAGCCAACAAAGGATGCTCCTAAACGCACAGACTTGGGCCCAACAGCTCCCCGCCTCCCCTTCCCAGGGCTGTTGGATCCCTCAGGGTATTGTACCCTCCGTGCCGGGATCTGCGTGGGAGTGGGTGAGAGGTTCACCCAACATGTTGCCCATCCTGGGACCTGGCACCTGTGCCATATGTGGAGGCCCTGCGTTGTCTGGCTCCTCCACCCAGGGGACAGACAGCAGCCATTACTGGACAGTGGCAGGAAGGGGAGTATTTCTGCGAGGGTTTGGGGTAGAGGAGGTGGGAGGTGGCAGAAGGCCTTGCATGTGGGGCTGAAGCTCTGAGCGCCTGGGTGCCCTGTCCCATCGGACTTACAAGCACAAATCCAAGGATGGCATCACTAAGAATGTCAAGATGGCACGGGCAGAGCATTCAACTGCAAGGCCCCTTCTGAGAGCAGGGTCCCCCGTAGCTGCACTCCCAGGGAGCTGTCCCGGAGAGCCACTGAAACCAGACTTGTTAACACCAAAACCCACAGAAAAGGCATCGACTTGCCTGGGGTGTTTTTAAAGGAACATCATCCAGCGGAAACACTGGTTGAAGAGGGCATCACTGGTAGTAATTTTGGGGGGAAAAAATCCTGTTTACACCTTGAGAACGTTGAGACTCCTCAGTTCAATCAGTAACATGTTCGCTTCCCCACAGTAGGTAGGTTTTAATCTGTAGTAACTTAGTTCTTCCTTCCCCTCCTTTCCTTTGCCTCCTTGCTGCCAGGCTCTGCTACTTTTTCTTTAAAACTCTCTGTGATGCTTGCTGCCCGCCCAGCCTCCATCTCTGCTCCCCACTCCAGGGTCCTGAACCATGCCAGCCCACACCCCCCACCCAGATGTGTTGACCAGCTCCAGCCGAACCCCTTGCTAAGAGCCTTCACCTCTGACGGCTTGCTCAGCACTTTGGTGTCTCAAGTCCGTCAGAAGGTTTTGGAGGGCTCAACAAGGTAATGCATAAAGACCTCTTCACACATCTAAGCAGGCAGACTGCTCTCCACCAGGATGGAAGGGCTGGGTGGCTCTACAATTCAACAGCATTCCAGGACTTTCCTGACGCGCAGATGGCCTGGCCCTAACAGATGGTTTCTCCAGGGCGCTGCCGACAAAGATTCATCCATCTTAATGGGAATATAGTGTTTACCCATCACAGAGACTTTGGGCTGGGGCCCAGAGGTGCTATAACTGGCCAGAGGAGGCCCTTAAAAGGGCAAGAATGGAGAAGACCAGGACACAGATAAAATCAGAACTGTAACCAATGAAACATTTTAATGATGTCCAGAGACCCAGGAGACAAGGCACTATGATTCTGTAGATATATGTACAATGAATGCTGTAGTATTAAAAAGTCTGAGTGCAGTACAGAGTTGTGTTTGTAAGGAATTTTCTCTTTTTGCTTCCCAGAGGATTCAACAGAAAATTTTATTTAAAGGACATTTGTTCATATATTCAAGTGTTTATACTATAGATAATCAATA
The DNA here is from genome assembly GCA_007570785.1 of Antilocapra americana. Taxonomy (NCBI): domain Eukaryota; kingdom Metazoa; phylum Chordata; class Mammalia; order Artiodactyla; family Antilocapridae; genus Antilocapra; species Antilocapra americana. Next base: position 2,057,188 of record ML660211.1, on the reverse strand, counting down.
AATGTGTGCTTTTATCACATGCTTTTGGTCACAGATGGGTATGAACAACAACAGCAACAACCACCAAAAAAAAAAAAAAGTCAGCAAATCAATGCTTTTTTATGACTTTGAAGGGACCTTGTACAGTCATTCAAGGTAGTTACTTGATTAGATGTGGCTATTTAGGGTGAGTGAGGATAAGTAACTTGCTCAAACTGGGTGACAATAGGGGCAATTGTAACTGAGTCTGCAGCCTCGAAAACAGTACATGCCCATTACCCACAGGGGTCAGTCCCTGCAGACAATTATTTGACATCTAATGGTTATATTTATATATAAATTTCATATCTATATCTCTTAAAGTTATAACTGTATACTCTATATACACAGTCTTCACATGTTTCTTTTTATATTTGTTTTACATCACATGTATCAATTGCAAAGACATAAAAATTTCCTATCCCCATGTTGTCATAAAATAGATACATATGTATATATATACTTGTATATATATAATGCAGTTAGATATATACAGGTATATAATACAGATGTATCCATTCATGAAACGCATGTGAATTGATCTGCTTCTGGGTTCCCCATGGCACTTAGAGACATACTAACAGGTTTAAGAAATCGGTACACTGGAGTGAAACTTCCTTCACAGATTTACTGCTCACAGGAACATGGCAGTGGGAGCAGAGGACTCTCCCTCTCCACGTAGGCTGCCTCACCGCCATCTGACTCGACAGAGAAATGGAAATCAGAGGCCCTGCGTGGCCCAGACACTTGTCACACAGCACGTCGGTGGCAGGACTGGAGCTGGAACACAGGCCTCCTCGCCTCAAGCACAGTTTATCATTTGAGCTTTTTACCCCAAAGATACTCCTGGTTATCTTTTCTTAGGAAAGTATTTGCTTTCCTACCTGAACTGTAATCTCCTGAGGCCAGAGGTAAAGTCTTTTCTCTCTACACAGCTGCTCCGCACCCACCCCCAACACATTTATAACTAACTCGCCCACACTATTTTTTTTTTTTCTTTTGCTGCACTGCATGGCATGTTCGATCTTAGCTCCCCAGTCAAGGATCAAACTCATGCCGTTTGTGGTGTAGAGTCCTAACCACTGGACCACCAAGGATTCCTGCCCCACCCATACTATTAATAAACAAAGAAGTTATTAGGAGACCTTGAGAAGGTGATGGTTTTAAACCCCCCACGAAAAGATGGCGTGTAATTCTCTCCTTGACCACAGGCAGCCCCAGCAACTCACTTCTCCCGGCTAGGATGCAGCAGAAGTGGTACTGTGTGCCTTCGCAGGCTAGGCTGGCAAAGGGGGTCCAGCCTCTGCTGGCTCTGTTTCTCTCTCTCAAGATGTTTATCTTATGAAGTCCTTGCCAATATATGGGAAGTCTGGCTGCCTGAAGCTACCATCCTGGAAGACCACAGACAGAGGCCACAGAGAGATACAGAGTGACACCCGAGAAGGCTCGTCACACAGGCCCCAGCTGTGGTAGGTATTACCAGCATCACCCACCAGACAGAAGTGGTGATTCCAGCCCTCAGCCTTTGAGACACAACAGTTAAAGGTGAGCGGAGCAGAGATGAGTCTTTTCCCAGGGGCTGGCCTAAAGCTTTGACCCACAGAAATGATGGGCATAACATAGAGTTTGTTTCACGCTACTAACTTTTGGGAGGTATTTTGTTACACAGAATTAGATAAGCAAAGCAGATAGTTCAATGCTACTGGTAATAAATAACCATTTTAATAACCAATGTAGGTTTTCTGTTCTTATCGTTGCATTCTTTCTTCTTTCTGGGCAATACACAAAATTAAATGTTTTACTAAAGCTAATTTACTACTTTCACTGAAACAATTAGTTAAGTCTTGGAAAGCATTGTAGAATTCAAGGTCTAAAGAATTAGCTTCTGTTGCGATTTTATCATAACTGTCTTTTCACAGTCACCGGCTTGCTCTGAGCAGCCTCTGTGCTGAGCAGTGTACACAGATCATCTCAGAACACGCGTCTCATACACACCTCGCTGATAAGTATGAAGGCCATGTGTCTCATTTGAAGGTTGACAACACCTCCGGAAGGCTAGTGCTACCATTATCCTGGCTCCACAAAGAGGAAACTGAGGTAGAGAGGTGTTGATTTCTCTAAGGTCATATGTCACAATCAGAACCGGGAACTGAGTCCATTTACAAGCGGCTCTCCATCAGATACAGGCTCCTCCCACTTTGATCTCAGGCCACCCAGTGACACGCTCTGAAGCTCAGTTTCGTCATTTGTAAAGTGATGATAAGAATCTCATAAGGACCATACAAGAAAACAGAAGCTAGTCATTACAAACAAATCTATAGTCAGCACTTATAGTTAACTAAATTCAGAATTCTACTTCTCAAAAGGCTTCCCAGTTAATAAGTATTTAATCTGTTATTGTTCCCCAACCTATTGTTACAAAGCCCATAAAACAAACTCATTTCAGTGATCTGTGTGCTTTGTTCAAATGAATTTGAAGGAAAATGCTGTTTCTTGAAGCAAGACTTAAAAGCATCTTTAGTTTCTGATGAAAGTTTTCATTATTCAAACCCTCTGGAAACAAGAAATCATCCAGAGCAGTCGTTTTCATTATTTGATCTTTGAAGACCTAGGGGTTCTTCCCCCAGAGCTGTTCTCTTGAAATCTGTTTTTTTTCTATCTAGTACAGGAAGAAATGGTATCATATGGGCTTTTGTTTCTGTCTCTAAGATTTTATTAGAATCACAGAAGAATTCAAGACTCAGAAAAGTTCAAGAGCCCCTGTCCTAGAACATAAATAGAAAAGGAAGACATGAAATGTCATCTTCTCCAAGCATCTGACTGAAAATTAAACCTGCCCAGCCTGTGCTGGCATTTTCACAGTGTGTGCACCTCTGCCAGGCCTCCAGTTCCATTTCTGCGAGATGCAGACATTTGGAAAGGAACCATTTGCCTGGAACTTCATGCTATCCTTGGACTGAATCGAGTACCTACAACACGTACCACTTGGCATTTACAAGGCTAAACCCTTTCTTATTCTCATTCTCATCCCTAGACTATCTGAAGGCAGGTATCATGCTCTCCCCTATTCCTTCCCAATTCCTCCAACTTTCTCAAAAGAGCCTCCTGAGAGGAGAGCATACCCTGCATATCACCAACTCGAAGGTACAACAGGGGTCTGGCATTGTCCTCCTCCTTAGTCCCAGGACTTACTAACACAGCCTAGGGTGAACGTGCTTTAACAACTCTGTGGCTTTGAACCTGGCATTCTAGCATTCTGGGTAATTAACACCTGACGTTTCCCCAATTAATACGTGACATTTCATTACCTGGCTATTTCAATAAATGAACGAATGAATGAACACAAATTAAAAGAGCTTGAGCATTTAAGGGTCAGCAAAGAGGGTTCTAAATAAATAAGAAAATAGCTGTTTTATCCTCATATCTCTTAAGTCAAAAAAATGAAATAGACAGATGGGTAGTGTGGAAACTCTGGTTGTAGGTTCAGGTTGGAAAAGGGGAAGAGGGGATTCCCACAGAACCAAATAAGAAAAAACTTTCCATGACTCATCTAGACACTTATTTTTAAAGGAATCTCGATTTGTACCCATGTCCCTGCCCATCCCCAAACACACATGGACACACTCACCTTAACACCTCCAACATCCCTTCCATAATAGAACATACTCCACACTGAGGAGCCAAAATGTATCCATTTTTGTGAGGTAAAACAGAATGTTGTAGCTTGGAAATAAAGAATAAAAGATCAACACAGTTTACAGGCAGCAAATAATGATATTGTGACTTGACAAAACTCTGAAATGAAACTTTTGGCAATATTAATTCCATCTCCTTGTGCAAGTATTTTAATTAAAAACTAATATACCCTCCGGGTTCCTCTCAGTTGTATCTTGATCAAGCTATTCTGTCTTCTTTTCCCTTCTAAGGCAGATCCTCTTTCCTCCTCTTCCCATTTCTCTGGCATTACAAAAATTTGAGGAACACATGAAGCTCATGACCACCTCTTGCTTCATGCAGTCCTGCCCTATTATGTGTCTATTTCCCACAGGCAAAAGAGGAATGCATGAACCATTTCCCTCTGATACAGTTTTACTAAAAAATTTAACCATCTAGTTGGCAGTGTTGCCAGAAGTGTGTCCACTCCAGAGATCCCAGGGCCACTGTGCCAGGGACCAGAGAGTCACAGCCTCCTAGCAACTCCAGCAAAGAGGCCAGGGGCCCCAGACACTCGGCAACCACAAGCTGGACACCATTTCAACCGTCACCCAACCAGCCAATTCCTATGACGCTGGTTGGTGTGCTTCTAACTTCATTTATTTTGAATAGGTAATATCTTTACTTGGCAAAAAGTCAGAAGATGCAAAAAGACCTGATCTTTGTCCCCAGCCACTGAGATTCCCTGTCTCAAAGCAACCAATGTTCTTGTGCTTCCTCACAGATATATTTCATGCCAATATGAGCAAATACATATTTTTTACACAAATACGAGCACTGCATACACACTCTCCTGCACCTCAGCTTCCCACATTTAACTACTGGATATCACACGACGTCATCAACGAGCAAAACAACGGGTTTCCAGGTGGTTTCCTGGAAACCATGTAAAGAGCTTCAGGAAGGTGGGTGTGCTCAGCGGTGTGAAGTACTTCAGTGAGATGAAGACTGAGAAATGACCGCTGGATTTGGCAAAAAAAAAAGTGGGGGGCATTTATGACTTTGGCAAGAGCTGTGACTAGCGAATGGTGGAGGCCATACCTGAATGAAGTGGATTCGAGAAAGAATGGAGGAGAGCAGGTATGGATAGCCCCATGAGACAGATTCACCCCAGCCAACTCCTAAGGAAGAGGATCAAGGCTGTCACGGGGGTCGTGAGAGGGATGCTTCTAAGACAGTACGAAGACTGAACGAAGCAGAATAAGAAGGAGAAAATCAAAGGAGCTCTGTCCCAGGCAGCTGAGGGGAGGGAGTTCAGGACACACTGGAGAGGCCTGGCCCACAATATGTGTGTAGATGGCTCACCCAACACAACGGGCAGGAAAGTCAGGCAGGAAGGTGGGGTGTGGACGCAGACACAGGGGAGTCACCTGGCACAGGCTTCCAAATGGTTGTTTGACATTTGAATTATTTTTTTAATTGTATTTATGTCTGACTGCGCTGGGTCTTCATTACTGTGCAGGCTTTTCCCCAGGGCACAGTGAGGGCTGCTCTCCAGCGGCAGGGCGCAGGCTTCTCACTGTGGCAGCTTCACGTGTCACGGGGCACAGGCTCCGGGGCGCATAGGCTTCAGTAGTTGTGACCCGTGGGCTCAGTCGTTGTGTTCCCAGGCTCCAGGGCACAGGCTCTGTGGCTGTGGTGCATGGGCTGAGGTGCTCCATGGCATGTGGGATCTTCCCAGATCAGGAATCAAACTCATGTAGCCTACACTGGCAGGCAGACTCTTTACCACTACACCACCAGGGAAGCCCCCAAATGGTCACTTTAAAAAGCAGGCAGGAGGCGCAGGAGAGTCTTATAGGGGGATCTTTATCCAGAGGAGGAAGAGAACAAACTGATAGGAGAGCTGAAGACCCCAAGGGTCCAAGCAAACTGAGTGTTAAGTTTGTGGTTTGGAACCTACAGTAGTGGACTGGGATTGGGGGTTAGCAGATGCAACTAGAATGGATAAACAACAAGCACAGGGAACTATATTCAATATATTGTGATAAACCATAACAGAAAAGAAAATTAAATATATATATATATATATATATATATATACAGCAGAAACCAACACACTATTGCAAACCAATACTCCAATAAATTTTTTTAAAAGAAAATGTCCATCTAGTGAAAGCTATGGTTTTTCCAAGTAGTCATGTATGGATGTGAGAGTGAGACCATAAAGAAAGCTGAGTGCCAAAGAATTGACAATTTTAAACTGTAAAGTTGGAGAAGATTCCTGAAAGTCCCTTGGACTGTAAGGAGATCAAACAAGTCAATCCTACAGGAAATCAGGCCTGAATATTTATTGGAAGGACTGATGCTGAAGCTCCAATACTTTGGCTACCTGATGCAAAGAACTGACTCATTGGAAAAGACCATGATGTTGGGGAAAATTGAATGCAGGAGGCGAAGGGGACAACAGAGGATGAGATGGCTGGATGGCATCACTGACTTGATGAACATGAGTTGGAGCAAGCTTGGGGAATTGGTGATGGACAGGGAGGCCTGGTGTGCTGCAGTCCATGGGATGGAAAAGAACTGGACACGACTGAGCAACTAAATTGAACTGAACTGATATATATACCTGAATCGCTTAGCTGTACAGCAGAAATTAACACAGCATTGTAAACCAACTGTATTTCCAACAAAAAAGAACATAAAGTGAAATCATTCAGGATGTGTGTGTTTCTCACCCACATGAATATACATGTTCAGGTGAAATGTTTAATTCTGTCTGGGGCCTGGTGTTTTGGTGGATGCATCCAACGGTGTGGTGGACAAAATAAGAGATGTCCTCCGGGATTCTGGGTCCCTGGTATGAGCAGGGCCTGTGTATGCGATAGTTACATTATGTTTTGCAACAAAGATGAAAAGATTTTGCAGGTCCCTAATCAGATACCTGTGTGTTAGTCACTCAGTCATGCTTGACTGTTCGTGAACCCATGAACTGTAGCCCACCAGGCTCCTCTGTCCATGGGATTCTCCAGGCAAGAATACTGGAATCAGATCCTTAGAGCTCATCAGAGGAGATTATCCTGGGTGGGCCGAGCTCACCAGCAAGACTTGTAAGTTAGAAGGGGCTCAAACTGCATGAGTCCTGCAGCAGCCAGAGGTGAACCTGCATGAGTCTGAAGAGGATTCAGAAGGCAGCCCCTGCCAATTCTTGGCTGACTGTAGGGTTGTGAGACCCTAGAAAAGGACTTGGCTGAGGCAGGTGCAGCGGGGGGAGTTGATTGGACTCCTGATGCTTGGAAAATGTGTGATACCAAATAGGTGTTGTTCTGAGTCCTGAAGTCTGTGAATTTGTTACTGCAACATAGGTAACTATCTATGTTACTTATAACTGATTTACTTTGATGAACAGCAGAAACCAACATACCACTGCAAATCAACTGCACCCCAATATGTTTTTTTAAAAAGAAAACAAAACTAATATAGAGAGGAAAAGAGGCCACAGAGAGAGGGGTGCAGACAAAGACTGATTATAATGAAGGATGAACGGAGCTGAGTGAGGAGGGAAGCAGGAAGGCAAAGAGGGTAAAGCTCACGGAGAGAGTTGTCACATGGATGTGTGTTACCTCTGAATGTCATCTGGTGTCTGAGGTGGGCTGAGCACCATGCCAGGTTGGGGCTCCAGGGAATGGGCTCTACTTGGAAGAAGAAGAGCTGTTTAAACAGGATATGGTGGTGGCTCTTAGTGGCTTGACTGGTGGGCTCCGCATGACTGCAGACGTGTATTGCAACCCAGTGTGATCTGGAGCCACAGAGGATGGGGCTGAGGTGGTTTCCCCAGGGATGCAGGTCCTGTGCCATGAGACTGGCCAGAAGTTAGCAGGTTTTCTGGGCCTCCACTCAGGTCCCAGAACCACAGGAAAGCACAACTACTCGAGTTGACGCACCTCTCTGAGGACAGGTTTGTGCAAGCTCCAGGAGAAACATCCCTCCAGAAGCCTGAGGAAGAGAGTGGAGGGATGGAGGCAGAGACCAAGGGAAAGAGAGGCAGCAGACAGAGCAGCAAGAGAATCTACAGATTTGGAGAGGACGATGCAGGCTTCTTTCCATCATAGGCTATGACAGGGTGAAAAAAGTGCCCTGAAACCCTTAATGAAGAGATGAGGCTTCAAAGTGATTTTAAATGACAACAAAATCCTAAGAAATGTTCTCAGGTTGAAATACATCACCAGTTTCATGGTGCACTTGTTTTTCCTTTGAGCCCAGCTATTCCCATGTGCAGATTTTCAACTTAATGGGCATCAGAATTTTCAGAACAAAATTATATTTAATCCAAATAGTAAAACTATCCCATTACAGTATTCAGGAGAAAGAGCGGAGAGTAAGATATGGAAAGAAATAAAAAGGTTGGAAATCATTTGCACAAGCCTTTAGTTAAAAATACATAATGCATAATGAAGTTTCCTATCTCCCTACCATGCAACTGTTCATATGCTGTTATGTGGAATTTTATTCACATTTCTAATAATGGAAATGATGCAAAGAGGCAGGATTCTTCAGTAAATAGCATTTTCCTTAGTGAGAGCTGAGTATTATCTTTTGTTACATTCTTGCTGTTTTTTCCAGAGCTAGTCTTTATACCAGTACAGAAAAGAGTTGTTGAGTGCTTGTTGTCTGCCTTTGGATGTTCTTCACTATCATTGAATCTGTGATTACAAGGAACCAGCAAAAATATAAAACAGGAAAGATAACAAATGAAAAAAACTAACTGGGCAGATAGCAGATTGGTCGGCTCTAAACTATCGCTTCTGAACAATTAAGAGAGCTCTGCAGTAATTCATCAATACAAATATGAAGTATCAATACAACTATCCTTTTGGAGGGTTTTCTATGAGCTCTAACCTTTGGGTCTGGGTGTTACCTCTGAACAGTAAGACCAGACTTAGAGGGAGACTTTTTGACAAAGGTGATTCTAGCCTCATCTTTTTTTTAACTGAACAAAAGATTTTTTAAATTCTACAGTGCTTTATAATCTTCAAACTATTCACACATATGATTTCATGTACTCTCATAATAACCCTTTTTTATCCTCAACCCCTATATTTCCTCCGCTTCCCACTCCCCAGTGGTAACCACTAGTTTCTTCTCTATATCTGTGAGTTGGCTTCTTTTATATTTCATGCACCAGTTTGTTGTATTGTTTAGATTTCACATATAAGTAACATCATACAGTATTTGTCTTTCTCTGATTTCTCTTAGTATAATGCCCTCCACGTCCATCCATGTGGCTGCAAATGGCAAATTTCCTTGTTTTTTCATGCCAGTCTACTACTCAAAGTGCTTCTTCACTTGGGTTCCATGACACCCAGCTGTGAAAAGTTCTGTGAAGAAATAGAGTGGATCCAGCAGTAGAGCGTGAGCAGCTGTAGCACAGCAATGCTGGCAGCAAGCCTGTGTTCCTTCTGGAGGGAGAACCCGATGCCTGGTCTTTCCACTTCCAGAGCTGCCTGCCTCCTTTGGCTCATGGCCCTTCCTCCATTTGCAAAGCACGTCATTCTCCGATCTGGTTCTATTAGACACATCTCCTTTTTCTGACTTATCCCCCTATAGCCCCCTTATAAGGACCTAGGGGACAGACATTGAGCCCAGATGGATATTTCAGAATACTGTCTATCTCAGGGTCCCTAACTTAATCATATCTGTCATACACACTCCAGGGATTAGGACATGAACATCACTGGGGAGACAGAGGCAGAGGTTTGTACTCTCTACCACATTTTCTCAAGATGTTCCACTTTCTTGAGATCAGTTAGCTAACAAGCGGCAAAGATGGGGTTTAAACTTGGGCTTTTTTGACTCCATAGTGAAAATTTTATGGTTTGTGCTTCCCTTTAAGCCAACACATATGCCTACCTACCCAGTCCTCAGAAAGTCACATAGGAAGATTCCGGGTCTGAAGTCAACCCAAGACTCCAAGGAAGAAATACTCATATTGTACCAAGGATGGCAGCCTTGGGGTTCCTTATCCACCAAGTTACTTTTGTAACAATACATTACAAGCAATCCCTACCTCTCCGGAAGAGGTTAATGCATAGAGTCTGCTCTAGATGCACAAGTGCTTCTCACTGATAAAGATCTCACAAGGCTGATAAAGGGAATTACTCTCAGCACTCTACACTATGTGAAAGAATAATAATATGAATAATACCTACCATTTCTGAATGCTCTCATTCCCTTAGTTCAGCTCAGTCGCTCAGTCATGTCCAACTCTTTGTGACCCCATGGACTGCAGCAGGCCAGGCCTCCCTGTCCATCACCAACTCCCAAAGCTTGCTCAAACCCATGTCCATTGAGTTGGTGATGCCATCCAACCATCTCATCCTCTGTCATCCCCTTCTCCTCCTGCCTTCAATCTTGCCCAGCATCAGGGTCTTTTCCAATGAGTCAGTTCTTTGCATCACGTAGCCAAAGTATTGGAGTTTTAGCTTCAGCACCAGTCCTTCCAACAAATATGCAAGACTTATTTCCTTTAGGATTGACTGGTTTGATCTCCTTGTAGTCCGAGGGACTCTCAAGAGTCTTCTCCAACACCACAGTTCAAAAGCATCAATTCTTCGGTGCTCAGCTTTCTTTATGGTCCAACTCTCATATCCATACATGACTACTGGAAAAACCATAGCTTTGACTAGATGGACCTTTGTTAGCAAAGTAATGTTTCTGCTTTTTAATATGCTGTCTAGGTTGGTCATAGCTTTCTTATTCCCTAGATACATTCATACGTGCATTATCTCACTTAATTCTTAATACAACCACAACTAAAGAGAATTATAATTTTTTATAAAGAAATTGATATTTATACATATTGAGTGAATTACCATAAGCTATAAGTGAAGGGAAAGGGTACAAAGACTGATCTGCTTGCCTCCAAAATCCATATTCTCTTCTATTAAGCCAAATGCCTTCCCAAGCAAATAGCAATTTCCTATTGAACTCTACTCACGACCAATCACTAGAAGGGAAAAAACTGAAATGTGTATTGCACTAGTGAATTGCTTTCTGAAATTTTGTTCTTCAGCAAACTTCCAAGGCAAGACAGTGACTTGTGCAAAAGTTGCAAACAACAGAATCCTTTACCCCTCATGCAGGTTAGCATAGTTCCCAGAACAGTATAGATACCTGGTAAATATCTGGTGAAAGGTAGTGAATAAATTTATTTAGATGCAAATTTCCAACATTTTCAGAGGATGAGATATTATTCATTTCTTCTATGAGATCACATGGGATTTAGTCAGGGGAGGAGCAGATAACCCCAGCTAGTACACTAATAGCAGGATTCCTCAACAGAGCAGAGAAGGGATGCTCGTCATTGCAGGGCTCCACGCCCCAATGGGAGTGATAGTTTTTAAAGAATCGGTTGCAGGGCCATGACCACCAATGCACACTAAGTAAAGCTTTCAAATCCTTTAACACCTACCAGCTGATTCCCAGTGACCTCCCACACCCACCACCTTTCATCCACTCAGGCATCAGGCTAACATACACTGATCCCTACAAAGAGACAGGCTCTGTTCTGAATTCTAGGGATACAAAGATGATCAGGAATCAGTCCTTGCTCCCAAGAGGCAGAAACAGTAGCAGGAGAAAGATACATGAAATGAACTCACTAAAGTATTGTAGGAACTGTGCATGTTTGCCATGTACAGAGAGGAGCAGCTCAGAAACAGAACAGTAAATTCTACCTAAGGAGAGGAGAAGTGAGACCAGAAAAGGCTTCAGGGAAAATAAGCTTTTGAGGTCTGGATAGGTGCTCCTGATTTTGGAGGAAAGGGTAGGAGACAGGAGGAGAAAGAAGGATGTTTTCCAGATAAAAAGAATTATATGAGTAGAGGTGCAGAGGGATTGAACCACAGTGTATAAGAAAAAAAGTTAAAACAGGTTGGTTTAGTGGCTACTTTTCATTGTGAAGAAATGGCCATCAGTCAAAAATGTAATTCAACTCTACACAAAGACCGTGTATCCCGCCTCCTTTGCCTGCTGTCGGCCAACAGCATGGCCTTAGCTGCAAGACCCTCTGTGGATTTTGGGGGCCACACCTGCTGCTGGACAAGCACTTGGCAGAAACTCTGCTTCAGCGGCCCCAGCACTGCACCTGGGCCAGGTCTCCAACTTCTCTGCCCATCTAGGAACAGCTGAAGCCTCCCCACTCCTGCCTTGGCACCCTCCGGCGGCAGCCTTCTTTTTCCCCCTCCAACTGTCTCCTCCTCATCCCACTTCTATGTTATCTCTTCAGTGGAACATTCCAAGTAGCTAAATGTGTACCTAGCTGCCAGCTCCCACGTGAGCCAACAGAACTAATTGAGTTCAGAGTGGAAAAACAAGCAAACATTTGATGCATCGTTGCGCTAAAACAAAACGGTCTCTGGGAGTTTTGTCTGTGTGTCCTTCCCTAGTTCATACACCTTAGAGATAAGAATGTGAGGTAAGTACTTAAGGGATGTTTGAGTCCTTGAACCATGTATACCTCCCCTCATTTTATATTTATTTTGTTCCCATCACTTAATCTACACAAAGAGAAGCCCACAGTAGAGAAATCCTCTATGAAAGAGCATGTAAGCAAATGATTAAAAGTTTGACTTGATGTACTTTCACGTCTGTGTTGCAAGCTTCTCCAGGGATAAGTATCTTGGAAAGACAGCATTTCCAAGTTTAAATGTCAAATTAAGTTCAAAAATAGCCCACTGGAGTGTTTCCCTCAGGCAAAGCAAATCCCACTGTAAGCCCAACACGTCAGGAGTATGCACAGTTTAAAACAACGGCAGATAACGCCACCATAAAACCCCAAACACTGGCAGCCTATGAAGATTTATGACTGGCCATGTATTAGGAGAGTCTATTTTCAGCACTTTCTTCCCAAACAAGGGGACTTTCTGCATTTGCAAAGAGCTATCCTGGATAATCATCAGAAAGAAAACAGCATGAGTAAAGATACCCAAAAACAGTCTTAATAATGCTAATATAAAAAAAGTAATTAAATATTCACATTTCATTATCACCCACATTTATGGTCTCCCTGTCTTTCCTTTTCAATGCCCAAATGACTATATATCTCTTAAAAATGACAGTGCCCATCTCTTTGGTCTTCAGCACTCTAGTCCCCTAGAGTTAGGGAGAATCTGAAATATTGTTTCATGCAACCCTTTCTGTTTCCCTTGGCTGAACTACACGGCATGTGGGATCTTAGCTTCCCAACCAGGGATTGAACCCATGTCCCCCTGCATTAGAAGCACAGAGTTTTAACCACTGGACCACCAGGGATGTCCTCCAACCATTTAACTTGTGACCATCTGCTACCTAAGAGGCAAAGGACCAAGGCTGGAGGAGAAATGCTGACATAAAAACTACATGATTCCGTGATTCATTTAACAAAGGTAATTTCATTGCTATCTTAAAGAAGTTTTACATTTATTTGAGGAGACTGATAAAATAAGAATAAAACAGAGAAGAGTAACTGTAAAAAGACTGATTTAAACTAAGAGCAATGCAGAGATGAAGTTAGCTTAATTGGTGGCATGTTGCAAGGATTTGGAGTAGATGTGAAGCGTAGATATAAGTAGATGTAAGTTATTTTCCATAGATGGAATAATGTTGGTAAAAGGTCATAAAGAGTAAAGAATACTTACTAGCTCATGCAAATAGACATCCAGAGATGGGTGCTGCAGGATATGTCAATTCGGTGTCTTATCAAATGCATCAGGGAACCCCTTTTCCCATTTATCTCTATTCTGCCACACTCAGTTGGGTTCAATCTCCCCTTCATGTCACAAGGTAGTCTCCGCCATTCTTTGCCTCACTCCAGATACCACAGCGTCCAAACAAGAGAGGCTGTTTATTCCGAGTCTCCTTCTGATAATGAAGAGATCCTTCCGAGAAGCTCGGCAGCTGACTTCACATTAGCTAGAAGTAGATTATGCACTCATCCCCAAATCAATCTCTGACAAGGAAATAGGATTACCAAAACTAATCAGGATTTTACATTTGAGTCACAGACAGATAAGCGAACATCCAAAGTTGGTGCTTTCTAGTAAGGGGGAAAGAAGACTGACTTCTGAGAAGGCATAGTGCTGAGTGAACAGAGCTATTCCCAAAATCAGGGCCTGGGAGCCAATATGCTCCTTCTCCCTCTTTGGAAAATGGCTCATCCACAAAGGCTGAAGAGGATTAAGACTGAGGGGTCCCTCTAGGCAACAACAGGCCTGGTTTAATAGACAAAGGCTTGGGACTGCCCTTTACATCCTACTTAAACCACCAGGCCATCAAGTGCATTCGAGAGAGAGGGGCAGAGGGCGGAGGCAGTTCAAGGGGCAAGCACAGGTTAAAAAAACCTTTAGAGAAGATGTTTGGAGATAAAGTGGGTTTTTCTCTGCCTTCCTTGTGTTGTCAGGAGCTCATCACCTCATTAACCAATCTTGGATTCTCAGAGGGTAGGTCTTTCCCAATTGCATGCCTCTTACTGGCCACATAATGCTCTATACATATATTTAGAGAATTTCTTAAATCAATTTATTTTCTCAATTACTGTATTTCACAACACGACATCAGAATTCCTACTACCTCAGAGAAGGTAATGTTTTGGTGAAAGTAACTGTTGAATCCTGCGTCAAGGGCGTATCACCTGGGACCCAAATCAATTTCCAAAATCATATGTTGCTGTGTTGTCATTTTAGTGAGGAAATGATGATGATGTTTTGTGAAACCACACTTTTCTTTTCCAGCCACTGCTTTTTCCTTTATGATGAGGGAATTAGACACAAAAACAGAATGAATCATCATTCCATCACCACCACTTCCCTTTCGCTTTCCTTCCTGTTTTCTCATTGGAGGCTACATGTCAGGTCACTGCTAGTCTCATTAGATTCTCAAACCAGGCTTAGATCAAAGTGCTCAAGAGATGTTTTGTCCTTTATTCAACTGATATTTATTCCAAACATTGTGCCAAAGAATTAAAAAATCCAAATAAGATACAGCTTTGTATTCCAATGAAGCAGCTATTAAAAATGATAAAAGTACATTTATTGACATGGAAAGAAGTTCACAATAAATAAAAATATATAGGTAGAAGCACTGTTTATTTTGATGTGTATATATCTATCCAGGTATTTTTTACTTCTTATTCAAATATATACATAAGATACATTTTGGGATGGGGAGTGATATTTTAAACAAATGAAAACACTTGACTGTAGTGATTCGTCTTCTATAGGCTGGTAGGGGTGGGAGTGGGGTAGATGGTGATCAGAAGAGAGCAGACTCATGCCAGTGAGAATAATCTCTACACTACTTCCTTCTGCCTATACAAACCAGGGCAAACTGGTCTTGTTAAGATTCTAATCATGTTAAAAGAAAGATTATAGCTTTAGAACCTAGAGTAGATTATTTTTGCCTAATATACTTTAGCTTTCCTGCAATGTACATTATTTGCATAAGAAAAATCTTAAAGGATATAGTTCCTATCTTCAAGAAGCTCTTATAGAAGATAGAAATAAAACATTGCCACACAATATTACAGAGGAGATATATATATATATATATATATATATATATATATATATATATATATAGTATAGTATAGTATATATATATATAGTATATATTCATGAGAGCACAGAGGAAAAAGCCAGTAGCTCTACCTGGAGGTACCTAGAAAGGTTCCCCCTAGGATCTGGTCCTTGAATTCGGCCTTTTATTAATAAATCAAAGTCTCTCAGAGAGACTGCTGAACATCAACAAAGGAGCCTGATGATCCAGTAGGACTGGATCTTGGATGGTGTGTATGGAGATCCACATGGGGAGGGGTATTAAGTGGTTGGAAGAAGAGGCTGTAGTCATAGATGGGAACCAGATGACAAAAATACAAGTTATCTTAAAAGGGGAGCCTTCATCCTAAACATGATGAAGAGTTACTGAAGATGACTCTTGCCTTTAACAAAAAAGTAAACACAATATTAAGAATTTTTTAATGTTAATTCTTTTTTGCAATCATAGGACATAGACTAACTCTTTCAGATTGGAGCAGTATGATCAACCCTGGGTCTCCTGCATTGCAGGCAGACTCTTCACCATCTAAGCTACCCAGGATGCCCTATCTGCAAGCAAGTCTCCTGATTGGGATCAGCAGGTAACAAATTTTTCATGGTCTAAGAAGCAATAAGAGAAATAAGTATAACGTAATAAATTTTGTATAAACCTAAATCTATTCAAAGTAAACTCCTGGAGATAGTGATGGACAGGGAAGTATGGCATGCTGCAGTCCATAGGGTCACAAAGAGTCAGACATGACTTAGTGACTAAACAACAACAAACTTATTCAATTTTTAAACTTGTTTCTGATATCTATCATTAGCAAAACAAAAAATAATCTTCTGTTGGAGGCCCCTAAGCTTTCCTTAGTTTCTCGATCATGAAAGAAAGCTTAAGTTCAGGGAACCACTAGACTCTGGTCTAGTTGCACTAAACAGTGAAAATAGACCAAAGAGGTGTGGGGGTGGAGGGAATAAGTGAGCAAAAACACAGGAAAAACAAGAGAGAAATCAGAGAAAGGAAATTCCAATGGTCTAGAAGAAAGTGTGGAGGTGAAAAAGGAACTGAATTTAAGAACAAAGCATTTGTTCTCTGCAAGATTGGAATCAATCTTTCATTTAAGAGAGACACAGTATATCCTTCTTTTATTTTTTTTATTTTTTTTATTAATTAAACATTTTTTTTATTAGTTTTGCCAAACAATGACATGATATCACCATGGGTTCACATATGCTCCCCCTCCATAACCCCCCTCCCTCCTCCCTCCCCCCGGGAAATCTCGTTGCACCAGTCCCAAGCATCAATCCTGGGCCGGCTATTGCTTAGACATATGATAATTAACATGTTTCAATGCCATTCTCCCATATCATCCCACCCTTTCCCTCATCCACAGAGGCCCTGAGTCTATTCTATACATCTGTGTTCCTTTTGCTGTCTCGCATGCTGGGTTCTCGTTACCGTCTTCCTAAATTCCATATATATGCGTTAATATACTGTATTGTTGTTTTTGCTTCTGGCTTACTTCACTCTGGATAATGGGCTCCAGTTTCGTCCATCTGAGTAGAACTGATTCAAATGAATTTTTCCTTTTAAACGTTTCATGCCAAATATCTAGTTGACAAGTTTCTATATTTAGGAGAATCATTGAAGCCTGAAATGCAACAGAGGTATGTGCGTTAGTAGAACTGGCTATAAGGAAATTTTTTACCAAGTGAAACTTTATTCTTCCAGTTTTTAATACTGGGAAAAAATCCTCAGTAGAACATGTTGACAAGGAAGGAATTAAGATTATGTTCTGGCTTGTGGAATGCAGAGAAATTGCATGTATCTGCTGGGAGTTTCACCTTATAATTCCCTTATCCTCTGTATAATCTTCTCCTCAGGGTTTTTCTTGTCTCTGTCCTATAGTTAGTTCACTTGCAGGCACTTGTTCCTAGTCTGTCTCCTGAGTGGTTATATTCTAGCTACCCACTTTAAGGCTTGCAAACCCCAGAGTCCTTACCCTGTCTTCTATGTGTATTCCTGCAGGGCACCCAGGCCCACAGACTCATTTAAGTTTGTTTACCTACTTTTCCTTCCAACAAAGGGCAATAAAGAAAATGACCTTAGCTCCATAATCCTCAACCCTGATTTATAGACTGAGGCATCCCATTAGTGGTTTTAATTTCAATCCTAACAATCAATTGTGTTTTGGCAGGATATCTCAAAGTTAAACATCATAAAGCTAGGTTTAATGTCAACTTATTGCTGTATAAATGGAAATATCCTTTTCATATTTCATTTTCCACTTGTGTTAGATCATAACAAAAATTAAATCCATCTGCCTCTAGCAAATGTATAGTACATTTAGTTAAAAGACAAGAAGAATAGAAATTAGAAGGGCAGATTGAAAGACAGGTTTGAAAATGACAGATAAAGATATTCAAATCAGACTTTCCCTTTTAAAGAACAAACATTTGGGTTTTGTAAAATCCATCAATGTGTGTTTCCTTATAAATAACAAGAGGAGGATAAAATTTAAAGCCACCCATACAAGTTTTAAAAAATGTTACATTTTCACCAGATAAGAAAATATTTTGAGTATATGTCACTATTTTATTTACTTATTATTTTGGCCTCAAGGCTTTGAGATCTTAGGTTCCCCAACCAGGGATTTAACCTGGGCCCCTGGCAGTGAAAGCTAGAGTCCTAACCACTGGACTGCTAGGGAATTCCCTATGTCACTATTTTATTTTCTTCTTCATCATAATTATTTCTAACATACAAATAATTTATAAAGATATTTTACCATCAATAGTTTAAATTTTTATAAGCATTTTTAGTAAAATATATAAATCTGTCTTTAATTCTATTCAGCTTTTTCTACTCTCCTACCTAAAAATATCTACAATAAGAGTTGTTTGCATTCTTCCTCTTCAGGGTACATTTTAAGCAGTTAAAAATGAATCAAATTTCTCAATAATTCAGAGTATGTATCAGAAAGATATATAAATTGAGCACAGAGGATTGCATTAAAAAATATACTACTATGACCATTTCTTAATTGAGGATTAATAATAAGTATCATTTATAAAGTATGTAACAGGTAGCTAAAAACTTCACACACATGTGTATACAGACATATACATATATAAATACAGACATATGTAATTTTGTTTATTCTTTATAATGACACTATGAAGTGGGTGCTTTTGATGTCTCATTTTACAGATAAGGAAACTGAGATTTATTGAATGGAGGCACTTGGTTAGTAAGAGGCAAAATCAGAGACAAAAATCTATCTAATTCTGAAATTCATTGACAATAGCCTAGGTAATTGTGAAACATGTAAGCAGGCAGGTAGCCCTATAAATCATGATCATTCAGCTCAAAATGACAGCTAACACTGACAACCTTACTATAAATGCTCTAGTGAGAAAACACTTTTATTCTTTGCAAAGTCCATTTCACACCTCCTCAATGCTCAGTCACTCAGTCGTGTCTGACTCTTTGTGCCCCATGGACTATAACCCACCAGGCTCTTCTGTTTATGGAACTTCCTGGGAGGGAATACTGAAGTGGGTTGTCATTTGGCACTCTAGGAGCCACTTATACATACATATTTAATAACAATAGTAATTATAATAGCAAGCACTTAAAACAACAACATGCTCCAAGTACTTTTCTCACCTTTATATATATCTAACTCATTGAATTCACACAATACATCTATGAGGTAGTTACTACTGCTATGCCCATATTACAGATGAGGAAACTGAGGTACAAAGAGTTGAGGAAACCTGTCCTGGGTCACACAAGCAGTAAGTGGCAGAATTAGACTTCAAGCCCAAGCAGTTGTGGTTCCATAATCTATAGTCTAAATAAACAGATGAATGAATGAATCACAATGATTTTTGTTGACATAAAGTGTATCACTGCTTTGATTTGTTTACTGCATGCAAAGTAAACATTTTAACGTCTCAGCCCAGCCTGTAAGGTCAGGTAGGATCTCTGACTTCATCTTTTGTCTCACATTTTATGCCTCTCACTCCACTCTGATAAAACAAATTTGCTTCAGTGGTTTTTTTTCCCCAGTTTGAACCCTTCACACATGCTATTTCTTCTCTCCCGAAAGTCATCCCTATATTCTTAACTGGTTAATTTCTATTCATCATTTAAGACTCTACCTAAATACAGCTTCTTGTGAGGAAGTTTCTCTGATATGCCAATATAACCCAGATGTCTACTTTTGTTATAAAATCCAATAACATATAAAACAATTTCAAATTATGCTTGCCAGTGTGTGTAGATCTAATTGTCTTTCTCTTTCATTACCTTATAAACTTGAGGACAGCAAAGGCTTTGCCTCTTTTTTTCTATATATAGCCTGTAATGGGTACTTGATAAAGGTTGCCAAAAGAGAGAAAGGAACTCAGTCAAAAGCATTCCTCATAATGAACTCTCTTAATATTGTATGTGTATATGAATGATTGAAAATTGTCAAATACATTTGCCAAGGGCTAACTTAAAAACCAATACATGTTGAAAGAATATTCATCACAGTTTTGGGGAGCTAAGATTGAATATATAACAGAGAAGACGAAAACTGACTTCATACTGGCTCTGTTTTTCCTTAACCTTTGTATTCTATTGCTTTTGCTACAAATTAATCAGGAAAGGGATGTTGCCTATAGCTTAGAGTATACATAACGGTCCATTTCCTGAGATCCTGCCTCCAGGGCTGAGTTAAGCTAAAATACCTTTGTTTAGTTCATAGGAAACATCCTGACCAGGCCTACCTGT
Organism: Antilocapra americana; assembly: GCA_007570785.1. Classification (NCBI taxonomy): domain Eukaryota; kingdom Metazoa; phylum Chordata; class Mammalia; order Artiodactyla; family Antilocapridae; genus Antilocapra; species Antilocapra americana. Next base: position 2,037,157 of record ML660211.1, on the reverse strand, counting down.
GAATGGCTGCAGGAAAGAAAAAATAAACATCCACTCCAGAGTCTGGCTGGAACCAGGAACTATTTACAGTAACTTAACATCGTTTTTTATTTTACCTTCCCACCCACTTCTGCTCTATAAAAGAAACTAGCATCAAACCCAGCAAGATGGTTCACTGGGACACTAGTCCACCATCTTCCTGGTCTGCTGGTTTTCTGAATAAAGTCATTATTCCTTGACTCAACAACTTATTTTTTCAATTGACTGGCCTTTCGTGGGGTGAGGAGTACGAGCTTGGACTCTAACAAATATGGTTATCAAGTCAAGGACGCAACAAAAACCAAGGTAGATCTCCCTCCTCTTTTCTTCCTCACCATGTGAAAAATGAGGCTAAGCTTGTGACAACAGCACACCCCATCTTCCTTGAGAAATATCTCCCACCACCACCATTACAGGGCTCTGTTACAGGGTGAGCAAAGGACCATGTCAGGCCAGTTGGAGCCTCAACACCTCTGGTAACCATGATTCGTTCAGAGACAAGTCCAAGACCCTGACTGGTCAGTTCTCCACATGACTGTTGTGCCATTTCAAATAAGGTGAGTTTCTTCTTCACCTTTGGAGTCACAATCATGGGAGATTTTAAATTTAAGGCTGATTACTAGCCATCTTCCAAAGTCATGTGGAGAAAATCTCTACACTACAACAGAAAGAGGCCAAAATACTAGCAAGAACAGAAACAGAGATAAGAAGCCAAGAGAAACCTCTAGTCATGTAAGCCCTTATATTCAACTGTACCCAAAGTCAGCTGTCTCCCAGATTTCCCAGGTATATGAGCAAGTATTTCTTTTTGATAAAGTTGACTTGAGAAAAGCTGTTAACTACAGCCATATCCCCCATACATCCATCTTCCCAACCAGCTAACACTTCTAGTACTTGAAACCAAAGGTCTCACAGAGACCCATTTCAAAATCTACATAGAACATAAGGTTGTTAGTTTGACTCAGGCTTATGGTGAGCTTACCCACAGTGCATAACAACACAAAACCCTGTCCTAATCATAAAATCATACCAGGCCAATCAGGGGCAGGGAAAGTGAATATCCCTGAGGAAGACAGCAAAAAGGAAGAAACTCACCCCATCTGGAACAGCTTCTGTACCCCTGTCGCCGGCATTACAAGTGAGGCTCCTGGCGAAACATCACCTGAGTGAAGAGAATTTCACCCCATCAGGCCTGGCTTCCTCGCAAGAAGTGTGACCACAGAGGCTGCTGTTGGTTTGAACCTGAGTCTGGGTTATGACTATTTTAAACTTCGAGAACAAGTAATCCTAAAATCATCTTGTAATAGTTGGAATTTCACACGTTTGTGGGATAGAATTAGCCTGAGTGTTAGAAACTGAGGTCTTCCTTTCATTTTATCCACAGAGTTCCTCAGCGCCATAGAAGAAGAGGGAGAAACAGTACAGAGAGCAAAGTTAAATAAGCTTCTAACTCATAGCATAAGCAGCAGCCTGAAGGCTAAGTACAGGCTCATCACAAAATGTGGGCTTTTTGACAAAGAATTCTATGTTTTTTAGGATTTTTCATTCCAAGAGCTTGGTTTTCCAAAGAGAAATGGACTCAGGTCATATTAATTGTTAATATTTGGAGAACATTTACTGGAAGGCAGGTGCCACTGCTTCTTGTTTGACATAATTTAGCTATTTTAATGATCTATTGTCTTCACTTTGCTGATGAGAAATTACAGCTTAGATTATTTGTGCAAATTCACACAGCTGTGTAACCACAAGCTTTCTCTAGTATTTCCAGCTTCTCTACATTTTATAGAACCTCCAAACTGCCCACCAATCTTGGGTCTCTCTAGGCAGCTCTTTCTGCCCCTGTATACATCAGTGATTTTAAATCCTTGTTACTCTGTATAAAATCTCTACCCTAGAGATTAGCCACTTTGTTCTACTCTCTGGGAGATTCCTCAACTTTATTTTCCATTTTTTTATAACACTTTCTAAAATTGAATGAACACTTTTAATTTCCAAAAGCACTCTTTTGTACTATGAGTTTCCTCAACTATGGCATCCTTAACTCCTCCTATAAGGATATTTATTAAAACGTATTTGTGTTTCTCTCGTTTCTTGTCTTACTGAAAGGCAAGTATATATGCCCAACTCACAATAAGGTCAAACAATACCAACACATTGGAGTTTGGAGCAGAGAAAGGTCTCCAGCAAGGAGAGGAATGGCACAGGCCTTAAAACCCCCAAACTCCTGAAAAGCTCTCAGCTAAGCCCTTTGCTAAGAAAGGGGAGGAAGGCGGGAGGAAGGTTGTAAATGTCTTGGTGTCAGTCTTTGTTCGGGAGGTCAGGTCTGGTCAGGGAACGTGTTCCTGGAAATCTCTATCATTCTCTTTTCTGACAAGACAAGGCCAGGTGAGGAGGCATGACTCCCCCTCTGAGGTTGTGGTCCTGGCTGAGAGGAGGCAGAGCTCAGCGAGTGGCTCCCTCAGGGCTAGCTCCCCAGACCCTATTCAGCCGTCATCACTGGGGCAGCCAGGCAGCCAGGACGCAACTTGCTCTCAGGCTCCTCAGGCCATCCTGTGGCAGGGGCATGTCCTGCAGACAGCGTCCCAGGCAGACTGTTAGGTCACAGAGGTGGGGAAGGGAGCAAGGGTCAGCAACACCTCAAGGCCTGGGCCGGGCCAGTGGGTGGCCACTGAGGGCTCTGTGTCCCTGCAGGACACAGCCCCCCAGCTGTGCGCTGGGCCCCCCTGATCACCTGCTGGATGGAGCCTGGATGAGTTGGAGGGCCCTGGGGAGAAGGCTGGGCCTCACCTCTTACCTCACTCTCTGCCTGAACCATCGCTCCCCTGACCTTGGCCGACTGGGACCTCTAACGGCCACTTACTGATGGTGGCTCACTTACTGACGATTGCTCACTTACGGGATGGGTCCACCGCAGCATCAACAAATGGCCAAGCAGCACCACTCGGTCACTCACTGAGCGTTGCTCCCTTGGGGGAGGGCCCACTGCAGTGCTTCCCAATAGCTGAGTAGCATTAGTGGTCTGCTGGTAACCAGCTGCCTGCTAAGAGGGTGGGAGGCTAACACAGTGCTGCAACTGCGCCCTCCTGAAGACTGCACTGGGCCTGTGCTCTATACAAGGAGACTTACTAAAATGTGTGTTTCTCATTTGTTCCTTCCACTATATTCATTTATTTTCCACTGGTGTTGGAGTGTGATCACTTATTCTTTGTTCATATTTGCATGTAAGTGGAGCTGAAGATGGAAGGGGAACAGGATTTGAGGAACGGCTGCTAGACAGAAGCTTGAGACAGGGCATAAAACACCCTCCTTTCTGACCCTATTATACTGGGTTGAGGAAAAGTGTGGGGTTTTCCCATAAGATGTCAAGATAAACCCCTAAGAATTTTTGGGCCAGCCCAACAAGAGCTTAGGAAGACTTAAGGAGACGCAGTTGTGCTGAAAGATTACACTGTAACCTTGTCCCAGCTGTCACTCACCAAGGTACAAGCGAAAGCCATGAAGCAGTCTGGACGCGGGAACCCACTCTGGTCTCCGAGATCTCTTGTTTGCGTCCAGCTGTTCTGTCAAGATTTTGTCTACCATATTTTAATCTTTCTTCCAGGCCCCACACAGGTGGGTCTTTGCTTCTTAACCCTGAAAGTAACCGTGTAACGCCCGGTGTTCCTCTCACTGAAATGATCTGGTTTCTTCTCTTAAGTAACTGCCTTCTCCAGGCACCTGGAGCCTTCTTCCGCCTGACGGCTTTGTTCTCGTTTGTTGTTGACTATGAGGAACGTTTCAAAGGGTCTCAGGCCAAAGAGACTTTCTGCCTGGAGTCCAAAATGAAAGTATATCTGACCCTCGTGGGGCGGTATCCAACGTCCTTCAGCCACGGAGGCTGTGCGGCGTCCGCTGGTGCCGGCTCCCGCGAGACCAGACCGCTGGTTCCCGCGAGACCAGACCGCTGGCTCGCGCGCCTCCCGGCAGCATGATCTGCGCATGCTTCACGGCGGCCATTCCGGGAATCGCGGGTAGCTGAGGGAGCTGCTTTGACCAAGTTTATGTCCAGCCTCTCCACCCCATCAGCCCGCGTCCGATGCCTGGCCATTGTAGGTGTGCAGAGGCCTGGCCCGCTTGTCTCCATCTGGGAGACATTTGAAGGCCCCTCAGAATTCCGGTAGAACAGGCTGAGATTTCAGTGGCAGCCACATAGGAGGTCAGCTTCTCCCTCTGCTTAATCCTGCCTTCCTGCCTCCCTCTCCTACAAACCTTCTGCCTGTAATCAGCCTTCAGAGTCTGTTCCAGGGAACCCAATCTAATGACTAACCTCATTAAGGTTTAATAATCTCTTCATGTCCAATATCTAACAGGTTACATTAGATGTAGTCAAGGGTGGGAAGAGAATCATTGATTCTGCCATTAAGAGGGAACTAATTCACAATTATTTAAATCTTCCTCCAAAGGATTGGCCATTTTATATTTTATAATTTCTGTTTACTAATGCATAGCTCTTTGAGTAATGAGTTTATAGGAAAAACATGAGTTAGATGGAAAAAAGCACCCCACCTGACTCAACTTTTATTCAGTTCTGATTATTTCATCTGTCCTAATTTTAAGACATAGCATTTCTAGATAATCTGGAAAACTCTGTCCATAACTCATGTTTAATTTCAGTTTCAAAACTTCAGGTGCAGTGTTAAATGTGAAGACTTCCTTTTTTTTAAATGTCAAATCTCAAGAAAAGTTTCGAGTACACTTATACTTTTGTCTGTCCAGCATCCTTTCCTTTGGGAATTCTTCCCCTTCCTATAGCTTGTGGTCCGGTCCCAATGAGCTGTCAGTATGATGCTGCCTTGTCCCCAGACCTGAGCAGTGACCTAGACTGGGTAATAAGAGTACTCTATCTCCCCAGACAAAACTATAATTCAAAAAGATAATGCACCCCTATGTTAGCACTGCTCACAGTAGCCAAGAATACATGGAAATCACCAAATCTCCATCGACAGATGAACGGATAAAGAAGATGTGGTACATATATATTACTATGGAATAGTACTCAGTCATACAAAAAGAACAAAATAATTCCACTTGCAGGAATACAGATGGAACTAGAGATTATCATACTAAGTGAAGTTAGGGAAAGACAGATACTATATGATATCATATTTGGAATCTAAAATATGACACAAATGAATTTATCTATGAAACAGACTCAGAGACAGAGAACAGACTTGTGGTTGCCAAGTGGAATGATGGGTAGAAGAGGGATGGATTGGGAGTTTAGAATTAGCAGATGTAAACTGTTATATATAGGATGGTTAAACAACAAGGTCCTACTGTACAGCACAGGGAATAATACTCAATATCCTGTGATAAACCATAATGGAAAAGATTATGACAAAGAATATATGTATATATAACTTAGTTGCTCTACACCAGAAACTAACACAGCATAGTTAGTCAATTATACTTGAATAAAGAGTACTCTATCTCCTTGGGCCAGAGAGAATTTATGGCCCAGATAAGGTTAACAAGATTCTTCCTTGGAATTCGTATTTACATCCTGAGGGAGAAAAAGTACATAGCCTCGGAGCATTTCTAAGCTTCCTGTAGGCAGCTTTACTTTGTGTACCAAGACCTTATGAACAGAATGAAGCCAACATTGAAAAAAGCAAAGCCAAAAAGTGATATAAGTTGAGTCCCTGGTTGCAGTCAGAGGGGTCCAGCCTGCTTTTTGAACTCCCTACTTACATAAACCAATAAATTCTAATTTACTTGACAAGCTCAAGTCAGGGTTTTGTCACTTAAAAAGACACCTAATGCAAAGATTTACAATTCTTTGCATCAGTCACCATCCTTACACTCAGAATCATCCCTCTAAGGAGATTAAAAGGTCCAAAACTTCCAAATGCGAAATGAATGAGTCACTGGTATGAAATGTAAGTGTGGGGAATATAGTAAATAAGTATGTAATATCTTTGTGACAGATGGTAACTAGGCTTATTGTGGTGATCGGTTGAAATGAGTAGAAATATAAAATCACTATGTTGTGTACCAGGAACTAACATAGTTATTTATAGGTCAATTTTACTTCAGAAAGAAACGAAACAAATTCATAGAAAAAGTGATCAGATTTGTGGTCATCAGAGGTGGGAGGTAAGGGGAGAGAATTAGATGAAGGTGGTCAAAGGTACATTTCCAGTTATAAGTAAGGGATGTCAGGCTTCCCAAGTGACACTAGTGGTAAAGAACCACCTGCCAATGCAGGAGACATGAGATATGGGTTTGATCCCTGGGTCGGGTAGATGCCCTGGAGGAGGGCATGACAACCCACTCCAGTATTCTTGCCTGGAGACTCCCTTGGAGAGAGAGACTGGACAGGTTCCTCAGAACCTATATTCTTCAGAACATAGGTTCACAATGAGTCAGACACAACTTGAGTGACTTAGCACATAGGCGTGAGGGATGTCAAGGCTGTATATTGTCACTCTGCTTATTTAACTTATATGAAGAGCACATCGTGTAATATGCTGTGCTGGATGAAGCACAAGCTGGAATCACGATTGCCAAGAGAAATATCAGTAACCTCAGATATACAGATGACACTACCCTAATAGAAAGTGAAGAGGAAATAAAGAGCCTCTTAATGAAGGTGAAAGAGGAGAGTGAAAAAGCTAACATAAAACTCAGCATTCAAAACACTAAGATCATGGCACCCAGTCCCATCACTTCATGGCAAATAGACAGGGAAACAACAGAAACAGTGACAGGTTTTATTTTCTTGGACTCCAAAATCACTGCAGATGGTGACTCAAGCCATGAAATTAAAAGATGCTTGCTTCTTGGAAGAAAAGCTATGACAAACCTAAACAACATATCAAAAAGCAGAGATATTACTTTGCCAACAAAGGTCCATCTAGCTTTGTGAAAGCTATAGTGTTTCCAGTAGTCATGTATGGATGTGAGAGTTAGATCATAAAGAAAGCTTGAGTGCCAAAGAATTGATGCTTTTGAACTGTGGTGTTGGAGAAGACTCTTGAGGGTCCCTTGGACTGCAAGGAGATCCAACCAGTCAATCCTAAAGGAAATGAACCCTGAATATTCGTTGGAAGGACTGATGCTGAAGCTGAATCTCCAATGCTTTGGCCACCTGATGCGAAGAGCCAACTCATTAGAAAAGACCCTGAGGCTGGTAAAGATTGAAGGCAGGAGAAGGGGACAACAGAGGATGAGATAGTTGGATGGCATCACCGACTCAATGAACATGAGTTTGAGCAAGCTCCAGGAGATGGTGAAGGACAGGGAAGCCTGGCGTGCTGCAGCCCATGGGGTCCCAAAGCATTGGACACAACTGAGGGACTGAACAACAACAATGAGGGATTTAATATACAACATGATAAATATAATTAACATGCCTTTAGGTTATATATTAAAGTTGCTGAGAGTAAATTCTAAGAGTTCTCATTACCAGTAATTTCTTTTTTCTATTTCTTTTTCATGTATACAAGACAATGGATGTTGACTAACTTGTGATAACCACTTCATGATGTATGTAAATCAAATCACTGTGCTTCTCACCTTAAATTTATCTAGTGCTGTACGTCAGTTATACTTCAATAAAGCTGGAAGAAAAAATTTTTTTCTCATTAAAAACTAAATCATCCCTCTGAGGACTCCATTTCCAGCATCATTTTTCAACATCCACTGTATTCTACACACAATTAGACTTATTGCGATCACTTTCCCAGGCTCCTTTAGCTGTTTTCCTTATGTGGTCATAGCACATGATATTTTTACTCAGCCAGTGCTTATATTTCCTCATAAAGCACTACTTTATTACCTTGCAGCAAATAGTTCCCAGTTTCTGAAATAGACCGGTTTCTATTTAAGAGTCCCAACTTCTTGTGTGCTACATTTTTTTTCTTTTTTTTAATAATAATTTGTCTGTGGCAAGGTGAGTTTAAGGATCAGGAAACTGCAACCAAAGCAACACAGTTTCCCCGATGGCCATTTTCTCAAATTGCTGACATATTGCTTAGAAGAAAATAGCCCCCATAGTGCTAAATTTGCAAACCTAAATCTGTTGAGGCAGCAAATATCACATGCTCCATTAAAATAGTGAAGCCAGTCATGGGACAGACAATTAATTGTGGAAAACTGCCGTTCCAGTGCCTAATAAAGAAGCATCCCCAAAACACCACAGGGATGACTTATATACCATCTTAAATACATCCCAAGAATCATGGTGACAAGATTAGCTCATCAACATGATTTTTTCAGCTCTAGATTAAAACTGTTCTGCAAACAAAAAAGCCTGTGACTTGGGTTATGAGTTTATGCTGATGTTCAGCCCATCTGTTAACTGCTGACATTTTCACAGGTGTTCAAGAGGCATGAAAGTGAAGGCTAAAATAGAACCCCAAGCCAAACACACACAGTCGGTGCCTCTTTGGTCACTAGGGAAGCTTTACAGCTTGTATAAAGCACGATTTGTACCCTATTTGCATAAGCAACTCTCGGTTACAGAATCACAGGATGATAGAATCAGGAAGCACATAATAGATTACCTAGTGTAATTCCTTGAAATTGAGGCTCTTGGAGATAAAATGACTCACCTGATATTTCATAGCTAGTGGTTGACACAGCCAGGAGCAGAATCCAGTTTCTTTGCAGTATGTCTGGAGCCACCTGACTACTTCCCTTTTGTAAACTGTTCCTTCCCCATAACCCATAGGTTTGCTCTAAACTCAAGCTGTAGTTTTGTGGCAAATGCACTAGGTCTTGGGTTATAGAAACCAGATTTAAGCCCAAGACTTGACACTTTGTAGATGTGTGACCCTAGTCAAATCGTGTAACCTTTCTGTAACCATTTTTTGCCCCTTCATCTTTTCTTCTGTCTCACAGGGCTGTCATTGGAACTAAATAAGTGACACAAAGCACTTTGCAAACTATAAATGAGTTTGCAGGTGCAAAGTAAAATAATTCTAACCACATCGTGATAGTGGTATAAAAGGGAAAAAACAGGTAACAGCAAGCATCAGTTAACTGTTCTCAGCAGAACACTGAGCTCTTTGTCCACAGGGTTTCTTCCTAGAGAGGGAACACATATCAAGAAGAGTTTGACATTTCAAAGAACAACAAATGAACAAATAGATTTCTGGAGGTTGTGTCGGAAGTCAGAGTATTTTGCCCATTAAACTAAGAGGTGGTGAATTTGGAAGACTGTACTATTGAGGGTGCCTTGAACTGAGAGGACCAAGAAGACCTGACTCACAGGGTCTGAAATGATGGAGGTCTGGCAACTCCAGCTGTGGTTTGTCAGGGTCTCAGTTCAGCATCTCTGCAATTCTCTTGATTCCACCCTCCTCCATATATTGGCTTCTTCTCGGATGGTGGCAACCTTTCCAGCCACCACATCCTGACAGGGTAAAGTTCAGAGGTTAAGAAGCTCTGCTTCTTCAGTGTCACCTACTTAAAACTGAAGCAATCATACCAGAAGCCCCCAGGAGAACACCCCTCATACTTCTGTGGCCTGAAATGGATACCATGGAAGTACTATGAATGGCTTAAAATAATCAGGACAGAGGCATCTGAAAAATTGGTATAGATGATATTTATAAAGCAGAAATTGAGACACAGACATAGTGAGCAAACATACAGGTACCAATGGGGAAGGGTGGGATGGGATGAATTGGGATATTGAGATTGATATATATGCACTATTGATACTCTGTATAAAATAGATAACAAATGAGAACCCACTGTCTAGCACAAGGAATTCACCCAATTCTCTGTGGTAACCTAAAGGAAATCTGAAAAAGAGGGGATATATGTAATCATACAGCGGACTCACTTTGCTGTACGGTAGAAATCAACACAACATTGTAAAGAAACTATAATAAAAATTTTTTTAAAATCTAAATTCCAAAATAAATACATAAATAAGTAAAATAAAATAATCAGGATAGCGGCCTCCCAGGTGGTCCAGCAGTTAAGACTCTGCACTCCCAATGCAGGGGGCCTGAGTTCAACCCCTGGTTAGGGAACTAGATCCTATGTGCTGCAACCTAAGATCCTGAGTGCCACAGCTAAGACCCAGCATAGACAAATAAACATTTTTTTTTATGCTGGCTATTAAAAAAAGAATCAGGATATATTAACCTGAGGTGGAGATGGAGCCAGACTTTCCTCCTGCTTAAGTATACAGTGGAGGGGTGGATGCTTGAGCAGAATTAGGAAGGACAGCCTCAGAGGATTCTGCTGCCACAGCTCTCTCACTGTAGTGTCTCTGTCAACAGTCTCACCTCCCAGGAGCAAAGATCAATAAAGGTGGTAGTCCTGGTGGAAGCAGAGGGCAAGCCATGCACTGATGCCAGTTCAGGGTCCAGCTTGTCAGTCCTAGAAAAGTTATTTTGAGTTTTGTCAGCATTCTGGGTTTTTTGTTCCCTTGCTATCATGCTGCTCCAGGGAGAAGCCAAGCTGGGAAACAGAAGAGCAAGACATACAGAGTTACGACATACAGAGTTGAATGAAGAAAATGGATTTCAAGAATTTAGAAAGAAGAGGAGCATCACTTTGGAAGACCAAGGAAGACTGAAATAGAGAAAGTGGCATCAGATAGACTCCAAATGCCACAGGAAATGGGAATGAACACGTGAGGAAGGTTGGGCAAAATACGGGCAACCAAAGAGCAGAGTTGAAATGAAGTACATTCACATTCAAAACAAGTTTAAAGAAACACACTTGAGAGCCAGATTTGACTTTGTCACTCTGTTACTGACATTAACAGAGTAGTTGAAGAGAGTTACTGGAGAATAATTTCTAGTCAAGTATAATCAAATGGAGAGACATTTGCAAAAGTCTACTCTTAAAAAAAAAACTATTGTGAAAAAAGAAAATAACAAATTCCATATATTCAAAATGAATTCTGTTAGGTTCTATTTCATTTGTATGGGTCATTTCAGATATAATATAAAATATAAAAAGCTTTCCTAAAGTATTATCCCTCAAAGTTTTATGTTTTCAAGACTGATCCTCAACATTAAAAAAAGCAGTTCACATTCCTCAACAGTAAGATTTTTTCATGCCTAGGAAATTCAATCATATTGTTTATTTCTACTTGAGTGGTATTGGATCTAGCAGAAATTTAATATGCTTTATTAGTGTATCAAAGATGACTGCTTTCCACCTCTTCTTTAAGCACTCTGAGCTCTGTGTGCCAACCATATTCAAACAAAGAGGTGTGACTGGGTTCCCATGCCACTTTAAGAGGTGTTTTGCTTAAGAGACACAGTACCAATGGTCATTCTGCAGTTCGGGTTCATAGTCTTGTTTCTTCTTACCTCAACCCGAATTACGGTAAAAGACAAAGTCACTTTTTCAACCATGTCAGGAGACCAGAGAGATGACTGCATAAATGTTAAAATAATTCAGCAACTATAAATGCACAGAGACAGGGCAAATGTACCTGAGTCTATTTTTGGCTGGTGAACACTCTTACCATTTTTGGCAGCGTGAACAGTCACGTGCATGCAATCTCAGCTCAAGGCAAACACCAGCATTAGCTTTGATTTGTTTCTATGGTTTCAAATCACTCCAGATGACACCCGTGGTACAGCTTACAGTAATGCCTCCCACTAGAAGTCTGGTTCCAAAACCCTCTTTATCTAGCTACCTTCACGAAATACTAACAAAACCAGTAATTCTGAATTTCCAAGTTTTTTAATCACTACTTTAAAAAGAAAACCCCTCTAAGTATTTGAGATTTCTTTGATAATGGTCTAAAACAAGTTTGGGTTGGGGTGATGAAATATTTATGCCCCAAGAGGAGAAATGTGGGTTTGAGTTTTGAGAATAAAGCACAAGGCCGCCTCTTTTATTATCTGGCTGATTCTCTTAATATTTATCATCATCCATATTTAATAAGCCCTCAACAAGCCTGCACCAATCTTTTGTTTAGATAGTATTGTGCTAGTAATCATTGACTTTGGTCAGTAGAAAATATTTAAATAACGTATTTGTTATTCAGTCACTCAGTCGTGTCTCTTTTGTGACCCCATGGACTGTAGCCTGCCAGGCTCCTCTGTTCACAGGATTTCCCAGACAAGAATACTGGCGTGGGTTGCTGTTCCCTTTTTCCAGGGGATTCTCCTGACGCAGGAATTGAACCTGCATCTCCTGCACTAGCAGGCAGGTTCTTTACCACTGAGCCACCAGGGAAGTACCAAATGGCACATTAGATATAAATAAATTAGACTGCACCTAAGAAATTTAAGGAATGTCAAAGTTAGATTTACTTATTACCATAAGGCAGGAAGAAAAAAAGGATATCTGAGTTCTAGACCTACTACTTCCTGACAGTAAATGCGTAAGAGAGATTTGCAGGATGGATACACTGAAAAAAATATACACTGTATTTTAAAAGGCCTTGACTAAAAATTCCTTATGAGACTCTCAACTTTATGTGATGGGTTGAATAATGTCTTCACAAAATTCATGTCCCCACAAGACCTATGGCAGTGGAGATAAAGAGAGGCAGATGGGCTGATTATTATATTTAATATTAATAATATTAAAGATGTAATATTCAGAAGGACAGGATCATCGGAAAATGGAAGAAATGAGTTTCACTCCCTAATTCTGATTTGGGATCCTGGGTTAATTGCAGTATCACTCACTGATATGAGAAAAGGTGAGAATTAAGGAGAAGGATGAGCTATGTTCAGTGTTGCATTAGGACTGCATTCAACCAGATACAAGAAACTCTACGGTTGTTGACTAACTCTTGTTTACTCACACAAAACACCTGGGAGCAGACAACACAGGCTGAATTCTGTTTTAAACAATGCCATCGGGGACCCATTTCCTTTAGTCTGCCTCTTCTCCACCCTTACTGCATAGTTTTCATTTCCTGTGATCCCAACTGACTCCTGTGCCCCCAGAGTTCTAGGGAAAGAAGTAAGGAAAAGAAGTGGCACCAGGAGATTCCCAAATGTGTGACTCCTGTAGAACTTTTAACATGGCCACATTTAACTGTAAAGGAGGCTCAAAAACTGAGTTTTAAATCTCTTACAGTCAAAGTGGAAGAAACAGCAATGAATTTTAAATAGACAAACGCAGTATCTGACACATTAAGATTAAAACGTCTATGCAACATCCATTTGGAAATTAAGAGTATGAAGGGAGGAATATATAGATGGCAAGCAAACCCTTAGGAGTGAATGAGACAGATCACTCAAGAAAAGTGGCTGTAGTGAAGCCCAGGACAGAAACATGGAGGAAGGAACATACGCACACACAAGGACAAAAAGACACTATGAAAGAAACTGAGGAAGAAGAAATAAAGCTGAGCCAAAACAGGAAAGTTGATGCCAAGGAAAATAAATAGGTATCAGTCAGTATGGCATTCTAAGGGGAAACATAAGTGACTCTGGATCGCTGGAATATAAACAACAGAGATCCTGATGGGACTACAGTGCTGTCAAAGGCGACAGGGCAGATCCTTAAAAGTCTCATAGTATCTGCTACCACAGAAACACAAGGATCATAATAGAACACTATGAGCAACTAAATGACAACAAATTGGACAACTGAAGGAAATGGATAAATTCCTAGAAAGTTTCATGAAGAAATAAAAAATTTGAACAGACCAATTATTAGTAAGGAGACTGAATCAGTAATCAAAAATCTCCCAATGAACAAAAGTCCAGAACCAGATGGCTTCACTGGTGAATTCTATCAAACATTCAAAGAAGAGTTAATAGCAACTCTTGTCAAAGTTTTCCAAAAAATAAAATAGGAGGGAACACTTCTGAACTCATTTTATGAGGCAAATATCACCAAAACAAGGACACTACAAGAAAAGATAAGTACAGCCAATATTCCTAACGAACATAGATGCAAAAACCCTCAACCAAATATTAGCAAACTGAATTCAATGGTATATGAAAAGGATGATACACTATGATCAAGTGTACCATCGCTGGGATTTATTCCAGTGATGCAAGGGTGGTTCAGTATCCACAAATCAATCAATGTGATACACTACTAAACAAAGTGAAGAATAAAAATCATATGATCATCTCAACAGATGAAGAAAAAGCATTTTATAAAATCAACATTCATTTATGATTTTTTAAAAAACTCAACAAAGTGAGGACAGAGGGAATTTACCTCAATATAACAGGCCATATATAACAAACAGAACTAACATCATACTTAATGATGAAAGGCTAAAAGCTTTTCCTCTAAGAAGAGGGACAAGACAAAGATGCCCATTCATATCATTTTTATTTAATGTGGTATTGGGATTCCTAGCCAGAGCATTAAAGAAAGAATGAAAAAGAAATAAAAGCCATCCAAATTGGAAAGGAAGAAGTAAAACTGTCATTATTTTCCAATGACATGATATCATATGTATACAACCCTAATCTTGCCACCAAAACAACCATTAGAACTAATGAAAGAATTTAGTAAAGTTGCAAGATACAGGATAAATACACACAAATCTCTTGTATTTCTATACACTAATAATGAACTATCATAGAGAGAAATTAATAATCCCATTTATAATTTCATCTAAAATAATAAAATACCTAGGAATAAAGTTAACCAAAGAGATGAGAGACCTGTACACTGAATACCATGAGGCATTCATGAAAGAAACTGTAAGAACACACAAATAAATGGAAAGTTATTTCATGCTCATTGATCAGAAGAATTAATATTGTTAAAATGGCCACACTATGTAAAAGGAAATGATACAAATGAACTTACTTATAAAAAAGAAGGAGACTCACAGACTTAGAAAATGAACTTATGGTTGCTGGGGGAAAGGGACACTTAAAGGAGTCTGGAGTGGTCATATACACACTGCTTTATTTAAAATGGATAACTGACAAGGTCCTACATGGAACTCTACTCAATGTTATGTGTAGAAATGCTTTTTCATTTGAATCAGTTCTACTCAGGTGGATGGAACTGGAGCCTATTATCCAGAGTGAAGTAAGCCAGAAGGAAAAACAACAATACAGTATACTAACACATATATATGGAATTTAGAAAGATGGTAACGAGAACCCTGCATGCGAGACAGCAAAAGGAATGCAGATGTATAGAACAGACTCGTGGACTCTGTGGAAGAGGGCAAGGGTGGGATGATATGGGAGAACGGCATTGAAACATGTTAATTATCATATGTGAAATCAATTGCCAGCCCAGGATTGATGCTCGGGTCTGGTGCACCAAGATGTCCCAGGGGGAGGAAATCGGGAGGGAGGAGGGAGGAGGGTTCTGGAGGGGGAGCATATGTAAACCCATGGCGGTTTCATGTCATTGTATGGCAAAACCAACACAATAAAAAAAAAAAAAGAAAGAAATGCTTTTTCAATGTTAGGGGAGAATGGATACATATATATGTATGGCTGAGTCCCATCACTGTTCACCGGAAACTATCACAACATTGTTAATTGGCTATATTCCAATATAAAACAAATAGTTAAAAAAAAAAAGAAAGCCTCAATACAAAGTAAAAAAGTTCAGAATAAAATAAAATGTCAATACAACAACATTGTTAATCAGCTATACTCCAAAACAAAATAAAAAATTCAAAATAAAATGTCCATACTACCCAAAGCAATCAATAGATTCAATACAATCCCTATCAAAACTGTAATGGCATTTTCACACATATAGAACAAACAATATTAAATTGTATGAAAACACAAAAGAGCCCATATAGCAAAACAATTTTGAGAAAGAACGAAGCTGGAGGTATCAAATTCTCTGATTTGAAACTATGTTTACAAAGCTACAGTAATCAAAATTGTATGTTATTAGCATAAAAACACAAAGATCAGTGGAACAGATTAGAGAGCCCAGAAATGCATCCACATATATATAGTCAATTAATTTATGACTACAGAATCAAGAATATACAATGGTGAAAGGGCAGTATCTACAATAAATGTTGGGGAAAACTGGACACCTACATGCAAAAGTAAGAAACTAGAACAATACACTTTGGTTTGTACCCTTGGGTTCAAACCCAAAATGGTAAAGAGTTGAATGTAAGATCTGAAACTATAATGTCCCTAGAAGAAAATATAAGCAGTAAGCTCTTTGACAACAGTCTTGGTGATGATTTTTATTTTTTTTTTTTTACAGTCTTGGTGATGATTTTTTTAATTGGACACCAAATTAAAGCTGCTCAGTCATGTCTGACTCTTTGTGACCCCATGGACTATAGCCTGCCCTGTCCATGGAACTCTTCAAGCAAAAATATTGGAGTCGGTTGCTGTTTCCTTCTCCAAGGATCTTCCCAACCCAGGGATCAAACCCAGGTCTCCCACATTGCAGGTGGATTCTTTACCATCTGAGCCACCAGGGAAGTCCTTTGATGCCAAACAAAGACAAAGGTAACAAACACAAAAATAAACAAGTGGGACTACTTTAAACTAAAAAGATTCTCCACAGAAAAGGAAACCATCAAGACTACCTACTGAATGGGAGAAAGTATTTTCAAAGGATATATCTGGTAATGGTTAATCCAAAATATTCAAGAACTCATACAACTCAACAGTAAAAAAAAAAAAAGAAGAAGAAAGAAAAAAGAAAAAAATCCGATTTAAAAATGGGCAGAGGAACTGAAGAGACATTTCCCCAAAGACATTCAGATGACCAAAATACTCAACATAACTAATTATTAAGGGAATGCGATTCAAAACCACATTGATATGTTACCTCACGCCTGTCAAAATGGCTATTATCAAGAAGACAAGAAATAACAAGTGTTGGTGAGAATGTAGAGAAAAGAGAACACTTGCCACAGTTGGTGAGATTATTGATTGGTGCAAACACTACAGAAAGCAGTATGGAGAGTCCTCAAAAAATTAAAAATGAAATACCATTGCTCTTCAGTCACTCAGTCATGTCCAACTCTTTGTGACCCCATGGACTACAGCATGCCAGGGCTTCCCTGTCCTTCACTATCTCCCAGAGCTTGCTCAAACTCATTCATGTCCATTGAGTCAGTGATGCCATCCAACCATCTCATCCTCTGTTGTCCCCTTCTCCTTCTGCCTTCAATCTTTCCCAGCATCAGGGTCTTTTCCAGTGAGATGGCTATTCATACCAGGTGGCCAAAGTACTGGAGCTTCAGCTTCAGTATCAGTCCTTCCAATCAATATTCAGGACTGATTTCCTTTAGGATTGACTCGTTTGATCTCCTTGCAGTCCAAGGGACTCTCAAGAGTCTTCTCCAGCACCACAGTTCAAAAACATCAATACTTTAGCACTCAGCCTTCTTTATGGTCCAACTCTCACATCTGTACAAGACTACTGAAAGGAGTGTCTTTTAATTTCATGGCTGTAGTCACCATCCACAGTGATTTTGGAGCCCAAGAAAATAAAATCTGTGACTGTTTCCACATTTTCACCCTTCCATTTGTCATGAAGCAGTGGGACCAGATGCCATGATCTTAGTTTTTCAAATGTTGAGTTTTAAGCTAGCTTGAATTTTCACTCTCCTCATTCACTCTCATCAAGAAGCTCTTTAGTTTCTCTTCACTTTCTGCCATTAGCATGGTATCACCTGCAAAACTGAGATTGTTGATATATCTCCCAGCAGTTTTGATTCCAGTTTGTGATTCACCTAGCCAAGCATTTCACGTGATGTACTCAGCATAGAAATTAAACAAGCAGAGTGATAATATAGGCCTTGTCATACTCCTTTTCCAATTTGAAGAAGTTCATTGTTTCATGTCCAGTTCTAACTATTAATTGTTGACCCACACACAGGTTTCTCAGAAGACAGGTAAGGTGGTCTAGTATTCTCATCTCTTAAAGAATTTTCCATAGTTTGTTGTGATCCACACAGCTACATACAGTATAATGTTATTTTAAAAGTAGGAAAAAAGTAAAAATAAATAAGTTTAGAGATCATCCATTAACACATTTATTGTACAGGTGGGGGATCCATGTTCCAAGGCAGCTGTCTGATTCCACACTGCTGGTCAGTGGCAGAGTCAAGAACAGACACTCAAGTACGTCAGTTTCACTTTCTGGCTCTTTTCCATAAAACTATATTGGAAAATACAGTATCTGTTCTGACGGAGCTTGTCCAGTTGGCCAAGAACAGATAACTTCACAGCCCTGAAATAATTAGAGAACAATTCTAAGGACATATATAATTAAGTCAAAGAAATGGATCACCCTCAGACTAGTTAATTGATACTTTAGTAGTTAGTTGAATAATTCAATTCTGATGATAGCAGTTTCTTACTCTTCTGAATCTAATTGAATAACTGATTAAAATAATGGTGGGTCTTATTGTCACACTGTGTGGATTACAATAAACTGTGGAAAATTCTTAAAGAGATGGGAAAACCAGACCATCTGACCTGCCTCTTGAGAAACCTGTATGCAGGACAGGAAGCAATAATTAGAACTGGACATGGAACAACAAAGACTGGTTCCAAATAAGAAAAGGAGTATGTCAAGGCTATATATTGTCACCCTGCTAATTTAACTTATATGCATAGTACATCATGAGAAACGCTGGGCTGGAAGAAGCACAAACTGGAATCAAGATTGCTGGGAGAAATATCAATAACCTCAGATATGCAGATGACACCACCCTTATGGCAGAAAGTGAAGAGGAACTAAAAAGCCCCTTGATGAAAGGGAAAGAAGAGAGTGAAAAAGTTGACTTAAAGCTCAACATTAAGAAAAGTAAGATCATGGCTCCGGTCCCATCACTTCATGGGAAATAGATGGGGAAACAGTGGAAACAGTGTCAGACTTTAGTTTTTTGGGCTCCAAAATCACTGCAGATAGTGATTGCAGCCATGAAATTAAAATATATTTACTCCTTGGAAGGAAAGTTAGGACTAACCTAGACAGCATATTAAAAAGCAGAGAAATTACTTTGCCAACAAAGGTCCATCTAGTCAAGGCTATGGTTTTTCCAGTGGTCATGTACGGATGTGAGAGTTGGACTATAAAGAAAGCTGAGTGCCGAAGAATTGATGCTTTTGAACTGTGGTGTTGGAGAAGACTCTCGAGAGTCCCTTGGAATGCAAGAAGATCCAACCAGTTCATCCTAAAGGAGATCAGTCCTGGGTGTTCATTGGAAGGACTGATGTTGAAGCTGAAACTCCAATACTTTGGCCACCTCATGTGAAGAGCTGACTCATTGGGAAAGACCCTAATGCTGGGGAAGATTCAAGGCAGGTGAAGGGGATGACAGATGATAAGATGGTTGGACGGCATCATCAACTCGATGGACATGGGTTTGGGTAGACTCCGGGAGTTGGTGATGGACAGGGAGGCCTGGCGTGCTGCAATTCATGGGGTCGCAAAGAGTCAGACACGACTGAGTGACTGAACTGAACTGAACTGAACTGTTGTCACAGATTATACAACAGATTATCCTCAATTTGTTTCTAAACTATGTTATCATGAAACTACATCTCCCTACGGGTAGCAAAGTTAGGCCAAAGGTTGAAGACATGCTCTTGAGTCAGCAGAAATCTGAACAAGGTCTGTGATGTTATTTGTGTTCTGCTCAACCCCAGTGACTTCAATATCTTAAGGCTTGTTAATATTACATTAAGAAAATAATAAATGGGGTAAAAAAATCAAGGTAGATTATTTGATACTAGTGAAAAAAAAGGCTATCAAGTTAACAGAAAAATGAAGTTCTTTTTTCTAAAAATTATAAAGAAAACGTCCACTTGAGATAAAACATTATTTTTAAGACTTCTCTAATGCAAGTGCCATAATTAATCCTCCATTTCAAAATGTTTTATGTTATTGCTCTGGAGAAGCAGCAGTAAACTAAGTTTGTGGCTTAACAGCCTCTCAGATTTGTATACAGGGTTCCAAATGCTTTCTAATTACTTATAGATTACTTATAGTCAGTTGGATTCATTACATTTAATTCATTTTTACCAACACTGCAAAACCTGAGGGGTCACAAATGTGAGTAAGACATAGGCTCCAGACTCATGCTTTAATCAGGAAGTCAAATATTATTTAAACTGAAGTAACATTTACTTATAACCTTCTGTATACCTTTAATGTGCTACCATATATTTAATAATTTCATAATATTCCTCCAACATATGGCAGAAGAAGGAAAATGAAATCCAGCAAGATGAATGTGGCTGGACAGAAACACAGAAGTAGGAGAAGGAGGGCTGAGATTTGAAACCCATTTTTCTTTTTCTGGGTTCAGTTACTCAAGACAACACTACTTCTACCTTCAAGGAAGAGTAAGAGAAAGAGAGAGAGACAGTCAGCTTTGGAGACCTGAGAACAGGAAGAATATAGATTAGGCTCTGAGGATAAAATGGGAACTGGAAACCTCACCTGGCACGCTCCTCTGGGAATCAAGCAGAAGCAGCACTTGTCAGCTCAGCGCTAGGAATTCAGGCAGGAAAGGACTTGTCAGCTCAGCGCTAGGAATTCAGGCAGGAAAGGGACTTGAAGAGTAGAGGGAGGGGGTGGGTAGGAAGAAAGGATTTCATGAGAAATGGGATTTGTGAACAATCTGCCTGTGAACAAGACCTTGAGGATTAGCATAATTTGGGTAAGTAAAGGAGAAAGGAAATTGGAGATGATCCCAGGAGCATACCCTTTTTTAACAAACTCTCCCCAGTAATTCTTGTGCACACTAACATCTGAGAACCACTCGTTTAGATATTTGGCAAATATAGCACTATAATAAATGATGACATCTAATTTGATGGGAAAAGATCATTAAAAGGAAAGAGCTCATTTTTGCCCTATGGCCAAACATTTAAAATTTCAGAGGTTTGCTATATATGTGTGTGTGTGGATACACACACACACAAAGTACATTTTACTTAGGACTAAAGTTTTGATATAAGTACTTCAAAGTTTTAATAGAAGTGCTTTTGATATAAGTGCTTTGATATAAATTGAGTTGCTGGTCTCAAGTGAAATTTATTTATAGAATGTGTGTGTGTGTGTGTGTGTGTGTGTGTGTGTGTTCAGTCGTTCAGTCATGTGAGATTCTTTGTGACCCGTGGACTGTAGCCCACCAGCCTCCTCCGTCCATGGGACTCTCCAGGCAGGAATACTGGAGTGGATTACCATTTCCTTCTCCAGGGCATCTTCCTGACACAGGGATCAAACCCAGGCCTCCTGCTTTGCAGACAAATTCTTTACCATTTGAGCCACCAGGGAAGGCTGATAAGTACTATACACGTGACTTCTATACAGTGTGGAACAATGGAACTACAATCATCTCTGTTTAGTTTGTGGTGAGGAAGGGACAGGATTCAAGAAAGATGTTCTCCAAGACAGACTTAAGCTGTGCTTTGAACAATCAGAAGGTGTTTACCAAGCAAGTAAAGGAGGGAATTTATAACTTCAAAAACCAACAGGGTAAGAAAAAATAGAATGATTTAACAAATAAAAAACCCAGATTAAATCAAAAGAAGGCAAGAAAAAAGACATTAAAGAAATATCAATTGGATGAGACAAGTAGAAAATGAAACTAAAGTAGTAGATTAAAATTCCTCATATCGACAATTATATTAAATGTTCTAAATGCTCCAAGTAGAAGTCAAATATTGAGACCCTAGATATAACTTTTGCTATGTGCAACTTCCAAAACATAATTGTACAGAGGATTGAAAATTAAAAAGTGGGAAAAATTCAAATACTAACTATAATAATGTTGGAGTAATTATATCAAAAGCAAGATAGCTATATTACTGA
This sequence comes from Antilocapra americana, assembly GCA_007570785.1. Lineage (NCBI taxonomy): Eukaryota > Metazoa > Chordata > Mammalia > Artiodactyla > Antilocapridae > Antilocapra > Antilocapra americana. Next base: position 2,015,413 of record ML660211.1, on the reverse strand, counting down.
AAATAAAGAGGTTTTCTTCATTATGATAAAAGACTTAATACTCTGAGGATTAACAATTCTAAATTTATATGTGCTTAATAGCATGCTTCAAAAGAATAAAGACAGTATTACTGTATTTACAAGAGTTAAAATGGGCAACATTGCATTTTATTCTTTAGAGGTACATACATAGTTTGTAAGACTATATTGAACAAGCAAGAAAGACTTTATCAAGAACACCACAGTAATACTTCCAGGAGAGAGGAAGGGTCATATAGTTAGTAAGAAATATCCAGGAGCCTTCAGCAGGGCTGAAAAAGTTCTGTCTTTTGAAGGGTATGATTCCAGAGGTGTCTATGTTTTACCTGTTTACTACCCTGCACATTTATTTTTCATCTATTGCTGTTTTCTTTTTTATTGGAGTATAATTGTTTTAGACCTGGTGGCTCAGTCGGTAAAGATCTGCCTGCAATGCAGAAGACCCAGGTTCAATCCCTGGGACAGGAACATCCCTTGGAGAAGGGAATGGCTACCCACTCCAGTGTTCTTGTCTGGGAAATCCCATGGACAGAGGAGCCTGGTGGGCTACAGTCCATGGGGTCACAAAGAGTCTGACACAACTGACCAACTAACAATTTCACTTTCCTTAATTGCTTTACAACATTGTGTAGTTTAAGCTGAACAATGAATTGTATCAGCTATATGTATATACATATATTCCCTCCCTCTTAGACCCACCCCTCCCATTCCACCCATCTAGGTCATCATCACTGAACAACATCAAGCTGAGTTCCCTGTGCTATACTGCAGGTTCCCACTAGCTATCTGTTTGACACACGATAGTGTATATGTCAATCCTAATCTCTCAATTCATCCCTTCCTCCAGAGGGTGCACATGTCCATTCTCTACATCTGCATCTCTATTCCTGCCCTACAACTGGGTTCACCAGGACCATTTTTATAGATTCCACACATAAGCATTAAGATATGATATTTTTTTGTCTGACTTACTTCATTCCTTACAACAGACTCTAGGTCCATCCTCATCTCTACAAATGACCCAATTTTGTTTATTTTTATGGCTGAGTAATATTTCGTTGTGATATGTACCATATCTTCATACAGCACTATGTACAAAAGCTAGGACATGGAAGAAAGCTAAAGGTCCATCAACAGATGAATGGATAAAGATGTGGTCCACTACACATTTATGATTTGTGCACTTTTCTGGCATATTATATATTTCATTCTTTAATTTAAGAAAACATTTTAAAAGATCAGCAATTGTCCCTTAGGTATTTAACATACAGATGAGATTTTCAGAGAAGCCTGGGCTGAAGAAGCCAACACCAGAGCTATGCTCTGAAGGCAGCAGCAGAGCCATGAGCATGAGACTGTACAGAGAACACATGCAATGAAGTGAGCTCTCCAGACAGAGGTTTAGGGAGCACGGTTCAATTCAGTTCAGCCACTCAGTCGTGTCCGACTCTTTGCGACCCCATGAACTGCAGCACGCCAGGCCTCCCTGTCCATCACCAACTCCCAGAGTACACCCAAACCCATGTCTATTGAGTCGATGATGCCATCCAACCATTTCATCCTCTGTTGTCACCTTCTCCTCCTGCCATCAGTCTTTCCAAGCATCAGGATCTTTTCAAATGAGTCAGCTCTTCGCATGAGGTGACCAAAGTATTGGAGTTTCAGCTTCAACATCAGTCTTTCCGATGACTATTCAGGACTGATTTCCTTTAGGATGGACTGGTTAGATCTCTTTGCAGCCCAAGGGACTCTCAAGAGTCTTCTCCAACACCACAGTTCAAAAGCATCAATTCTTCGGCACTCAGCTTTCTTTATAGTCCAACTCTCACATCCGTACATGACCACTGGAAAAACCATAGCCTTGACTAGATGGACTTTGTTGGCAAATAATCTCTCTGCCTTTCAATATGCTATCCAGGTTAGTCATAACTTTCCTTTCAAGGAGTAAATATATTTTAATTTCATGGCTGCAATCACCATCTGCAGTGATTTTGGAGCCCAGAAAAATAAAGTCTGACACATTTTCCACTGTTTCCCCATCTATTACCCATGAAGTGATGGGACCGGATGCCATGATCTTACTTTTCTTAATGTTGAGCTTTAAGTCAACTTTTTCACTCTCCTCTTTCCCTTTCATCAAGAGGCTTTTTAGTTCTTCACTTTCTGCCATAAGGGTGGTGTCATCTGCATATCTGAGGTTACTGATATTTCTTCCGGCAATCTTGATTCCAGCTGTGCTTCTTCCAGCCCAGCATTTCTCATGATGTAATCTGCATTTAAGTTAAATAAGCAGGGTGACAATATACAGCCTTGACGTACTCCTTTTCCTATTTGGAACCAGTCTGTTGTTCCATGTCCAGTTCTAACTGTTGCTTCCTGTCCTGTATACAAGTTTCTCAAGAGGCAGGTTAGGTGGTCTGGTATGGCCATCTTTAGGAATTATCCACAGTTTATTGTGATCCACACAGTCAAAGTCTTTGGCATAGTCAATAAAGCAGAAATATATGCTTTTCTGGAACTTTCTTGCTTTTTTGATGATCCAGCAGATGTTGACCATTTAATCTCTGGTTCCTCTTTTTTTTTTCAGAAAGTTTTAAAACTTTTTATTGGCATATTGAAAAAATTGTGCATTCCAATAATTAAAATCATTTGAACAACAACAACAAAAAATTGGTACTCTGATTAACCTGCACTTTACAGCCCGCAGAACACCTTGGACCACCTTTTTACTCTAGATTTCACTGTCGTCCCACCCAGCTTCCTCCTTCACCAACACGCAAGTTCTTTTCCTTCCCTGCCAGCCACACAGGCAGATGGTAGAGGCAGGCGCGGCCTACGTTGTCCGTAGTTCTCCATTCTTTGATGTGAAAAGGGGTAGCACAGTCATTTAAACTCGATCCAACCTCTTTGCATCTTACAAAGTTAAACAGCTAAAAGAAGTAAAATAAGAAGGCAATGCTTGTGGAATGTACAGTGCATACTGGCGGCGCACGCTTTATTACGACTCGCCTGCTTGCTTCTCCTGTTCAATCGTTTCTTTCGAAGGCAGTGGATTTTTCTCTTGCGTTTCCGTTTTCTTCAATTTCGACTTATCGAACTTCTCAATCTCAGCCATATCGGGTTTGTCAGACATGGTTGCAGAGGGCGCGGGGCGAGCTGCGAGCGAGTGAAACCTGGTCTGCGCTGTGGCCGCCGCGAGTGGTTCCTCTGCTTTCTGTAAATCCGGCTTGAACATCTGGAAGTTCACTGTTCACGTATTGCTGAAGCCTGGCTTGGAGAATTTTGAGCATTACTTTACCAGCATGTGAGATGAGTGCAATTGTACAGTAGTCTGAGCATTCTTTGGCATTGCCTTTCTCTGGGATTGGAATGAAAACTGACCTTTTCCAGTCCTGTGGCCACTGCTGAGTTTTCCAAATTTGCTGGCATATTGAGTGCAGCACTTTCACAGCATCATCTTTCAGGATTTAAAATAGCTCAACTGGAGTTCCATCAACTCCACTAGCTTTGTTCTTAGTGATGCCTCCTAAGGCCCATTAGACTTCACATTCCAGGATGTCTGGCTCTAGGTGAGTGATCGTGGTTATCTGAGTCATGAAGATCTTTGTTGTACAGTTCTCTATATTCTTGCCACCTCTTCTTAATATCTTCTGCTTCTGTTAGGTCCATACCATTTCTGGCCTTTATTGAGCCCTTCTTTGCATGAAATGTTCCCTTGATATCTTAATTTTCTTGAAGAGATTTCTAGTCTTCCCCATTCTATTGTTTTCCTCTATTTCTTTGCATTGATCGATGAGGAAAGCTTTCTTATCTCTCCTTGCTATTCTTTGGAATTCTGCATTCAAATGGGTATATCTTTCCTTTTCTCCTTTGTTTTTCGCTTCCCTTCTTTTCACAGCTATTGGTAAGGCCTCCTCAGACAGCCATTTTGCTTTTTTGCATTTCTTTTTCTTGGGGATGGTCTTGTTTCCTGTCTCCTGTACAATGTCACGAACCTCCAACCATAGTTCATCAGGCACTCCGTCTATCAGATCTAGTCCTTTAAATCTATTTCTCACTTCCACTGTATAATCATAAGGGATTTGATTTAGGTCATACCTGAATGGTCTAGTGGTTTCCTCCACTTTCTTCAATTTCAGTCTGAATTTGGCAATAAGGAGTTCATAATCTGAGCCATAGTCGGCTCCCGGTCTTGTTTTTGCTGACTGTATAGAGCTTCTCCATCTTTAGCTGCAAAGAATACAATCAATCTGATTTTGGTGTTGACCATCTGGTGATATCCATGTGTAGAGTCTTCTCTTGTGTTGTTGGAAGAGGGTGTTTGCTACGATCAGTGCATTCTCTTGGCAAAACTCTATTAGCCTTTGCCCTGCTTCCTTCTGTACTCCAAGGCCAAATTTGCCTGTTACTCCAGGTGTTTCTTGACTTCTTACTTTTGCATTCCAGTCCCCTATAATGAAAAGGACATCTTTTTTGGGTGTTAGTTCTAGAAGGTCTTGTAGGTCTTCATAGAACCATTCAACTTCAGCTTCTTCAGCATTACTGGTCAGGGCATAGGCTTGGATTACCGTGATACTGAATGGTTTGCCTTGCAAATGAACAGAGATCATTTTGTCATTTTTGAGATTGCATCCAAGTACTGCATTTCGGACTCTTTTGTTGACCATGATGGGTACTCCATTTCTTCTACTGAATTCCTGCCCACAGTAGTATATATAATGGTCATTTGAGTTAAATTCACCCATTCCAGTCCATCTTAATTCACTGATTCCACACAAACATTTAAAAAAATAGGTGGCCTTTAAAAGGAGTAATCTAGAAGTTTCAGAAGAGCAAAGAGAAAGTCAATGATTCAGAAACAAAAGGGATAAGATGTTTCCTGAGAAGGAAATAATCAACACCAAGTTCACTAGCAAGGTAAAGTCACACAAGAAATGACAGGTAATTATGGACATGGCAATTTAAAAGTCAATGAACTTATTAAGAATAGTCTCAGTTTGTATCAAAATCAACATGGAAATCAACTTATTTTCAGCAATCATATATAAATTGTGTATATCTTAAAGACTCACAGATTTTACCGTGTCACATGAGTCATTTTATCTTCAGTCTAAATACTGGGAAATACTGATTCACTGTTTGAAAAACCCAGTCCTTAACTTTTTGAGATTCTAGTAATTAAACTGTTAGTAATCCAACAGTTTAATCACACATTGTGATGGAGATTGTCAATTTTTCTCTCCCTATTCATTCTGCTTTTCTTTTATAATGAAAGTACTCCCATTCTTCAGATATATTTTGCGACCCAATCCAAAGACCACACTCCCCAGCCTCCGCTGCAGGTGGGAGGGACTGATAACTAAGTTCTGGCCACTGACACATGGAATGGAGACAGCTGATCATATCCCTGTAACCATTCTCTTTCTCCTTTGGGTAATACAAACTTCTCACCAAGCTAAATTGTAGTCACAGACCGCCAGCTTCAGACATTATACTGTCTGACCATCACAGGAAGACTGGAGTGATGTGTCAGCCTCCCAGGGTGATTGCCCTGGTCTCACTACAACTACCTGTCTTCTTGTTGGCTGAGAAATAGCCACAGGCAACATCTGTGGCAGCCTTTTAACCCTCGTGTTGATGGTGGCAGGGCCACCTCACTAGCCTGGGTCCCCTGGATTACTTCATGGAGCAGAGTCCTATCTAGCTTCCACTATATGTTGACCTCTTTTTATTAAGTAGATTAATTGGAACAATCAAAATAAATATTGTGCAATATTTCCTGGGAAGGACCTTACTTAAAAGGGAGGGAGAACTATCTCCTAACACTCCCTTTCCTCCTTCCAGGACCACGGTTGTTACGAGTTGGACTCCACCATCCAGGTGGAACTATTAGGGGAACCACTGACTGACACCGCCCACACTGGCCAGGCCCAGTAGTAACCGCTTGCATGAGTTATCATAAATGGGAGGGCCTGGGAAGGAGTGTGAAACTAACAACCTACCACCATCCAGAAGAATTCTGGAAAGGTCAAAGGGAGAAAGGAGACTCCAGTCCATATGTCCTACCAGTCTTCCAGAATCTTCACTGGAATCCCTCTAGGCTGAGTGATGTATGTGCCATCAGGAAGGATCCTAGGTGGCCAGAGACAACTTGGAATCTAACCCAGTTACTATAAAACCTAAGACTGTGAACTACGTGGCAGAGCAGTTCTCCTGGGTTCCCTTATTCATCTGCTCTCTGCCCAGGAACCCCTTCCCAATAAAGTCTCTTGCTTTGTCAGCACATTGTATCTCCTTGGACAATTCATTTCCATGTGTTAGACAAGAGCCCACTCTTGGGCCCTGAAAGGGGTTCCCCATTCCTGTTGTAGAACTCCCAAAAAGGTGACCTTGGGAGGTGGAGTCATGCTCGAGAGAACAACAAACTAGAAAGAACCTCTGTTCCTGATTCCATGGAAACACCATACTGCACAGGTCTACCTTCCTCTGCAGTTGTTGTCCTTTTTAAGCCATTACTCTTCATGTGTAGCTACTTTCAGTCTCAAGTAATTATTATTGTGTATATATAGTGATAGGATAGTCCTCTATCCTATCCTAGGAAATGAATGGAAACAAAGGCAAAATGTTAATTTAGCCTTGCTTCCCATGACCAAGACATACAACACAACAAAACTGATGCTATTATATTCATTCAGAAGGGAAACAGGACAAAACGCTTTTAAGAGCTAACATGTGTCATTTAAACAAAGACTAAAATCTTCACTATAACTTTACAAGATAGACATTATCACCACTAGTTTAAAGAAGTTGAATGGGGGGTGGGTGGGAGGGAGGTCCAGAGGGAGGAGATAGATGTATACATACAGTTGATTCACTTAGTTGTGCAACAGAAGCCAACACAACATTGTAAATTAAGTAAGCATATACCAATAATAAAAATAATAAAAAAATTTTAATTAAAGAAATGGATACCTAGAGAGAAAGTGAGTAACTTGGCATCACCCAACATGTAAATAAAATAGGATTTGAATTCGCTTTCATGAACAAAGCCCTACTCCACCTTATAACTGTGTGCATGCGTACATGCTCAGTCACTCAGTTGTGTCCAGCACTTTGTGACCCATGGACTGTAGCTCACCAGGCTCCTCTGTCCATGTAATTTTCCAAGCAGGAATACTGGAATGGGTTACTGTTTCTTACTCAGGAGATCTTCCTGACCTAGGAACTGAACATGCCTCTCTTTACCATGTTTTATTTCCACAAAACAAAACAAAGATAGAAAAGAAACAGAAAACAAATTAACTAGAACAAAAATTGCTTTTGAATAAATTCAAATAATTGGCTCCATCAAAATAAAAAGTGTTCTGACTCACCCTAGATTCAATAAGGCCTTTTTCTAAACCTCAGGTTACCAAACTTTTAAGAAATAAATTATTTTGCAAATTTATGAGAACAGAATTGTGCAGTTCCTGGAAAAGTTTCTTGGGGCAGTTTGTTTCTCTGAGTCAAGGTGCAAAAAGATCCTATTTCATCTAGCACATTGCTTCTTATTTTCATTCCGGAACAAAAGTGCCTTTTTGAACATTGAGGGTAGGAGTAGGGAACAACCACACGGGCCATTAAAATAGCCCCTAATGTCATTGTTTTTGCTACTTCATATTTCACTTGGAATTTCTCATTAGTGAGTGTTCTTGGAAGGCCCTAAATGTTATCTGCTTCTGTTAAATGATAAAAGGAAAGACTTGGGAGTGATCACTATAAATTCCATTCCTCATCTGAGTATTAAAACAAGGCAATACATTTATTAATGGTAGTCAAATGCATTCCAATCTTTGCAATGAAGTCATGTAAATTAGCACATGATTATTTACTTTTGATCAAAATGAATACTTGTTTTTAGTTATTAGTATCTGTAGGTAGGGCTTCCCTGGTGGCTCAGTGGTAAAGAACCCACCTGCCAATGCAGGAAATGCAGGTTGAATACCTGGGTTGGGAAGATCCCCTGGAAAAAGAAATGGCAACCTACTCTGACATTCTTGCCTAGAAAATCTGATGGGCAGAGGAGCCTGGTGGGCTAGAGTCCATGGCATAGCAGAATTATGACACAACTTAGCAACTAAACAACAATAAATCCGTAGGTAAGGCATGTAAGGCATGTAAGCTTTCTCAACCTTTAGTTTTCTAATCTTAAAAATTATCCAGTCAACTTTTTCAAAAACTCTTTAATTTTTAAATATACAGAATAACCAAAATAATAACAGTAGTCTTTAGGAGCCTGGGTGATGGAAAAGCACTTTTTATATTTTCTTTATTTCTTAACGTTTTCTAATAGGCAAATATTACTTTTATAATCAGGAGAAATCTGTATTTATTTATATCCATAGTAGTGATTCTATATTTACAAAAATTTTCCCCATTCCAAGGATGCACCTTAACATCATTGATTATTTTCCCAAAGTATCAAAGATTCCAAATTTATTTACACTTTTTGAAAAACTTTAGGAAAATTAAAATAGTTGCTGCTGGCCAGGATATTTTATTTTTTAGTTTATATCATCAAGGTTTACTGACCATTAGGATCCTTTGTCAAATTTGAAAGCCTCTTTGTTGGGACAAAAGGTTTCAGTGGACATAGGCAGTCACTACCTGACTACCTTAATATTCAGGCATATGATTACAGAGTTTCAGAAACTCATGTCTTTAGATACAAACAATTCATTGATCTTACACAAGTACTTAAAATGATATAAGTTTTAGAGCTACATTTTACCACACTTTAGCCATATGACTTAGGATAACCCCCCTAACCAAATTTAGCTTCATGTCCTCACATGTAAAATGAAAATTGTAACAGCGACCTCATACACTGCTGGAGGAATAAAAAGTAAAGTCGCTCAGTCGTGTCCGACTCTTTGCGACCCATGGACTGTAGCCCACCAGGCTCCTCCATCCATGGGATTTCCCAGGCAAGAACACTGGAGTGGGTTGCCATTTCCTTCTCCAGAGGATCTTCCCGACCCAGGGATTGAACCTGGGTCTCCCGCATTGTAGGCAGGTGCTTTACCGTCTGAGCCACTAACAAATCTATAAAATTTCTATATAGTGACTGGAACAGAGTTCTTCAATAAATGTAAGCTCCTCCTGCACAACTCTTACAATGAAAACTTCTAACTTCCTATCACAAAACAGGTAGAAGACTTTGTTAGGGCTATACCTTTCAGTTCAATTCACTGCTAGTCTCTCAGTCATGTCCAACTCTTTGTGACCCCATGGACTGTACCTGCCAGGCTCTTCTGTCCATGGGATTTCTCAGGCAAGAATACTGGAGTGGGTGGCCATTCCCTTCTCCAGGGGATCTTCCCACCGAGGGATCGAACCCAGGTCTCCCACACTGTAGGTGGATTCTTTACTAGCTGAGCCACAAGGGCTATACCTCAGTCAGTTCAGTCACTCGGTAGTGTCCAACTCTTTGTGACCCCATGGACTGCAGCACACTGGCCTCCCTGTCCATCACCAACTCCCAGAGCCTACTCAAACTCATGTCCATTGAGCTGGTGATGCCATCCAACCATCTCTTTCTCTGTCATTCCCTTTTCCTCCCACCTTCAATCTTTCCCAGCATCAGGGTCTTTTCAAATGAGTCAGTTCTTCGTATCAGGTGGCCAAATTACTGGAGTTTCATTTACAACATCAGTCCTTCCAATGAATATTCAGGACTGATTTCCTTTAGGATGGACTGGTTGGATCTCCTTGCAGTCCAAGAGACTCTCAAGAGTCTTCTCCAACACCACAGTTCAAAAGTATCAGTTCTTCGGCTCTCAGCTTTCTTTAGAGTCCAACTCTCACATCCATACCTGACTACTGGAAAAACCAGAACCTTGACTAGACAGACCTTTGTTGGCAAAGTAATGATATCTGTATGATGCCAAACACAGATTAAAACTTATTAACCCATTTTATCATTTAAATGTTTCTGAAGAGTAAGTTTCCATTTCATACATTCACTGAGCACTTTCTACATGCCATTACCACTAGTGCTCACAGTGCCTGTCCTGGGAGGTTATTTTTACCCGTTTTACAGATTGGGAAACTGAGGCTTGAGGAGATTAACTGATTTGCTTACAGATACACAACAATCAAAGAGTCACGATTTGAACCCAGCTGTCTCTCTCTTCAAAGTCTATAATCTCCAAACCCAGCTTTATCTCTCTTCAAAGTCTATGATCTCAGCACTACACCATTCAGTTTTATTTTCATATAGTGGTTAATTCAGCAATTAATAGTGATTACTTCAGATAGAGATGGAAAATCAGTTACCTCCCTAGCCATTTCTCCAGCAGGGGTTGCTGGAACACTGTCAGAAAGGATGTTGAAGTTGAACAAGGAATTTACAGCCAAGAATGCCCCATCTTCCTGGACTGTATGCACTAACAGGTGTGTATGCTACATGCCACAGGCTTGCCAGGCTGGGTCCCTGTCTTGGGCCAGTAATGTAGTTTGTGTTCAATAAATACTGGTTGATTGACTGACAAAAGTACTACCTTCTATGTTCCTTAGTTTTCTCAGGAGCAGACAATTGCATTATTAACATTTGCAATATGGGAGAAGCTATACCTTAATTTTTCCTATGATGTTATAATTTACTCCTACAATTTAATTTTTTAAAACGACCACAATGGTGTTAAACAAAAAGTATTAAAGTTTCCTTTGATTCTGATGAGTTGAGAGGGTGTTAATTGTTTTATTTTCTGCAGTAACAAGTATAAATGCTAGCAAACTAGTCAATCCTAAAGGAAATCAAACCTGAATATTCATTGGAAGGACTGATGCTGAAGCTAAAACTCCAATACTTTGGCCACCTGATGGGAACAGCTGACTCATTAGAAAACACCCTGATGCTGAGAAAGATAGAGGGCAAGAAAGAAGGGGATGACAGAGGTCAAGATGGTTGGATGGCATGACCAAATCGATGGACATGAGTTTGAGCAAACTCTGGGAGATCGTGAAAGACAGGGGAGCCTGGCGTGCTGCAATGCATGGAGTTGCAAAGAATTGGGAATGACTCAGCAACAGAACAACAAAAGAAGTGGAAGTTACTAATTCCACTGAAATAGCCTAAAATCCAAAAATAGTGAAGAAATATATAGAAGGGACTCTTTTCTACATGTCTCTACATAACCTTGGGAAACTGATGTAAATATGCCTTTCTCTGTTTTCTTCAGTGGTAAAGTGTGGTGAAAAAATGATTATTCTCTCATCTCAAAAGGCAAACATAGACTTAAAAATTATTTTAAAAATAAAGATGAGATGATTTTCGAGAACCTACTGAATTCCTCAGAAATGGACAGAAAACATCTATACCATGTATATTCTATAAACAATGTGGCTAATTACCAGAAGACTTTAGTCAACACTTAGCAGCTGGTTTGTGACAGAAATACTCCCCATTCTCCCTCAAATCCACTTTCTTCTCTCCAGCAAGGAAGGAACTCTCATTCTCCCTAAAACAGATGGGTTCTGGAAGTCTTTCTACCCCAGACTTGTTCCAGTCTCACAGAGTCTCACCCAGTCCTGGGTGGGTGTTTGATTTGAGAGTCGTGCAGCTCTGTAGCTGCTGGCAAAGAGTTTTTAGCATTAAAAAGACAAAGAGAGAAAAGAAGAGAAAAATGTGTTACAGGACAGATGAAAAAATACTCTCCACTTACTATTGATTTAAAAAATAAAAAAGATTAAAAGGAAAGTGAAAAGGAGCATCCAATGATGGGCTCTGGACTGCTTAGTAAAATGGGAATTAATCTCATTCACTTGCCCTAAATCTACTAGGTCCAAGCAAGACCCTTCTGAGGGAGAAATTCAATATTTTTATAAATGTGGAAGCAGCAGACACTTAGTCTGAAATTCAATAGCATGTGGGAAGAGAAGAATCTGGTAAGCAGAACTTACTTAAAACGGGCGGGAAGATACTGAAAGCCCAAGCCAGAGTTCAAGTTTAGAAAAAGTTGGCACTCAGCTTCATTGGCATTCCAACAAATATCTGAGACATCTTTTGTTCTGAGTCTTGGTGAACTTCCAGAGAGCAGCCCAGAAATTCAACATTGGAGTTAGCAGCCTACAAACCACTCACTTTTTTTTTTTTTTTTCCTTTTTGGCCCACTGTGTGACATGCAGGATCTTAGTTCCCCAACCGGGCATCAAACCCATGAGCCCTGCAGTGGAAGTGCCAAGTCTTAGCCGTCTGGTTAGTTTATTTATTTGGTAAGTGAGAGAGAGAGAGAGAGAGAGAGAGAGAGAGAGCATTTCAATTTTCCTAAGAAGAAAAGAGTTCTGATTGGGGAAGATTAATTTCAAGAAGAGAATAAATCAAAGGGAAATATATGCAGAATTAATAATTAATAGAATTAAAAAGGAAATATCTGTATTAGTCTGGGTAAGGCTGAACTCTTTCCACTAACTTAAGGCAATAATAAAGCTGAGATAGCCAGAAGACAAAAATTTCATGGTCAGTAAATATATACAGAATTTTGCTTTCACCAGTTCAGTTCAATCACTTAGTCATGTCTGACACTTGCTTTTGCTTTCATAAATTCTAGTAAATTATTTCTAAAATTTCAATGTGCAAGTTAAGCTTCCTATGTTAGGGTTGAACATAGCATTGTTTCATTTTTTAAAGGTTTTTTTTTTAATGTGGGCCATTTAAAAAATCTTAAATTGAATTTGTCATAACATTGCTTGTTTTATGTTTTGACTTTTTGACCACAAGGCATGTGGAATCTTAGCTTCCCAACTATGGACTGAACCCACACCCCTTGCACTAGAAGGCAAAGTCTTAACCACTGGACTTGCCAGAGAAGTCCTTGGCATAGCTTTAAATCTGAGTATGGTTCAGGGAAGGAAGGGACCTTAAAAGCTTCAAAGATAGCCCTGCCACTGTCAGGGTGGTGGCAGAGGAAGTGCAAGCTAGTGATGATGAGCCATTGGGGAGGTGAGGTATCTCCTCAAGACCTCTACAATGAGTAGGGGAAGGTAAAAGGAACTCAAAGATGACTATGACTTTTCATTTTGGGTGTCTAGTTACCAGTAAGGGAACAGGTAAGTCAGGAAGGAAGATATGAGTGTATTTTCAGCCACAACGGTTTGAGATGACAGAAGACTATCTAGAAAGAGAAGTTCGGCAGTAGTTGAACAGCACTTGAGAGAGGAACCATACCTTGGAAGTCATCTAGATCTCTGTGTTGAACCTGTGAGAATGGAGGAGCCTAACAAAGAAAATAGAACAGTGTGAGAGGAGAATAGCGAGGAGTGATAAGAATGCCGTCCTCGGTGATCAGTGCAAAGAAATAGAGGAAAACAATAGAAGAGGAAAGACTAGAGATCTCTTCAAGAAAATTAGAGATACCAAGGGAACATTTCATGCAAAGATGGGCTCAATAAAGGACAGAAATGGTAGGGACCTAACAGAAGCATAAGATATTAAGAGGTGGCAAGAATACACATAAGAACTATACAAAAAAGATCTTCATGACCCAGATAATCACGATGGTGTGATCACTTACCTAGAGCCAGACAACCTGGAATGTGAAATCAAGTGGGCCTTAGGAAGCATCACTACAAACAAAGCTAGTGAAGGTGATGGAATTCCAGTTGAGCTATTTCAAATCCTGAAAGATGATGCTGTGAAAGTGCTGCACTCAATATGCCAGCAAATTTGGAAAATTCAGCAGTGGACACAGGACTGGAAAAGGTCAGTTTTCATTCCAATCCCAAAGAAAGGCAATGACAAAGAATGTTCAAACTATGACACAATTGCACTCATCTCACATTCTAGCAAAGTAATACTCAAATTTCTCCAAGCCAGGCTGCAACAGTATGTGAACCATGAACTTCCAGATGCTCAAGCTATTTAGAAAAGGCAGAGGAACCAGAGATCAAATTGCCAACATTGGCTGGATGATTGAAAAAGGAAGAGTTCCAGAAAATCATTTACTTCTGCTTTATTGACTATGCCAAAACCTGTGTGTGGATCACAACAAACTGGGGAAAATTCCTAAAGAGATGGGAACATCAGACCACCTGACCTGCCTCCTGAGAAATCTGTATGCAGGTGAAGAAGCAACAGTTAGAATTAGACATGGAACAACAGACAGGTTCCAAATCAGGAAAGCAGTACATCAAGGCTGTATATTGTCACACTGCTTATGTAACTTATATGCAGAGTACATCATGCAAAATGTTGGGCTGAATGAAGCACAAGCTGGAATCAAGATTGCCAGGAGAAATATTCATAACCTCAGATATGCAGATGATACTACCCTTATGGCAGAAAGTCTTTGAAGTAGAACTAAAGAGCCTCTTGATCAAAGTGAAAGAGAAGAGTGAAAAAGGTGGCTTAAAACTCAACATTCAGAAAACTAAGATCATGGCATCTGGTCCCATCACTTCATGGCAAATAGATGGGGAAACAATGGAAACAGTGACAGACTATATTTTGGGCTCCAAAATCACTGCAGATAGTCACTGCAGCCATGAAAGTAAAAGATGCTTGCTCCTTGGAAGGAAAGCTATGATCAACCTAGACAGCATATTAAAAAGCAGAGACATTACTTTGCTAACAAGGGTCCATCTAGTCAAGGCTATGGTTTTTCCAGTAGTCATGTATGGATGTGAGAGTTGGACTATAAAGAAAGCTGAATGCCGAAGAATGGGTGCTTTTGAACTGTGGTGTTGGAGAAGACTCTTGAGAGTCCCTTGGACTGCAAGGAGATCCAACTAGTGTATCTTAAAGGAAATCAGTGCTGAATATTGATTGGAAGGACTGATGCTGAAGCTGAAACTCCAGTAATTTGGCCACCTGATGCAAAGAATTGACTCACTAGAAAAGACCCTGATGCTGGGAAAGATTGAAGGTGGAAGGAGAAGGGGCCAACAGAGAATGAGATGGTTGAATGGCATCACTGACTCAATGGACAGGAGTTTGAGTAAGCCCCAGGAGTTGGTGATGGACAGGGAAGTCTGGTGTGTTGCAGTCCATGGGGTTGCAAAGAGTCAGACCCTATTGAGCAACTGCACTGAACTGAGAGGAGAAGCAACATTATTTTTCTTAAGTTACAGAATCTTTTTTCTAATCTCATCCTAACAAAATGAAAAGCCTTGCTATGTGCTTATTACATTTGTGGAAGGGAAGTGGATGCAGATGCTGATGAAGTGAGCATGTGTCAGTGGTAGCTGGGCAGTGGCAGAGTGCAAGGGTAGCAGACAACTGTATCTATCATTTGCCCAATGGTTCATGCAGGAACCGGAATTCTCCCTGGATGTCATCACAAGCTCCTGTGGCTGACAGGAAGTACACTCCCAGACTTCACAAGACATAGAGTAACCTGTTTCTGAGGAGGACCCACCCGTGTGTGGGGGCAGAATATGATAAGTGTGGGAAGAACAGGGAAGCTGAAAGCCATGAGTCAGAAGACACTTAAGTCATAACTCAACCGTGGCAGGGACGTATCACCAAAAACACACAGATGGAGACTTAAGTAGACCAGAGTCACCTCCAGTTGAGGAAGAACCCAACATGATGACCACATCATTCTCCTGCTTCAGCCCCTTGAACTGCTTCTATTCATGTTAGTTTGAAGACCAGACTCCTTGGTGTAACTCACAAAAATCTGCACAATCATTACAGCTAGTTCTCCAGACAACACATTCATTTACTCTGTACACCCCAGGCACGCTTTAGCATTTCTAAACATCTTTAGGTCTATTCTATCTACAGCCTTCATCCTTCCTTTTGTCTAGGACACTTCCTTCCACACACAACCTGCACGTTTGTCTACTAAATTCCCTCTTCTCCTTCAGAGTTCAGCTCAAAGTTCGCCCCAGATAGGTCAAATCATGCATATGTGCTGTCACTCAGTTGTGTCTAATTCTTTGTGATCCCATGGACTGTGGCCCGCCAGGCTCCTCTGTCCATGGGATTATCCAGGCAAGAATACTGGAATATGTTGCCATTTCCTCCTTCAGGGGATCTTCCCAACCCAAGGATCAAACCCTCATCTTCTGTGTCTCCTGCATTGCAGGTGCATTCTTTACCCAGTGAGCCATCAGGAAAGCTTCCAGGTCAGGTCTCCGATGATCTACTATAATCTCACAGAGATCTTTACTCACATAGCACTTATACTGGTTCATAATTATATATGTGTATATATATATATATAAAATTGCCAGGAGAAATATATTGATTTTATGTATAAATATGATTGCTGGGAGAAATATCAATATCAATATCCCCAAAGCAAAGAGGAACTAAAGAGCCTCTTGATGAAAGTGAAAGAAGAAAGTGAAAAGGCTGGGTTAAAATTCAACATTTGAAAAACGATGATCATGGCATCTGGTCCCATCACTTCATGGCACATAGATGGGGAAACAATGGAAACAGTGACAGACTTTATTTTCTTGGGCTCCAAAATCACTGCAGATGATAACTGAAACCATGAAAGTAAAAGACCCCTCCTCCTTGGAAGATAAGCTATGACGAACCTAGACAGCATATTAAAAAGCAGACATTACAGACAAAGATCTGTCTAGTCAAAGCTATGGTTTTTCCAGTAGTCATGTATGGATGTGAGAGTTGGACCATAAAGAAGGCTGAGCACTGACGAATCAATGCTTTTGAACTGTGGTGTTGGAGAAGACTCTTGAGAGTCCTTTGGATTGCAAGGAGATCAAACCAGTCCATCCTATAAAAAATCAGCCCCGAACGTTCATTAGAAGGACTGATGCTGAAACTGAAGTTCCAATACTTTGGCCACCTGATGTGAATCACTTACTCATTAAAAAAGACCCTGGTGCTGGGAAAGATTGAAGGCAGGATGAGATGACAGGATGGGGGCGACAGAGGATGAGATGGTTGGATGGCATCATTGACTCAATGGACATGAGTTTGAGCAAGCTCCAGGAGGTTGTGAAGGACAGGGAAGCCTAATGTGCTGCATCCCATGGGGTCGAAAGGAGTTAGACATGACTGAGCAACTGAACAACAAATGTGTGTGTGTGTATCTATACATATGACTGTTTCAGGTTTGTCAACCTCACTAAAGAGAAAACTTAATGAAGACGAAGGTCATAACTTGTTTTTACTATTATATGCCCAGGACCTCGTTAAGCACCTGATGCTTAGTACAGTCAGTAAATATTTAGAGGACACTGTCTCCAGCACTATAATGAGACAAATATCATTAGCTTTAAGCCACCCGTACCAATATTCCTCCTCTTTATTGCTTCTCTTAGCTCAGCTGGTAAAGAATTTGCCTACAATGCAGGAAACCTCGGTTTGATTCCTGGGTCGGGAAGATCCTCTGGAGAAGGTATAGGCCACCCACTCTAGTATTCTTAGGCTTCCCTTGTGGCTCAGCTGGTAAAGAATCCACCTGCAATGCAGGAGACCTGGGTTCGATCCTTGGGTTGGGAAGATCCTCTGGAGAAGGGAAAGGCTACCCACTCCAGTATTCTCACATGAAGAATTCCATGGACTGTATAGTCCATGGGGTTGCAAAGAGTCGGACACGACTGAGTGACTTTCACTTATTGATGGAGTAACCTGATGGTGGAGAAGCTCTAGAAATAAAATTTTAGCATTCCTTAGAAACAAACATTTCTTAATATCTCAAAAGCTATTAAAATTACTAACATTAATTTTTAAAATATTAGCACATCAATAGAAAAAAATGGACTAAATATATGACAAGTAGGTACTTCACTAGCTAAGAAATACAAATGGCCATTAAACACACAAAAGAGGAACTCTACTAGTAAACAAAGAAAATGGAAATAAAAAGTATGCCACTACTAAAGAGATAAGAACTACATAAATTTTCATTGAAATTACTCCCAAGTTTTAAAAATAAGTAAGAACTACTAGTTGGAATCTAAAAAACAAGATAAAATGGAAACAGATTCATAGAGACAGTGAACAAACTGGTGGTCACCATAGGGTAGGGACCTGAGGGTGAATGAGGGAATTAAGAGGCACAAATGTCCAGCTATAAAATAATTAAGTCACAGGGATGTAATATAGGTAATATAGTCAATAATATCAAAGTAACTTTATATGGTGACAGATGATAACTAGTCTTATCATGGTAATCATCTCATAAAGTATGTCAGATCACTATACAGTGATAGTTGAAACTAATAAAATGTTGTATGTCAATTACATTTAAATTAAAACAAAAAGAACTCTGCTAGTAAACCTTGACAGTCTTTACATGTAGAAATGAAGAGAGAACGAACTTCATTGTTTAGTAATGCTATCCTGGCAGTGGAATAAATCTCCTGCTTAGAACAACTTTCAACAAAAAACAATGGATGAAATGATCAAAGTACCAACAAGGTAATAAGAAATTACCAGGCCAAAGAAAAGAGAGACAAGAACCCATGAAAGATGATCTTCCCAATCCAGGGATTGAATCCACATTGAAGGCAGTGTCTTTACCACCAGAGCTGCCAGGGAAGCCCTAGGTACCTGGTATAAGCAATGTAAACCTTTTCTGGAGGAAATCTGCAGCCCAGGCCTCAAAATATTCCTACAAATAACTTTTCAAGAACAATGAGATAAGGAACACACACGGCAACTCAAGCAAGAACTAACGGAAACCTCAAAAAGAGATCCTCTAAGACTTCAGAGTTTGGAATGATCAGACTCATTATGTGGCAGCAAAACCTTATTATCAAAATCGAAGCAAAGTAGTAAGAGAAAGATAAAATAAGACCAATATTACTCACAGATGTAGAGACAAAAATCCCAAGCAAAATATTAGCAAACAGAATCCAATAATATATAAAAACACCTACTATAGCAGGAACAAATTAGGTTTTATCCAAGAAATGCAAGATGGATTTAACATTAGAGATATCTAAGTGTTGAGATCAGAGACACCCAGGCATTTAGTGGGTAAGACTCTTCCTCCAGACATACTTCAATATATACTATGACTATTATAACTGCATGTCTACAGTTGGCCATTCTTTTTTGACTAATTACTTTTGGCTGAGCTATGTTCCTAAAATATTACTACATTCAATTGCATTATAGCTGAGGTTTTAAAGTGGAGACTGGGTCAAATTCAGCCCACAGATGGTTTTTGTTTGGTGCATGGTGTTTTAAAGGAAACTGAAATCAACATTGACAAATTGAGAAAATCTAGTAAATCTTGGTTTGGGGGCTTCTTTCAAAAACAGAAGATCTGCAATGACAACCCTGGTTTTCACCTGAAACCATCAGCTATGTCTGAGGAATGGCTGTGTCCCTCAGGTGAGGTGTGAATTCTCCTGCTCACTAGGCTTCTTCGGCCACGGGTCACTTGCCATTAATGTTTGTGCTCTTCTTTCTTCCTCTCAAACTTTCTCTCACAGATGAGAGAGAAAAGGAAATTAGACAAAGAGGGGCATATATGTCAAAGAACAGTAGAAGAAAGCACATATTTTTTGTGAAAAGTGAAAACTATCACTCTGTGTTCAGTATGTTAAACCTGATCAGCTTCACTCTTTTATATGACTTGCCTGGGTTTGCAGGCCCGAGTTTGTGACCTCTGGTTTATGTCATATCCAAATGGCCTAGAAACAGTCTGCCTCATTCTGGGGACTGTCTACATCAATACTCTGTTATGGTGTTGACCTTACAATTTAACTTGCAGAATGCAATCTTATTTCCCTAATTCCCCAGTTCCTGGGGAGCACTTCTCTAGCCCCCAAATGCTGATAGAACTTAAAAATCACCGTTGTTACATATTATTTATCTAGAACCTAAACTGAAAACCAGCTAACACCTCTATTCTCTTTTCTCCTCTTATTTCTTGCCCCCCTCAAGAAGCTCTTACTGAATCTGAAAAAAAGAAAAATGTTGACAGGAGTATTTACACCATGACCACAACATGTAAGAGTAAGTTGGTATCTAAAGTGGAAGTTGATTCTCATAAACATTTGTTCAAACTACATAAATATTATTACTGCATGTGCAGCAGTAACTAGACTTCATTTAGACTGTTTTGTCTAATGGATGGGTAATAGTTACTTATCATCATGTTGTCCCTGCTCTCTGGGGAAGTTATTACCAGTGGCTATTATAATCTCTCAAGAGTAAAACCCAACCCAAGCCTACAGAGTAAGACCACGTCTCTTCACCCATGTTTTCCCAACAAAACAGTGGGAACAAAGTTCCCAACAAAGCAGTGAACCTGATTGAATGAGCCAGTGAATGGGCAAGCAGAGGGTAAAGCCTATTCTCAATCTTGCTTCTAATACTATCATGGGGCATTTATAAAGTCAGGGCTTCTGTTCAGACATTTACTGATGCTAATATATAGAATTCAATTTTTTTAATACTTATTTGTTTGGCTGCACCAGGTCTGAGTTGCAGCACACGGGATCTTTTTAGTTGTGGAATGCAAACTCTTAGCTGTGGCATGTAGGATCTAGATCCCTAACCAGGGACTGAACCTGGGCCCCCTGTACTTGGAGTGCAGACTATTAGGCACCAGCCAAGTCCCTCAAATTTTTTTAAATGGTAGTTCTATCCCAAGGCCCCCGAATTGTTTGCATTTATTTAAAGACACATCCAGAAAGCAGCTGATTTTCATTTTGGAGAATACATTTGGAAAGAAGCTATAAAGATGGTGTATACTAACAACTTGGGGTCAAATTGGAGATGCTGTGTCAGAATAGATAGTTTATACAGCTTATACCCATAGGTTTGATTTCTTATGTTTAGACTCAACCACGAGAGCAAGAGGGGGACAGAACCGTGTGTGTCTAAAACAATGAAGCTTTAATAAAGCAGTATTTGTTTTAAGGGTTAGTTGAATATAAACAGATGTGAAAGCCATCTGTTTGCCCCATAAGGGCTACTTGAAATGTATAACAAAGGACAAAGTATGTTTCAGCAGAAAACAAAACATAGGTCATGATCACACAAGAGTTAGTAGTGTGGTAGGACTAGAATCCTAGGCCTCCCAAGTCCAAGTACAGTAGCTGGTAATATTTTGCACCAGGAAGTTACAATCTGGGAAGAAAATTTCATGCAGAAAGGTCAACGTTTTAACTGTGAAGTTGTATTTACTGACTTTAAGCAAGTTAGCAACTATGCTCAGTTCTTAGGATGACAGTAGAGGCTACAGTGACCAAGTGATTCATGGAAGGCATAAAGAGGTGACTTATGTGGACACACCAGTGTTTGTGGTTGCAAATGTTCATTCAAATAGTTGGCTCAAAAATCTGAAAAAGTAACCGTGTCACCAAATGTTCACAGTACTAACAATGATTCCAATTAACAACCTTGCGTGCTCTAAGAGAAAAACTTTCCAGAGAAGTGTGCATGGCATTCCAAATACATAAATTATTAGATAAAAACTGTCTCAGGAAGGTGATATTAAGAAAGGTCATGCTGGCCATGTTAGAACAGAAACACTGATTCCTTGTCTATAGGTGTTAGATGTGTTTATGTGCTCAGTTGTGTCCGGCTCTTTGCAACCTCAAGGACAGGCTCCTCTGTCCATGGAATTTCCCAGAGAATACTGGAGTGGGTTGTCATTTCCTTCTCCAAAGGATCTTCCTAACCCAGGGACTGAACCCAGATGTTACCCAGGCTATAGGAAACAGTCCCCTTAAATGGAGACAGTTTAAAATACTAAATTGTAAAAAATATAAGAGCTCCCTCCATGGGTCATTAGAAACCAGATTAGGATAACATTGACATAAATAAACCTAAATTACAACATATTTGAAAATGTGTGATGTGATAGTAGTGATATGTGATATGAGTAGCAGGAAAATATCAACCAGTGATAATTGTGGAGTTGAAAACTTTGTCATTGAGTCCTAGCAATGTGTAGGAAAAGGATATAGTAACTCCTTGACCAAGGAGATGCGTAGTGAACCAGGCAGATTTGGTTGACATCAAGTATGACAAAACATGTCATGGGCCTGCAACAGCCAGTACCTCCAAAAAACAAGTAATTTCCTTTTGGATCACTTCTAACGGGTCAGGAAAATCCCCAGGATAAGAAAATGGCAATCCACTCCAGCATTCTTGCCTGGGAAATCCCATGGACAGAGGAGCCTGGTGGGCTACAGTCCATGGGGTGGAGGGGGAAGTCGTTATAATAGTTGGGTACAACTTAGCAACTAAACACACCTGGTCTTACTTGTTTTCTTGGTAACCAGAGAGAGAACGTATTGATAGGTAATCAGGAATATTTGGCTCTCTTGGCAGTTTTAATTATAAAGTAAATTAATAAATTGTCTTTCAGGTGTACATTAGCCTCCTGCAAGTTTTATTAAGTTGTCTCAACTATCCAATGTCCTTATCACCTTCAGTTTACTCTCAAAGCCTCAAATCATAAGCCTAAAGGGCAGATCTTGGACTTTGGTAATCTCACTAGGAGACACAGCCCAACCTGGAGAGTTTGTTAGTCTCTAATCAGAATCATTATAATAACCAGGCCCCAGAGCTCATGGTTATCACTTAGGTGCATTCTTTAATAACCCAGCAAAGGTCATCAGCATCTCCTGCAAAGCTTCTAATAAATCCAGAGATAATTTTCTCATGGGAGTGTTTCCACTCTGACTTTTTAATAATGCAGCTTCACCTCTTTTGAATTGTGGTGCTGGAGAAGACTCTTGAGAGGCCCTTGGAAATGAAACCAGTCAATCCTAAAGGAAATCAACCCTCAATATTCATTGGAAGGACTGATGCTGAAGCTCCAATACTTTGGCCACCTGATGCAAAGAGTTGACTCACTGGAAAAGACCCTGATGCTGGGAAAGAATGAGAGCAAGAGGAGGGGGTGACAGAAGATGAGATGGTTGAATGGCATCACTGACTCAATGGACATGAGTTTGAGCAAACTCCTAGAGATGGTGAAGGACAGGGAAGCCTGGTGTGCTGGAGTCCATGGGGTTGCAAAGAGTCGGACAAAATTCAGTAATTGACCAACAGCAACTTCACCTCTAAGAATGGGAGGTGGGGAGGAAGAAAGAGGGTAGAAGGGAGAGGAGAAGGAAAAGGTGGCTGGGAAGAAGAGTGGGATAGGGAAAAAAAGGAAGAAAGAAAGAGGGAGATAGAGAAGGAAAGAGAGAAAGGGAGGGGAAAAGAAGAGACGGACGGAGGGAGGGAGAGAAGGAAACAAGCATGAATTGAGCAGCCTCAGCTTGAGTTTGAATCTGAGGACTACTCCTTACTAGCTGTGTGAACTTGAGCAAGGAACTATCTTAGTGCTTTAGTGTCCTCGTCTGAAAAATGGGTATAACAGGATTTACTGTGAATCTTGTAGGGGGTTAGAGCTATGTAAAATACACAGGACAATGCCTGGCACATTGTAGATGGTTTTGCATTTTATTTCTAATCAACTTTCTAATCAACTGCACTTTTGTATTTTGCCACAGAAACTGTAAAAATCCTAAAACCAATTTCTTAAGTGCAACAAATAAAGCCCAATACCCGCTGATTATAAAAAAACATTTCCATAAACATAAAAATAACAAGTGAGGCTGTGCTTGTTAAATTTTCATGTGCATAAGAAACAACTGGGCATCTTGTTAAAATGCGGGTTCTGATTCCCTTGGTCTAGGGCCAGGAGATTCTGCATTTCTTACAAGTTCCCAGGTGATGCTGCTGCTGCTGGTCTGTGAGTAGCTAAGCTATATATAGATGGTTTGCTTCAAAGGAAAAAATAACTAGGAGGAAGAAAGTAAACTCAAAGAATATATTTAAAATGCGAGGGGAATGGTCACTAGAGGGGAGAACTCCATAATCCGCTGTATTACTATTGCTTGGAAGGTATTCTAAGTATGCCTTAGATTGCACAATAAATATATTTATTTCAAATATATGTGTTATTTATATATGTGTGTATACATATATGCATATATAGCTACATTTGTTTGTTTTGTTCATATTTAACTGTACTTAGGGAGCATCTCATTGAAAAAAACTCTGTCAATACTTTTGTTATGACAATAATTAGCTAATTTACTGATAGTTTATTTATTGTTTACAACACAAAAGTAATATATTCTGGTAGGAAAAACTCAATTATCTCAGAAACCTATAAATTTAAAATGGAAAAAATCCCCCCACTTCACCCTTAAAGTTCTAAGCTCCTAGACTGAAAACTTTAGAGTTTGGTACTTAAAAGTATTTTTTCTTATAAATCCATATAAGATTTTTCTTCAGAAAATGGATTCTTGCTACATTACTATAATGCAACTTGCTCTGTCTTCAAAAATATATCACAAACATCCTTCCAATGTTAATACATAAAAATTCACCTCTTCCTTTTCAGTGACTGCACAGTATTCCAACATACTATAATTCATTTATCCTTCCCTATTGCTATGTGTTTAGGATGTCTCCAATTACTTGCAACTACAGGCTCAATGGTAAAGAATCCATCTGCCAATAGAGAAAACACAAGAGACTCAGGTTCAATCTCTGGGTTTGCATGACCCCCTGGAGTAGGAAATGGCAAGCCACTCTGGTATTCTTGCCTGAGAAATCTCATGAACAGAGGAGCCTGGTGGACGATATCCATGGGGCCACAAAGGGTCAGATGTGACTGAACGCACATGTATGCGCGTGTGTGCGTGCACACACACACACACACACACACACACACTCACAAATGATACAGTGATGAATTTTCTTAAACATGAGAACTGCCAAACTGCTTTTCAAAACAGCTTCTACCACTGTTTCAGGAGCCTGTCTTAAGTCCACACTGTGAAAGAGACTTTGCAATCACTTTAACTGCCTTCATAATCAGGAAGAAGGCACCCCTTTATTATTTTAACTTACATTTTCTTAATCGCTAGTGGGATTTGCTATTTTTTAAAATATCACTAGCCATTTTAATTTCTTCTGTGAACTGTTTGTTCATATCACTTGCCAATTTTTCTCCTAGGTTACCTTTTTCTGTTAAGAGCTCTCTGTATATTAGATATTATACTTCTAATATACATATTACATATTACATTTTTTATGGTAAGATTATGTTGTGTTGCTGTCTTTTTAAAGTTGTATGGTGTATGTTATTGTACAGAAGTTTTCATAGAATCAAGCATTTCATTTCTGGATTCTTTTTTAATGTTTTTTTGCTGTTTTATTTCTTGCTTAGAAGCTTTTCCTGACTCCCAAATAATAAAATATTCTCTCATATTTTTCTAGTAATTTCATTTCAGTTGTATTATCTAAATCATTAGTCATTTCTCAAATTATTTTTAAAAATACATTTGCATGAGGCTTTTACCACTAGATTTACAGTTTAGTCAGTACTATATTACTGTTACAAGAAAGGGTTAAAGAAGTTTATTATGTAAAATATCTGGATAGCCTAAAAAGCACAGGCCAGCAGTCCTAGCCTTTTCTCAATGTAACTTTTATTCAACCTATTATTTTCATCTTGACACCCCAAATCAACTGCCATCAAACATTACTGCAAATTAATATTCTGAATTATGTTAGTTGTGCTCAAATGCAATTTACTTTCATACTGCTGAGTCAGTACTTCAGAAAGAAAATTATCTTTATTCAGGTCTCTGCTTAAATATCATCTCTTTAAAGGGATTTTCTATGGTCATCTTTTCATAGTTCTCACTACTACTTGAAAAATGGTATTATACAGGCTTGTCTATTATTTGTCTTACCATGATAGTGGGGCCTTATCTCTTTCGCCACTATATCTCCAGCATCTAGAACAATCAGGTATGCTGAATAAATGACCATAAGAATAAATTACCAAAGATATGAATGTATCTAGAAAGACATGCCAAGACGTTAACATATCAAGTCAAAATCAAAAGTCCTAGGTACACTAAGAGTGATGAATCTTTAGTTGGTCAGTCATTGCATTTAGTGCCAGTAACCACATGATAAAGAAAACAACAAATTAAAGACATGTATGACTGATCTAGGAACTGAATTTACTTCCCTGGTGGTCCAATAGTTAACACTATGCCTTCCAATGCTGGTGGGGCTGCTTCGATTTCTGGTGGTAGTGGTGGTTTAGTCACCAAGTCATGCCTGACTCTGGCGACCCCACGGACTGCAGCCCGCCAGGCTTCTCTGTCCATGGGATTTCCCAGGCAAGAATACTGCAACAGGTTGCTATTTCCCGACCCAGGGATTGAACCAGTCTCTTGCATCTCCTGCACTGCAGGCGGATTCTTTTATCACTGAGCCACTGGGGAGGCCCTTGATCCCTGGTGAGGGAAACTAAGATCCCAACATGGCTTGCAGGGAAAAAAAAACAGAACATAAACAGAAGTAACACTGTAACAAATTCAAAACAGACTTTAAAAAAAAAAGGCATTGTTTAAAAAATAGAAATTAAAAATGAAATTTCTCTCTAAAAATTTGGGTTTGCCCATTTTATTTCTAAGTTTTATTCCTTATAAGCCCCCATGGGGGCTTGTTAAATACATTAATTTAGATAGTGGAATTCAAAGCAACCATTGAAAAAAGGTGTGACATAAGCATAATTATTAATGTGAAAAGATGTTTGGGGTGAAAACACACGCAATATAGTTCCATTTTCAGGGGGACTAAAGAAAAAAAACTATTACATATGTGACTGTAAACACACAGTCTCTAGAGAAATCTGTATCAGAACACTATTAATCTCTGGGTAATGGGATTAAATTTTATTTTTATACATTTTTCCTTCTCTGTATTTTCTCATTTCTCTAAAGTAAACATATTCCACTCAGGTAAAAAGGAGTTGTTTATTTTGGTGGAGAACATAGCAGTATGTGATGAAATGGATTTGCACCCAGCACTCACAGCGGTCCCATCCATCCTTGGGATGCCTTCCTACTCTGCAGACTGAAGGGCTAAACACTTGACTTCCCAGACTCCCTTTGCAGAAAACCTAAGATGTGGAAGAGACAGGTAAGGTGGCGGCCATCTCTGGCATGTGCAGCCGTGGAGAGGTGGCAGTTTTCTGCTTTCCCATGTATGGTCACTCGGGGCCTGCAGACACTGCAACAGGTCCCCACTCCCAGAACACAGCCACTGTAAACTGCGCCGATGTCAGGAACCCAGCAGAGAACCCCTTGACCACCGCAGCAGTAGCAGTCGCCCTGGTTGGCCAGCAATTTTACTGTAAGTCATTTCTGGGGACCCAAACTTGAGCTCACACCTCCATATCTTTTGACAACTGTGTAAGGAACTAAGTCGTTTCAAAATTCCCAATATTAATTCCCATTTCTCTTAAACTAGCTAGAGTTGTTTACTTCCTGCAAGAAAGTCATCAACAATACAAAAAAGTATTATTAACTTTAAAAATAATGTATACTACATAAATCTATTTCAGAATGTGGAGAGGGCATGTAAGACTAACACACAAAAACATGTAGGGAAAAGGATCACTTTTGTTGTTGTTCAGGTGCTAAGTCATGTCCAACTCTTTGCGACCCCTGGGCTACAGCACGCCTGGCTTCCCTGTTCTCCAGTATCTCCAGGAGTTTGCTCAAACTCATGTCCGTTGAATCGGTGATGCTACCCAACCCTCTCATTTTCTGCTGCTCCCTTCTCCTTTGCCTTCAATCTTTCCCAACATCGAAATCTTTTCTAATGAGTCAGCTCGTCTCATCAGGTGGCCAAATTACTGAAGCTTCAGCTTCAGCATCAGTCCTTCTGATCAATATTCAGGGTTCTAAAATGGTAATGTAGTCATCTCTGATGGTAGAATCAAGAATAATCCAAATTTTATTTTGCTTATCTTTTTCTTTTAAGGGGAAAACTTTAAAAGCCATTTTTACCCCTCAAACATAAGCAACAGTATCATCTTACAGGAAAAGAGCAATTTCTTAATGTATCTTGAAATGTTTGAGGCAACTAGGATTAGTAACTAAATGGTATTAATCTACATTTAATACCACAAGACACACAGGAGTATTCATCATGATCTAAATAGGGGAGCAAGTCCCCACAGCACATGATCTCAGAACAAATATTTGTCTATTCCAGTGACACAGTCAAGCTGACTGCTCTCTGCTAGAAAAAGGGCAGCTATCTTGGGAACTAAACATATGAAGTGAGACTAGCCAGTACCACAGTTGTTGGCAAGCTTTCTTTGTTTAAAACAGTAGAAGTATATCCCTTACAACTGGCTATATTAAAAGGAACAAAACAGAATGGAAGGCCTTTATCTACCCAATCACTAAACCAGATTTTAGAAAAGAAATAGCAAAAGTGAAATGAGCAAATAACACTTACTTTTTAAAAACTTTAAAAAAAATTTCTACATACCAATGTTTATATACTGTTGAACTGCTCCTTATTCCTCCATTTTCTCCACTAGCTTCATGATATAGGACATAGAAAAGGATAACATACTTCTTTATTCACTGCCAGAAATTACTGTGCAGGGTCACAATGCATTTGCATTCACCAAAGGAGCCTATAAAATAAACCATTCTTAAGGTATGGATATGCCTATCAAGGAATTTTATTAGATTAGTAAGAAAAAAACCCCTTATAGCTATTAATTCAGTGGCTTTATATAGCTAATTTTTTTCTAAAAACTGGGGTACAGTTACTTTACAATGTTAGTTTCTGCTGTATAAGAGCATGAATCAGCTATAAGTATGCACGTATCCCTTCCCTGTTGGAACTTTCACCCCACTCCTCTACGTCATCACAGAGTGCTGAGCTGAGCTCCCTGTGCTATACAGCAGCTTTCCACCAACTGTCTATTTTAAACATGGTAGTGTATATGTGTCACTCACAATCTCCCAGTTCACCCCATGCCCCATTCTCCCCCAGTCTGTGTCCACACATCTGTTCTCTACATCTGGGCCTCTCTCTATTCCTGCTCTACAAATAGGTTCATCTATATCATGCAAAGATGGGCACAATAAACGATAGAAATTGCATGGATCTAAAAGCAACAGAAGATACTAAGAAGAGGTGGCAAGATTAAAACAAGAACTATACAAAAAAGATCTTCATGAACCAGATAACCATGATGGTGTGATCACTCAGACATCCTGGAATGCACTCAAGTGGGCCTTAGGAACCATCACTACGAACAAAGCTAGTGGAGGTGATAGAATTCCAGTTGAGCTATTTCAAATCCTGAAAGATTATGCTATGAAAGAGCTGCACTCAATATGCCAGCAAATTTGGAAAACTCAGCAGTGGCCACAGGACTGGAAAAATGTCGGTTTTTAATTCCAATCCCAAGGAAAGGCAGTGCCAAAGAATGCTCAAACTACTACCCAATTGCACTTAACTCACATGCTAGCAAAGTAAAGCTCAAAATTCTCCAAGACAGGCTTCAACAGTATGTGAACCATAAAATTGCAGATGTTCAAGGTGGTTTTAGAAAAGGCAGAGGAACCAGAAACCAAATAGTCAGCATCTGCTGGACCATTGAAAGAACAACAGAGTTCCAGAAAAACATCTACTTCTGCTTTATTGACTATGCCAAAGACTTTCTGTGTGGATCACGACAAATTGTGGAAAATTCTTAGAGATGGAGATATCAGGCCACCCTACCTGCCTCCTGAGAAATCTGTATGCAGGTCAAAAAGCAACAGTTACAACTGGACATGGAACAACAGACTGAAAGGAGTTCATCAAGGCTGTATATTATCACCCTGCTTATTTAACTTCTATGAAGAGTACATCATGCGAAATGTAAGGCTGAATGAAGCACAAGCTGGAATCAAGATGCCAGGAGAAAAAAAAAAACCTCAGATATGCAAATGACACCACCCTTATGGCAGAAAGTGAAGAAATAAACAGCCTCCTGATGAAAGTGAAAGAGAAGAGTGAGAAAGCTGGCTTAAAACTCAATATTCAGGAAACGAAGATCATGACATCTGGTCCCATCAGTTCAGTTCATTCAGTTGCTCAGTCGTGTCTGATTCTTTGCGACCCCATGAATTGCAGCACGCCCGGCTTCCCTGTCCATCACCAACTCCTGGAATCTACCCTAACCTATGTCCACTGAGTCAGTGATGCCATCCAGCCATATCATCCTCTGTCATCCCCCTCTCCTCCTGCCCCCAAACCTTCCCAGCATTAGGGTCTTTTCCAATGAGTCAACTCTTCGCATGAGATGGCCAAAGTATTGGAGTTTCAGCTTCAACATCAGTCCCTCCAATGAACACCCAGGACTGATCTCCTTTAGGATGAACTGGTTGGATCTCCTTGCATTCCAAGGGACTCTCAAGAGTCTTCTCCAACACCACAGTTCAAAAGCATCAATTCTTCAGCACTCAGCTTTCTTCATCATCCAACACTCACATCCATATGTGACTATTGGAAAAACCATAGCCTTGACTAGATGAACCTTTGTTGGCAAAGTAATGTCTCTGCTTTTCAATATGCTATCTAGGTTGGTCATAACTTTCAAGAAGTGAGCATCTTTTAATTTCATGGCTGCAATCACTATCTGCAGTGATTTTGGAGCCCCCCAAAATAAAGTCTGACACTGTTTCCACTGTTTCCCTATCTATTTCCCATGAAGTGATGGGACCAGATGCCATGATCTTAGTTTTCTGAATGTTGAGCTTTCAGCCAACTTTTTCACTCTCCTCTTTCACTTTCATCAAGAGGCTTTTTAGTTTCTCTTCACTTTCTGCCATAAGGGTAGTGTCATCTGCATATCTGAGGTTACTGACATTTCTTCCAGCAATCTTGATTCCAGCTTGTGCTTCTTCCAGCCCAGCGTTTCTCATGATGTACTCTGCATTTAAGTTAAATAAGCAGGGTGACGACATACAGCCTTGACATACTCCTTTTCTTATTTGGAACTAGTCTGTTGTTCCATGTCCAGTTCTAACTGTTGCTTCCTGACCTGCATACAGGCTTCTCAAGAGACAGGTCAGATGGTCTGGTATTCCCATCTCTTGAAGAATTTTCCACAGTTTATTGTGATCCACACAGTCAAAGTCTTTGGCATAGTTAAATAAAGCAGAAATAAATGTTTTTCTGGAATCCTCTTGCTTTTTCGATGATCCAGTGGATGTTTGCAATTTGATCTCTGGCTCCTCTACCTTTTCTAAATCCAGCTTGAACATCTGGAAGTTTGCAGTTCACATATTGCTGAAGCCTGGCTTGGAGAATTTTGAGTATCACTTTACCAGCGTGTGAGATGAGTTCAATTGTTCTGTACTTTGAGCATTCTTTGGCATTGCCTTTCCTTGGGATTGGAATGAAAACTGACCTTTTCCAGTCCTGTGGCCACTGCTGAGTTTTCCAAATTTGCTGGCATATTGAGTGCAGCACTTTCACAGCATCATCTTTCAGGATTTGAAATAGCTCAACTGGAGTTCCATCACCTCCACTAGCTTTGTTCACAGTGATGCTTTCTAAGGCCCACTAGACTTCACATTCCAGGATGTCTGGCTCTACGTAAGTGATCACACCATAGTGATTATCTGGGTTGTGAAGATCTTTTTTGTACAGTTCTTCTGTGTATTCCTGCCACCTCTTAATATCTTCTGCTTCTGTTAGGTCCATACCATTTCTGTCCTTCATCAAGTGCATCTTTGCATGAAATGTTCCCTTGGTATCTCTAATTTTCTTGAAGACATCTCTAGTCTTCCCCATTCTATTATTTTCCTCTATTTCTTTGCATTGATCGATGAGGAAGGCTTTCTTATCTCTCCTTGCTATTCTTTGGAACTCTGCATTAAGATGGGAATATCTTTCTTTTTCTCCTTTGCTTTTCGCTTCCCTTCTTTTCATAGCTATTTGTAAGGCCTCCTCAGACAGCCATTTTGCTTTTTTGCATTTGTTTTCCATGGGGATGGTCTTAATCCCTGTCTCCTGTACAATGTCATGAACCTCCATCCATAGTTCATCAGGCACTCTATCCAATCTAGTCCCTTAAATCTATTTCTCACTTCCACTGTATAATCATAAGGGTCTAGTGGTTTTCCCTACTTTCTTCAATTTAAGTCTGAATTTGGCAATAAGCAGTTCATGATCCAAGCAACAGTCAGCTCCTGATCTTGTTTTTGCTGACTGTAGAGAGCTTCTCCATCTTTGGCTGCAAAGAATATAATCAAACTGATTTCGGTGTTGACTATCTGGTGATGTCCATGTGTAGAGTCTTCTCTTGTGTTGTTGGAAGAGAGTGTTTGCTACGATCAGTGCGTTCTCTTGGCAAAACTCTATTAGCCTTTGCCCTGCTTCCTTCTGTACTCCAAGGCCAAATTTGCCTGTTACTCCAGGTGTCTCTTGACTTCTTACTTTTGCATTCCAGTCTCCTATAATGAAAAGGACATCTTTTGGGGGTGTTAGTTCTAAAAGGTCTTGTAGGTCTTCACAGAATCCTTTAACTTAATCTTCTTCAGCGTTACTGGTTGAGGCACAGGCATCAAACAGAGATCATTCTATTTTGAGACTGCATCCAAGTACTGCATTTCAGAGTCTTTTGTTGACCATGATGGCAACTTCATTTCTTCTACTGAATTCCTGCCCACAGTAGTAGATATAATGGTCATCTGAGTTAAATTCACCCATTCCAGTCCATCTCAGTTCACTGATTCCTAGAATGTCGACATTCACTCTTGCCATCTCCTGTTTGACCACTTCCAATTTGCCTTGATTCATGGACCTAACATTCCAGGTTCCTATGCAATACTGCTCTTCACAGCATTGGACCTTGCTTCTATCACCAGTCACAGCCACAACTGGGTGCTGTTTTTGCTTTGGCTCCATCCCTTTATTCTTTTTGGAGTTATTTCTCCACTGACCTCCTGTATCATATTGGGCACCTACTGACCTGGGGAGTTCATCTTTCAGTGTCCTGTCTTGTTGCTCTTTTATACTGCTCACGGGCTTCTCAAGGCAAGAAGTGGTTTGCCATTCCCTTCTCCAGTGGACCACACAATCTGTCAGACCTCTCCACCATGACCCGACCGTCTTGGGTGGCCCCACACGGCATGGCTTAGTTTCATTAAGTTAGACAAGACTGTTGTCCGAGTGATCAGATTGGCTAGTTTTCCGTTTTTATGGTTTCAGTGTGTCTGCCCTCTGATGCCCTCTTGCAACACCTACCATCTTACTTGCATTTCTCTTACCTTGGATGTGGGGTATCTCTTCACAGCTGCTCCAGCAAAGCAGGGGCTGCTTTGCTTAAGGCTGCTTGGGGAAGCGCTACGGCCGAGAAGAGCTATCCTGCGCCGAAGTCAGGGGCGGCAGCCCCATCACTTCATGGCACATAGATGGGGAAGCAACAAAAACAGTGACAGACTTCATTTTAGGGGGCTCCAAAATCACTGTATGTGGTGATTGTGGCCATGAAATTAAAAGACGCTTGTTCCTTGGAAGAAAAGCTATCACAAACCTAGAAAGCATATTAAAAAACAGAGGCATTACTTTGCCACCAAAGCTCCATCTAGTCAAAGCTACAGTTTTTCCAGTAGTCATGTATGGATTTGAGAGCTGGACCATAAAGAAGGCTGAGCACTGAATTGATGCTTTTGAACTGTGGAGTTGGAAAAGACTCTTGAGAGTCCCTTGGACTGCAAGGAGATCTAACCAGTCCATCTTAAAGGAAATCAGTCCTGAATAGTCATTAGCAGGACTGATGCTGAAACTGAAACTCCAATACTTTGGCCACCTGATGCGAAGAACTGACTCATTGGAAAAGACCCTGATACTGGGAAAGACTGAAGGCAGGAGGAGAAGGGGAAGACAGAGGATGAGATGGTTGAATGGCATCATCGACTCCATGGACATGAGTTTGAGCAAACTCTGGGAGTTGGTGATGGACAGCCCACGGGGTCACAAAGAGTCGGACACGACTGAGTGACAGAAATGTATCATTTTTCTAGATTCTACATAAATGGATATATTTTTTCTGGCTTAATTCACTCTCTGTGACACATTTTTAAAATGTCAGTTGATACTGGTTACTTTTGTTAAAAGACTCTTTCAATGATATGCTTTTAATTTTCATGAACACTAATTTTTGATCTTTTATGGTCACTGCTTTCTGTGACCTAAGATATTCAGCTGTTGTTTTCTTATAAAAAGCTTTGTATTTTAGCTATTCCATGTAGGTCTGGGATTCACCTCAAATTCATTTTTGTGGGGTAGGACATCATGGTACATCTTTTCCATGGGAATATTCAGCTCTTTTGGCTCTATTTGTTGAAACGAGTTTCCTTCTCTGTTGGATTACTTTGCTATCTTTGTCAAAACTCAAGTGACCTTGTAAATACAGATTTGGTGGCTAAGTGGTAAAGAAGCTGCCTGCCAATGCAAGAGACTGTGGGTTCAATCTAGGTCGGGAAGATCCCCTGGAGAAGGAAATAGCAACCCACTCCAGGATTCTTTCCTGGACAGAGGAGCAGGGCAGGCTACAGTCCATGAGGTTGCAAAGAGACAGGGACAACTTAGCAACTAAACGACAACAATGCCAGTATCACACTGTCTTTGATCACTGGATACTACTTAGTACAACACTCTGCATTGCTTTACAAAACATAGAAGGTTGAAATGAATGTATAGATCAAGATGAACCTAAAGTAATCCTTATGATTTACATTTTTAAACTGTATCATGGTTTTGAAAACACTCCATAATCACTATTGTATCCAAAGCAAAATGTATTTACTCATGAACAAACAAGAAACTACAAATTTTCTTTATGACTTTCAATTGAAATTATATATGAAAAATATTTCATTAATTTTACTACTCAATTTCCCATCAGATTTTCTCACATAATTTGAAAAATACCACAATATAGAAGGCATAAAAACAATCCTTAAGCAGTGTGCTTGGCTACTTGTGGATGTGTCTCTTATTTCAAGTGTTTGGACAGAATAGACCTAGGAATGCCCCCATACTCCAGCTTTAGATCACCCTCCAAACTTTTATTCAGTTTCAATCAGCCACTCAGTCTCCAGAACCAGTCAACTCTATTTTTTGAACTGAACTGGTTCCTGAATTGTCATGAGCTCCTATACTGGTCCGATTTCCCTGACAGAGAGACCGTGGTTCACCACCTGTCAGCTCGCACCTGCAAGTTTCTTATGCTTACCTCTCTCTGGGCTTCTGCTCCCTCTGCAACAACATGGTTCTGGAGGGTGGGGGCCACTTTTTCTGTGAATTAGCCAAGATGAAGCACCAGGGCCCCCAGCGACTCTTGGAAGAGTGCAGAACCATTGGGGCAGCCACACCCTCGTCCATGAAGTGCAGAAGCCATCCCAAGGTGAGTGGGGCAGAACCCAGGATGCTATGAAACAAGCCCTTTTGGGTCTGCTTGCTCTGGGTTCTGCCCAGGTAGACCCCGACTCTGTGACTTCCTGGTGAGCCGCTTCCTAGATGAGTGGGTTAAACATCCAGTAGATAAGTGACCACCTGGCTAACCTCCCCAGGCTGGACTGGAGGAGTATCTCTTTGAGAGGCTCACCCTCGAGCACAGTTAGGAGACTCTGGAGCCCAGTGGCCTTTGAGGAGTTCCACTGGTGTCAGGACTGGTGTCAGGACTTTTGCTTTAAGCCCCTCTCTGCAGCCACTAGGCAGTTTTTAACCACCCTGGGGCCCTCATCAAGCCTTGGACCAAATGGAAACAATAAAGCTTTTTGCAGCAAAGAAAAAAAAAAAATCTTAAAAAATTCATATGTCTCAAACTAGAGGATGCATTACAGTCTCTCTATATATATTTAAATGTTTCCATAATAAAATACTAAAGAGTCACGGATCAATTTTATAAATGTACCTAGTAAAGAAAAAAGTAGATTTCCTTTATAAATAGAAATTTTATAAAATTTCCTTTAAAGTTTAACTTGGAAAAGAAGATTAAGAGCAAGAATACAGTATCATTTTATAAAATAAAGAACAAAGAAACTCTCCAAAGCAATAGCAAATTCTACTGTGGGCAAACTATAGATGGCTCTTATAAACTGTACTAATTTTGTTCAAATTGGCAAACAAGGATCTTCCATCACCACCATCACCCATTTTATAAAAAAGCAGATAACATCCCAAATTGATCAACCTTTGATTTTTTTTTATAAAGATACAGCTTAATAGCTTGAAAAAATGTTGCCAAACTAACACCAAAAATCTTGAAGGTTTCACAGTTTGCTCTTAACCTAGAATTTTGCTTTGACGCATAATACACCTTCCTGAAACAATTCTACAATACATAAATAATTCCAAACACTGAAAAACGTTTGCTAAAATAAAATTGGGATGTTTATTACTTTTTCTACTGGTAGCAATGAAAATCACTAGAAATTATACTTTTGTTCTTTTCAAATGATCTGCTTAAAAATCAAGTTTTTTTAAATAATTGGTATAGAAGATAAAATCATTTTTAAATCTTCAAAATACTTAAGATACTATAAGATAGAAATATTGATTTTTTTTCATTAATGATGAGAAGAAAAAAGATTCAGTTTAATCAAGATTTGACATTTATAAATTTTAAGCATTTAACCGAGCTGGAAAATTGAATGAAAGATTCATTATAACAATTACAGGTAGAGAATATCATTTGTCCATTTTCTAGGTTCATTATGGCAGTTATCTATCCAGAGAACCAACAGGAATTCTCAGATCCAATGTCAAATAATGGAATTTGGGCAAGTGCTCTGAACACCGCTTTTATTTAGCACGCACCACATGCACATGAGGCAGGTCGGGAGAGTTTATGAATCCATGCATTAAAGACAAGACAGACTGGTGCTACTGCCAAACGTGCACTGCGTCAGTGAGAAAGCTGCTCAAGGTTCTTTATACTTAATGGTTTCCATGAAGGTAAGTGCAGAAGCAGAAATGTATGCACATCCCAAAGTGTCTTCTTCATTTGGTTTCCTGTGCTTTCTTTGCATTCTGCTTTTCTTTTGCCTAGAAATTAAAGATAGCATGGAATAACATCTTAAAAGTATGTTTCAGGCATGTAGTTTTGTATGGTGAATAGGTGGCACATAAGCATGAAACTGCTGTTATTTTCTGTATCATTATTTTTTCTTATATATTTAAAATTTTTCAATGACATGATTTGAAAGGCTTTTCCATATGGCATCCTATAGAGTTCTATGATGTGTTTGGTTCATCAGTATATTCCCATGATTTTAAGTTGCCTATCACACAGAAATTGATTCAAAGCTAGCAGTTATTAAGACATAATAATAACACTAAAGAAATTTCAGATGTTTGACATCTATGTATTTTGAATTCTCAATGATATGACTTTGTTATGTATGGGACGTGTATGCAATTCCAAAGGTAAACAATTCCAAAAGTAAATAAACAACAATAAAACAAAAAACCTGAGTTATAAAAAAAAAAAAAAAGTATGTTTCAGTTCATATTAAAATGTGTCTAAGAGGACAACTTGAGACTCACAACTCCTTCTGGACAATTATACAGTGATTCTTTGTCCTCAATAAAAAAGGACCATATTTGGTTTGCAGTTATTTCTTACTTGAAGTTGATAATTTATTATTATAATGGTAATAATTTTAAAATAAAAAATTACTCATCCTATAAAGTCATATTTATTCATAACTATTTCACAACAATATATTTACATATGTGTCCATTTATCATACAAACTGAGTATAAGAAAAATCCTATAGTGATTTCTGCATAAATGAGTTTAACATAATAGTTTAAATGAGTTTAACTTAACTAAAGGATCACATACCCATAATGTTGAAAAACCTCACTAATATGACTCAAAAATATTTTCAAGAGTTATTCACTTGAAGCTCATAGCAAGTATAGAGCTTGAACACAGTACTTCTATTTCACTTTTTAGCAGATGAGGAGGCCAGAGCTAACAAGTGTTATCAAACTAATAACCTGGGAACCATGTCAAAATGCAGACTGACTCGGTAAAATGCCTGAGGATCTAAATTTCTAACAAACTCTCAGGTGATGCCAATTCTGATGGCCCTCAGGTGACACTTTGAGAAGCAAGATTTCACAAGACTAGAATATAATGCTCTTTCCACTACGGCACTTGAATCAGAAAGGAAGAAGTAAATTAAACCCTTGATATTATCAATTAAGGAAAAAACCTTCCTTGATTAGAACTATAATCTTTTTTTATAGTGCATTAGGTAATAAAATTATTATACAACTGATGATAAAACTGAGTGCTATGCCTAACAATATATTAAGAGTAAATATGTTGTTTGTACCATATAGTTTTTTAAATTGTGTATGTAAACATTTTTAGTTAACAAGAATAACTTGTAATTTGATGCATATGATTTCTCAAAGAAGTTTTCTGTTTACAAATAATAAAAACACAATTCCACTTTTGATGTAACTGGGAAATAAAAATCTGTACTTCTTTTCTTAATGATGTCTGAATACACAAGTACCTTATGAGGATTAATAAGAATGAATTAACTGGTTAATGACAAATTTTACAACATAATTAAATAAGAAAAGACATGTCAAGTATACATTCATATATTAAAATATATAATTCAGATAAAACTAAAAGGTAAGTTAAATAAAATAAGTTAAAAATAATTACATACCTTGACCAATAAGATCTCATTTAATCCCCAAGAATGTGAACTAAGTATGATTCTCAAATTATACATGAGGAAATAGATTCTATAGTAAAATAAATAACCTGCCTAAAAGCAAGTTATTAGTAAGTAATAATAAGTAACATTTCTGAGATTTAAACCAAAAGCT
Organism: Antilocapra americana; assembly: GCA_007570785.1. NCBI lineage: Eukaryota > Metazoa > Chordata > Mammalia > Artiodactyla > Antilocapridae > Antilocapra > Antilocapra americana. The sequence goes on along the minus strand of ML660211.1, from coordinate 1,976,715 downwards.
TATATTCTGGCCTTTATTGAAAAATAAAAAATACTATATTTCCAAATAGCATGGAAAAATGTTCACTGTTCAGAAATACATTCCTTCTATTTAGTGTGCTATTGAGATATTAAAAATTATTGACTCAAGTTAGATAATTCTATAATCACAGGTATTAACATAGACATTATTGTGAACAACTTATCTATGTTCTACCTTATTTCTATTATGAGATAGAAAAAGTAAATTCTGTAGATCAGTTATTTATTACCAATTGAATTATAATGTCTTCGTAAAATTTGGACAAAATTCAATACTGTGAGGTTGCTTTGAATCCCCTACAGTAACAAAATCTATGATTTTAAAATATGGTAGGTGTTGGTGGTTGCTAAAAACCTGGGATAGAAAATGACTCAGAAACACATATAAAGGTTGGGATAAAAGAATTGTAAGTATATCTGAATAACTAAAAGTTTCACAAGTGAAACATTAATCTGCTGATTTTATTTTATACTTCAAGTAACAGATTTGATATATGGCACAAGAAGATTTGTAACTAAACATTTTTATATTACCTCCTGAGCAGTTTTTATGTAACATACACTCAATGAACTCATCAGATAAGAACAGAAGCTTCAAAGAACAAGAACACTTTTAAGGTCAGATTTTAACCTAATTCATTACAGGCATAGGCCCTTGGGAGAATCAAAATCTGCACTCTTTATTATTTTGTAAAATGAAAAGATTTTCATAGCTCAACTACTTCCAAGCCATCACAAGCAGTAAGTAAATGCCTCTGTTCTCAGAAATCTGATCCTGGACAGCTTTAGCTCTTAGTAACACCACCAAGAGTAGCCACACCTTCCTGTTCAGTTCCTTCCACCCCTTCCACACTTTGTCCCTAATTGTTTTTCACTTGGCATTGCAGGGAAGAGGGGTGGGTTTCAATGTAACGCTACATGTAATTTTTTTCTTAGAAGTGTTACTTATTTATTAAGTAATTTTCACTGTGAAATCTTTATGTTAGATATGACTATAAAATTTAATCTTGATCTGTTGTTTTTAATTTTTAACATTTGTAGTTATCAGCAGAAGCTGATATTTCAATACAATATGATTTTTCAAAATAAGATGAACAAAAATATATTTGTACTAAAGAAGCTGATTCACTGGTAGAAATTAAGCATCTAATTCTAACCACAGATTTAAAAATTTGTGGATGTGAATTTTTTAATGGCATAAAGTTAATATTAGGAGCTATCCTGAGCTTCTTCCCCCAGAATCTCTAGCATGACTTTATTCTGGCACTTACCAGAATAATACTATACAGCACAGTACAACAATCATGTATTCCTATCCTCTCCCCAACTAGGTTGCTTAACACAGAGATGTGTCTTAATTATGTGTATATCTGTTGACTTTAACAGACTGCCTCAAATACAATTTCAGTTAGATAAACGTTGGATAAATAATCAAAACATTTCAAAAACTTCAATTAAATAATGAATCTGAGTTCCCTTCAGAATCTATGCACATAACAGATGGTGCATATATATAAGAAATATATCTATCTCAATATTGCCTGTGCGGTATTATTAGTCAAAGAACAAGAAAGTCCGTAGCTACTCTTTCAGTAAAACAAATACTAACGAAGAACAGACTGGGTTGGTATTCCACTAACACTAGGCATTCATATACTGCCACCCTGTGTCCAAAATAATGTGAACTAAGGAATTATGGTTCTAATGCAAAAGTTGAAAAGCTGTTGTACTCTTCACTGTGCTTTTAAAAAATTAAGGAACTATACTGTCATTAAAGTCAAATAAAAATAGTCCTATTCTTAAGTTGCACAAAAAAGTTTATTCACGGATAAATTTTAAAGAAAAATACACACATTTAAAATTTTTCTAAAATAAAATTTTTCTAAAGTATTTGTCTGGTCCCTGATAATATTTATCTATATTATCTATACTTAATAACTGATATACCATACAATTTGCCACAGAAGTCTATATTCTAGTATTTTCAACAGAGAAATATTTCAGTGTTTCATACAAAGAATATTAATATCTAGATACTCGGTTAACCAGGCTATCTTGAGGATTACAGGACTCTAATTATTAATCTAAACCTTTAAAAATTAGTTTCGCATCTTGGACTTTCTGATTTTTACTACTTGAGATACATGAATAGAAAAAAATCTATATGAGAAAAGAGAAGATTTAGCAATGTTCCTGCAACAATTTTACTTTTAATGCTAAAAGTTGAAGCATATGTTCAGGATCTTCCCTGAACATATGATTCAGACTTCCTTGGTAATTCAGGCTTCCCTGGAAGCTCAGCTGGTAGAGAATCTGCCTGCAATGCAGGAGACCACAGTTTAATTCTTGGGTCAGGAAGTTCCCCTGGAGAAGGGAGTGGCTACCCATTCCAGTATCCTTGGGCTTCCCTGGTGGCTCATCCAGTAAAGAATCTGCCTGCAATGTGGGAAACCTGGGTTTGATCTCTGGGTTGGGAAGATCCCCTGGAGGAGGGTATGGCAATCCACGCCAATATTCCTGCCTAGAGAAACCCCATGGATAGAGGAGTCTGGAAGGCTGTAGTCCACGAGGTTGCAAAGAAATGGACACAACTGAGCGACTAAGCACAGTACATAGCATGCTCAGGATCTAGATAACAAGGTATACAAAAAAAAACCTGAACGCACATCTTGAATTAGTCAGATTTCATGATGGTATCAAACAGTTGGGTTGAAATGTATCTCTGCTTCATGAACTTTAAAGTTAGTAAGAAAAAAACACCTACAATGTATTCTGGTTTTTAACAGCCCAAAATTGCACTTGCCTAGTAGTATCTTCTCAAAATGTGGTAAACAGATCAGCTTCATTAGAATCCCCTGGGAGAACTTATTACAGATTCCCTCCCTATACCAGACTCTCTGGGGAGGGGCCAGGTAACATGTGTTGCAAAGAGATTTATACTGTGTGGCAGAAACCAATACAACATTGTAAAGCAATCATCCTCCAATTAAAAATTTAAAAAAAAAAAAAAGAGTATCCAGTGGTCACTTTCAGAAACACTGATTTACCATCTCAACTTAAAAAACAACTACACTACTTTAAAAAACTTTTTCTTAAAGTGCCTTATATGGAAGAAAAAAAATCCTAGTAATCAGAATTTTTCACTAACCTGAAGTAGTTTTCCCTTAGTGCAAAGGGTAACAGCTTGGGAATACAAAAACCTATTTCTCAGGCTAGGTTACGCTTTTTACCCCCTTTTAAAGCACATTCTAGTTCTAAATTCTATGACAATTCAAATTTCTGCTAAATTAAATGAGAAACATCACTTCAATAATTAAAATCAATAATTTGTTTTCAGCTAAAGAAAGATGTTTTAAATTTCATTCTAATATAGCACAATCTGAATTCCGAACATTAAGGATTCCAGAAAGCTAAAGCAACAAAGCAATTCCTTATTTTTATTTTGCAATATGACACTGACCCAGCATTTCTCAAGCTGAAAAACAAATAAGTAAAAGCAAAGCTTCAACAAATTTTATCTCTACTCAAGTCAAGTAACATTTTTTGGAGACTCTAATTTAAGTACTCATCAGTAAAAGACTTACCTTTTCTACTAGTGGTATTAACTGCTGGTGTTCTGCTAAAGTCTTTAACAATTCCATAATGAATGGCAGGTAATTGTGCTTCCTTCTGATATTTTCAATCTGAAAATAAAACATATATCAAACCTCACTATTTTCACTAAGCTTCTGATATCTTAATTTTTGGATCCAGTTCAAAATAGAAATAAAAGAAAATCCTCCATTATCATAAAAAAAGCATTAGAAATAATGAGACTTCCATTGCCACTGAGAATAAAGATTAATTACAATAAACTATGTGAAGAAAGTTTGCTGGGGTACAGCATCCTACTTGGCTTCACAAACAACAGAGGCTTTTAAAAGTCTAATCTGAGATAATCTATGAAAACATAACTCATGAAAGCAAAGAAGGCCCACAAGATAAATTAACACTCCTGCTACTATACCTATGCAAACAATAAGGCCACGCTTAATAAGACCAGTTTTATCCTGTGATTAAGAACAATCTTTCTTTGAATTATTTTTGACCAAAAGGGAATAGCTGTAGAGAAAAATCTGTACTCTGGTGGAAAACTATGCATTGTCTACACTCTCCCAAGTAACGTGACTGCAGCCTGTCACTGTCTGGTAGAGGTTCAATTTACTTCCCTTTCCATAGAAAAAAAAAGTCTCCATCTTTTGCAAATTCATTTCAGCATTCCTACAGTTCATATAAATCTGAGCTTCTTTGACTTCTCCTTTGAACTAGTTGCGACATCTTACAGATTTGCTCAATTAATGAAGCAAATAAAATTTCAGCGTGTATCTGGTCTGAGAATTCTTTTAGCCCAATTTTTGAACAAAGCATTCTCAAACAAAGCAGACAAGTATTCTAAAACTCAGTGTTATACTTAGGGCAAATATGAAAAATTAATTATGTGACAACACTGCACCAGAATATATAAATAGTAGGCAGTTTTTCAATACCACATAAAAGAGAAGATAACATTCAAGCTTTCATCCCTTACTTTCCTGTCTCCATGAATTTGGCTCTTCTTTTTCCTGCCTAGAACACTCTGGAGCCAGCTCCTACCAACTCCACCTAAAGAAATCCTACTTGCCCAGGGTCCATGTATTTTAACCATCACATTGTTGGCTGCTAAGTGTGTTACAAAGCAGCATTCTGACACTATGGTAAACAACAGAAAGAAGAACAATCTCTGTCCTCAACTGAGCTTCAGATGAAAAACTGATTTTTCTACTGTGACAAGCATGACAGATCACCTAAGTACTGTTTCCAATGTCCTACAAAATTCAAAGTTTTCTTCACTCTTCTCCGTCTCTGAAAAAAGTTTATCAGATAGACTGCAAATGAAGAAAAATGACATAATTGAAGACAGGCTTGCTTAGTATTCAACCCTGAGTTATATAATGGTTGACATAATTTAAAAATTTTTAAACCCTAAAAAAATTGGAAAATTTAAAAAATGAACCCAGCTATGTACTAAATTGGTGATAGAATGACACCAAGAGAAAATTTTTTCAAGTGAATTTTAAAATATGCTAGTTTGACTGCACATTCAAAATGAAATATATCCTAAGGAAAAAACTGAGAACACTTCTCGGTTGTTAACACTACTGGCATTGCTATTCTGAACCTTTTCATACATATACACACACACAGGTAGCAAAAAGCAAGTAAGTAATTATGTTAATGCTGATAGAAAACAAGATTTTCAACTGCAAAGACACAAATGCTTAACTTCAAATATAAAGACCTTTAATCCTCAGCTCAAGTATTAACATGAATTCAAATTGTATTTTCTCTTCAGAGATAAAACAAGAAACAAGTAAAAACGTGTTTCTTAGCTCTGAAAAGTCTGGAAATAATGAAGACTCAATATCGCTAAGCACCCTGAGAACCAGATAATGGTTTCTAAACACCATTTCTTATCAAAAGCACTCAGGACTTCTTGAAAAAATGGTCAATTTCAAGACTGAAGCAGGAAATGTACAAGACAGAGTCTGAAACATCTTGTCATACTAGGAAGCAAGGAAGCTATCAGACATAAGGAGAGTCAGAGCCAAAGAACTTGGGAGACAGCCTGATGTGGCTCCTAATGGTCGGAGATGGAGTAATTTGAGCATTAAAAATAACTGCAGTGAACATTAGCAACAGATGTGTTAAATATCTGTTCATAATAATACTTGAAATAAAAACAAAAAGGAAAGAAACCTTACTATTACCTCTGTAGGATGCCAGGGGGATCAACATATTCTGAAAACATGTAAGTGATGGGGAGAAGAGCAATCAGTCAATATACCTTCATGTCAAAATACTCTGTTAAAACATTAAGGAACAAAAGAAACACACCTACCTTATATCTTTTTAACTTCTGTACTTCCTCTTCAATAAGCATCTGATTTTTGGCAACCTCTGACTGAATAGCACTTAACATATTACCGCCCTGATCTGTATCCATAGGTTCCTCCTTGGGGAAAAGAAAAAAGAAACAGCACACCCTAATAACTGAGGCTTATAAGTCTAAAACATTTTTAAATAATAAACATAGTACAGTCATTTCCCAATTTTGATCTTAATATCAGTGATGGACTATCAGCTTAATAACCCGTAATATTAAAGGATGAAAGAAATACGTACTTAGGGCTTATAAGTAAGTATAAGGAAGAAGTAATATTTCTCCCAAATTTGTGTGTTCTACAATATGTATGAATTTTTACCTAAAAACCATCCATTGTATAATGTACTGAATTGTTACAATCTTCTGTTAGCTATAAAATAAATGTGCTTAAACATACTCATGAAAATGTGATCAAAGAAATGTAAACAAAAGTCTTTGTCTACTATTAATTCTCTTTGCCAATCATATGTACTAGAAAGATAATCATCATCATAAGGAATAATAAAGATTACATTTGAATCTAATGTGCCCAATTAATTCTGTAACAAATATATTCTAACTTGCTTAATTATATAATAAAATTACAGTAAATAGTTAATTGTGAACACTTATTTAGTACATACTATTTGTTGGTCACTTTTTGAAGTGGTTTGTCAATATATATTATCTCAATTATTCTTCACAACATTTAAGGTAAAGATTATTATTTTCACTTTACATGAAGAAACTGAGGCACAAAGAAATAAACTCAAAATCATACTTCACTAAGTGGCAAAGGCAGGAGCTGAATCTAGGAAGCCTGACTCCAGGGTGCATTATCCTAACCACCACTCAAGATACTTGATTAAATCTATATTTTAGAAAAAGAAAGGAAGGAAAGAAAAGAAAACAGCTTCCCTCAGAGAATAACTAGGCTAGAACTTTGTACGTAAAACACATGGCCACAAACCTCAGCAAGTTGTCTTTGTAACTCTGCTATCTTCTGTTCATATATCATTTTTCTGTCAGATACAATGGCCATTAAGTTAAATCGAATTTCACCTTCACTGTACCTAAGAAAAAATTAACAGTTTATAATGTAATAAAGAAATGTAACACTGTTATAATTAAGATAATGTATTTTGATCACTCCCTTATTCTCTGGAGTAAACACAATCTACCAATTGGCTAACCATAAAAACTGACATTTTTAAGAAAGCTTTCGTAAAGAGCAGGCATTACAACCAATTTCACAGAAATACAAACAATCATAAGAGAATACTATGAAAAATGATATGCCAACAAATGGATAAATTCCTAGAAATAAACTTCTAAAATTGAATCAGGAAGAAACAGAAAATCTGAATAGACTGATTACTAGTTATATAATTGAATGAGTAGGGTTTTCCTGGGGGCTCAGTGGTAAAGAATACACCTGAAACGCAGGAGACATGGGTTCAATACCTGGGTTGGCAAACCCCCTGGAGAAGAAAATGGCAACCCACTCTAATTTTCTTGCCTGAAAAATCCCATGGACAGAAGATCCTGGCAGGCTACATGGGGCTGCAACAGAGTCTGACATGACTTAAAGACTTAACAACAAACGAATCAGTAATCAAAAAAAAAAAAAAATCCCAACAAAATCCAAGACCAGATGACTTCACAGGGGAATTTCACCAAACATTTAAAGAACAGCTAATATTAATACTTATATTTCTCAAACTATTCTAAAAAATTTAAGAGGAGGGAATACTTCCAAACTCATTCTGAGTATGGCATTACCCTGATACAAAAACCAGAGACACTTCAGATAAAGAAAATTACAGGCCAGTATCCCTGGTGAACACACATGCAAAAGCCCTCAATAAAATATTAGCAAACTGAACTCAACAATACATTAAAAGGATCATACACCATGATCAAGTGGGATTTATTCTAGGGATGTAAAGATGGTTCAGTATACACAAATCAATCAGTGTGATAACTCCATCAACAAAACAAAGCAGAGAAATCACATGATCATCTCAATAGAGGCAGAAAAACAGACAAAATTCAATATCCACTCAGGATTAAAAACTCTTTAACAAACTTTATATAGATGGAACATATCTCAACATAGTAAGGGCCAAGCCCACTGTTACCATCATACTCAATGGTGGAAAGCTAAGAAGCTTTTCCTCTAAGGTCAGGAACAAGACAAGGATGCCTACTTTCACCACTTTTATTCAACACAGTATTAGAAGTTCTAGCCAAAGCAATCACACAATAAAAAGAAATAAAAGGCATCCAAACTGCAAAGAACTATTTGCAGATGACATGAAACTAAATACAAAATACCTTAAAAACTCTATCAGAAAACTATTAGAGTTATTAAATAGTTTTAATAGCTAATAAAAACTATTGTATTTCTATATACTAATAATGAACAATCAGAAAGAGAAACCAAGAAAACAATTCCATGTACAATTACTTCAAAAAGAATAAAATACCTAGGAATAAAGTTAACAAATATAGTTAACCACATCTATAGGGTGAAAATACACTAAATAACTGAATTTATCAGCAGAAACCATGGAGGCCAGAAGGGAGTGGTATAACATTTCTCAAGTGCTTAAACAAAAGACTATGAACCAGAGATAAAGTAAACTTCAGAGCAAAGAAAATTACTAGAGAGGGACAGCAGTGCATAATGGTAAAAATATCAATTCACCAAAATGAAATAGTGATCATAAGTGTTTATGTACCGAACAACAGACCTGCAAAAATATATAAAGCTTTAAAAACTGATAAAACCAAAATGAGAAACAGTCAAATTCAAAATGACCTGATTATTTGCAAATGACCTGATTATCTATGTAGGAATGCCAAGGAATTCACAAAAAACTTCCAAAGCTGGTGGGTAAGTTCAGCAAGGTTGAAGGATACAAGACAAAGAAAGAAAAAAATTAAACTTAATTTCTGTACACTAACAATGATCTCATGGAAATTAAAAATTAAAATACAGTATCATTCGTTACCAGTGAAAAGAACATGATGTACTTGGGGTATAAATCTGAAAAAAATATGTATGGAATTAGTGTGCTGAAAACCACAAAATGCTGATGAAAGAAATTAAAGAAGATCCAAGTAAATGGAGGGTCGTACCATGCTCATGGATTGGAAGAATCAGCTGAGTAAAAAAAAATACCAATTCTCCTAAAATTGAAGTTTGACACAATTTCTATCAATATCCCAAACAAGAATTTTTTTAGATAGAAAATTACACTATAATTTACATGGAGGGCAGAATAACTATAACAGCCAGAACAACTTTAAAGAAAAACAATAAAGTTGGAAGCATCAGTCTATTGCATTTCAAGACTTAAAGCTACAGCAATAAAGACTGTGAGGTACTTGCAGAGAAGAGAAAAACAGATCAATGGAACAGAAGAGTAAATCCAGAAACAGACTCAAACAAATGCCCAACTGGATCTTTCTTTTTTTTACAAGGGTACAGGAGCAGTTCAGTAAAGGATAGCCTTTTTTTAACAAATGGTGCTAAACCAATTGAAAATATGGAAGCAAAAAAATGAACTTTGACCTAACTTCACATCACACAAAAATTAACTCAAAACACATCACAGACTTGTACTTAAAATGTTATCCTACAAACCCTTAAGGAAAAAAAGGGGGAAATCTTTGGGATCTAGGTCTAGGCAAAGAATTCTTAGATTGGACAACAAAAATACAAATTCATAGTGAGAAAAATTGACAAACTGGACTGGACTGGAATGGAGAGCTTTTGCTCTGTGAAAGACCACAGTGGAAGGATGAGTGAATGGGACCAGGAGAAACTGTTTTCAGTCAAGTGTCTGAGGAAGGACTGACTAGTGATATCAAGAGTATATAAGGAACCTCAAGGCTCAAGTCAGAAAACAAACAATTCAATTACAAAATAAACAAAAGGCATGATTTTCCACATTAGTCATTAGGGAAATGCAGATTAAAACCACAATGAAATATCACTATCCACCTATTAAAATGGCTAAGATAAAAAATTTTGACAAAACCAAATGCCAGCTAGCATGTGGAGAAACTATCATTTATACTACACCACAGGTGGAAATGTAAAATAAAATAGTACAGCCACTCTGGAAGAGTTTGTCAATTTCTTTAAAAAAATTAAACATGTATTTACCATACAGCTAGGTATTATCCCAGAGAAATGAAAATTTATGTTCACATAAAAATATGTACACAAATGTTTACTGTAGCTTTATTTGTAATAGCAAAAACCAGAAAATAATCCAGATATCCTTCAATAGGTGAATGGGCAAAAAAAATAATAATAATGGACTAGCCATACCATGGACTACTACTCTTCTATGGAAAAGAAGGTATTGTTGGTAATACTAAACAACCTGGAATTACACTGGGCGAAAAAGTCAATCCAAATGTTTTATGATTTATGTTTTATGTTTTATGATTCCATTTATGTAGCACTCTTAAAATGACAAAATTATAGAACTAGAGATTAAGGATGGGGAGTGCTGGTGGGGGAGTATAGTGGTTGCAGCTATAAAAGGGCATCATGAAGAACCACTGCGTGATGGAATTATCCTGCATCTTGACTACATCAGCATCAGTATCTGGCTGTGACATTGTACCACAGTTTTACAAGATGTTCCTCCTGAAGGGTAGAGGGTACACAGGATCTCTCTGAATTATTTTTATAACTTAATGTGAATCTATAATCTCAACATAAAAATTAATTTAATAAAAAAGACAGGCAGTCCTAAAAAAATAAACTTCACAAAATAACTGTATAAAGTATCTACCTAAACAGAGATATGCATGTTTAGCTCCTATAAAGACAAGATAATTTATTATTACATAGAATTTAGCGATTTTTCTATATGATATCCTGAACATATTAATCCAATCCAAAGAAAAAGTTCAGTAAGTATTGCTAAAACAACTATAAAAAAATGGCTTAAAGAAATGTTTAAAAATGAGAACATTCGTTATGCCAAAGAGATAAGCTGAGCATTTACTTCTGTATCCTTTTTTCTATGACTGGCCTCACTGCGCTGATCCAGTCATCTTGATTGCATGCACCTAGAAAGATATGCAAAAGCATTTACATCAGATTCGACATCAATTATTATTTCAAAACTTTATTCAAAGTATCTTTTTATTAATATTTTGGCAAATTCAGTATAGTAAAAAACTTTTTAGCATAACTAAATTAAGCTTCAACTCTTACTTTCTCAGTAATGATTAGGGGGAAATGATAAGTTATCATAATTTGCATTGTCACATTACTGTGTCACTTATCGGTGCTAGACAAATGTTTGAGAAAGTAATGAATTAGGGAATTATTTCATTAAAACTCTTGTCTCTGTGAGATAAGGATGACTGCCTTTCATTTTACAGATGATGAAACCGAGGGCTAAGAAAAGCCCACTCACATGTTAGTGAGGATTCAATCCTTATCTGACTCCCCACCATCACAACTATAGAAAAAAAACACTGAAATCCACACACGATGCAAAACTGATTTTACCCAATTGTTTTAATCCTCCCTTTTTAACCTATATTTTAGCATAGCCACCAGCTGTGTAGCAAAACTGGCTGTTCTGTTTTACAGTTTACATCCTATATAGCTGATGGGTCCAATGAAGAGAATGGCTGACCATACAGACGCCAAGAGAAAAAATGCAGAGTCAGATCAACCCCAAACCAAAGAAAATCAACTTCTATAGAATTAAAAGAACAGTCTATTAATTTTCTTTAGGAAACATAGAAAAATAAATATTTTTAAACATGTTAATCTGCATTAGATGAACTATTGGTTCCAGACATGGGTGTGGGCAGTAAGAATAAGCAAAATATAACTGCAATGTTTTTTTTAATCTGAAAGTATAAAGTTCTATGAACAGCAAATAACATTAGATTTCATAAAAACAGGTTTCACTGGACTTAAACCTAACTTTAAAAAAAGAAAAAAAAAACTTAATGAGGTAAAATATGGAGTTAAACTTCTTTTGTGGGTCTGTTAGTTCATTACTAGATCAGAACCACCTCAGCCTCACTCAATAACCATTTATCATGAGCTCAAGGCTGGAGCTGGGGCGGGATCAGGACAAATTCACCCTTTGGTACAAAGGACAGCACATTACTGCACTATTTAAATAGCAGCTTTGAGGAAAAACATTTCTATAGACTGTTGAACACTGAATTACAGAGATTCTGAAAGATCTAAATCCAAGGGAAAATATTTTAACACAGATGACAGGGATGGGACAGTATTTCTTATCAATGACAACTTAGGTTCACTAAAAGAAGTAGTTTTTAAAATTTAACTGAAAAATAAAATATAAATTTTGTAATCTAGGGACTAAAAACACTTTTCTCATATGAAAAAATAAAAGATCCCAATGAAACTACAGTAGTCAACATGTCCTCCCTGCCTGTTACTTAGTCTCATAAAGGACTGAAGAGCTTAAGGACATCACACCTCAGTCACCTCCCTTTTCAAAACCTATGCAGCACTGGGACTGAAACAAAGATGAACATCCAATCCTCTTCTCTTCATCAAAATTGAAACACCAGGAATAGGAACCACAGTACCTAAGTCAATCGGTCCTTCTCTTAATCCATCTAATTCATACAGTCTTCCATTAACAGGAACATAACTGACAAAGTGAAAAGCATCTTCCTCTTTTGCTGCTGTCTTAGCATCAAATTCAAACATCTGCTGTCTACAGGGAAGAGAAAAACAGTGAGAAACAAACCATCAAAGATAAACTTGCAAATATTTATTTATTTAATATAAAGTATCTTTACCTGGCGAAACTGTTGTGCACTTGTCGTATCACATCTGAATTACTCAGCGCCAAACCTTTCATCTGAAATAAGTTTTAAAAGTAGCCTATTAAAATAAGAACCACCACAAACAGGGTATTTTAGGAAGACGAAGATTGTACTCACAGCTGCATCAAAACTTTGTGAAAATTCTTTAAACTCTGATAATGTCTCTCCTAAATGGACATCTTGATGGGTACAGTTCAATAAGACACTTACTATGGCTTGAGTAGCACAAGCATTATTAATTACCTATAAAATATAAAAGGAAAAATATTATCAATGTATTTATAAAAACCCAACTTTCAATTGGTGACATTATTTCCTAAAATATGAAAGAAATAATAACTTTCAAATTTTATTTCATATAGTATTAGCATAAACAGAATAAACATGATTGATTTTCATTTTAATTTATTTTCAGGAATTTTCTGCAATTCTGGAGCTGAATCAAATAAATTAAATGGACTCATAATATCAATGAAGACTAACCTAGCTAAAACCAATCTTTCCTGGTTTAAAATATACTTAATAAGACGAAAGAGTCTATCCTTCCCTCCTACTCACTTCCTCCTAAGCTCATTTCTACCTACAAATATTCAATCCATATTTCAGAAACCAGTACAAACTCTAACTCACCTGTGTAACTGTTAGAGAAATTATGCAACAATTTTATATTAGTTTCTTCTCTCATTTGAATTCCTAAAAATGACAGCCTATATGATGGTATACTGTCCACATATTTTTCAATGCAATCTTTACAGCCCTGTCCTTTTCCTATTAACTGTTTATTTAACAAACTGTGTAGACCTTACATTCTACCGAGAGAAGAAAACATTTAGATAGCACTTATGTGCCAAGCACTTTTCTAGGCATCTTTTAATCTTGTCAATTAACAGCTTATGAAGAAGTAGTAATATTATTATCCTCATTTTACATTTGTGGAAGCTGAGGAACAAAGAGGTTAAAAAACTTGTCCAGAATTACAAAGAATAGCAAGGAGAGATCAGAAAGCCTTCCTCTCCATGGCAGATTCATGTCAATGTATGGCAAAACCAACACAACAATGTAAAAAAAGAAAGCCTTCCTCAGTGATCAATGCAAAGAAATAGAGGAAAACAACAGAATGGGGAAGACTAGAGTTCTCTTCAAGAAAATTAGAGATACCAAGGGGACATTTGATGGAAAGATGGGCTCAATAAAGGACAGAAATGGTATGGACTTAACAGAAGGAGAAGATATTAAGGAGAGGTGGCAAAAATACACAGAAGAACTGTACAAAAAAGATCTTCATGACCCAGATAACCATGATGGTGTCATCACTCACCTAGAGCCAGACATCCTGGAATGCAAAGTCAAGTGGGCCTTAGGAAGCATCACTATAAACAAAGCTGGTGGAGGTGATAAAATTCCAGTTGAGCTATTTCAAATCCTAAAAGAGGATGCTGTGAAAGTGCTGCATTCAGTATGCCAGCAAATTTGGAAACCTCAGCAGTGGTCACAGGACTGGAAAGGTCACTTTTCATTCCAATCCCAAAGAAAGGCAATGCCAAAGAATGCTCAAACTACTGCACAATTGCACTCATCTCATACACTAGCAAAGTAATGCTCAAACTTCTCCAAGCCAGGCTTCAACAGTATGTGAACCGTGAACTTCCAGATGTTCAAGTTGGTTTTAGAAAAGGCAGAGGAACCAGAGATCAAATTGCCAACATTTGTTGGATTACCAAAAAAGCAAGAGAGTTCCAGAAAAACATCTATTTCTGCTTTATTGACTATGTCAAAGCCTTTGACTATGTGGATCACCACAGACTGGAAAATTCTTCAAGAGATGGGAATACCAGACCACCTGACCTGCCTCTTGAGAAATCTGTACGCAGGTCAGGAAGCAACAGTTAGAATTGGACACGGAACAACGGACAGGTTTCAAATAGGAAAAGGAGTAAGACAAGGTTGTATATTGTCACCCTGCTTATTTAACTTATATGCAGAGTACATCATGAGAAATGCTGGGCTGGACAAAGCCAAGCTGGAACCAAGATTGCCGGGAGAAATACCAATAACCTCAGATATGCAGATGACACCACTCTTATGGTAGAAAGAAAAGAAGAACTAAAGAGCCTCTTGATGAAAGTGAAAGAGGAGAGTGAAAAAGTTGGCTTTAGGCTCAACATTCAGAAAACTAAGATCATGGCATCTGGTCCCATCACTTCATAGCAAATAGATGGGGAAATAGTGGCTGACTTTTATTTTGGAGCTTCAAAATCACTACATATGGTGACAGCAGCCATGAAATTAAAAGACGCTTGCTCCTTAGAAGAAAACTCATGACCAACCTAGACAGCATATTAAAAAGCAGAGACATTACTTTATCATCAAATGTCCGTCTAGTCAAGGCTATGGTTTTTCCACTAGTCATGTATGGATGTGAGAGTTGGACTGTAAAGAAAGCTGAGTGCCAAAGAATGGATGCTTTTGAACTGTGGTGTTGGAGAAGACTCTTGAGAGTCCCTTGGACTGCAAGGAGATCCAACCAGTCCATCCTAAAGGAGATCAGTCCTGAGTATTCTTTGGAAGGACTGATGTTGAAGCTGAAACTCCAATACTTTGGCCACTTGATGCAAAGAACTGACTCATCTGAAAAGACCCTGATGCTGGGAAAGATAGAAGGTGGGAGAAGAAGAGAACGACAGAGGATGAGAATGGTTGGATGGCATCACAGATGCAATGGACAGGAGTTTGAGTAGACTCCGGGAATTGGTGATGGACAGGGAGGCCTGGCATGCTGCAATCCATGGGGTCGCAAAGAGTCGGATACGACTGTGCAACTGAACTGAACTGAACCTGCCAGAGAGCACAGAGCCAGGCAAGAGGCAGGTGATCTGGTGTGAGAAATCCGTGTACTTAGCCAACACTGGAGGCTGGCTCTGTGCACACTTGCGGCCTCTCCAACACGATTATAACCTCCTTATGGACAAGGGCTTCTGCCACACTCCCTACAGCACCTACTCAGGGTTGAGATTACAGAGGTAGAAAGAGCCTCAGACCATCATTGCAAACACCAGCTAGATTCATTGTAAAGTTAAACTTGATAAATTATTTTAAAAAGTACAAATTAGTGAAATGCTGTATTTCATTACTACACTGTAATTAAAAACCATTTTCCAAAACTGTTAATTCATTTATGATCTTACAATTTAGTAAATTATTTCTATCCTACCTGATTTCAAAATAAAATTTTTCAACCATCTTCTTTCATTAACTCTCACAATCCTACACTTTTTTGTGATCAGAGACTTTTGAAGTCTTATAAATATTCACGAGTTCTTACATTTTTGACTGCAGTATGTTTAAGAAATTCCTTGATAAGCCTGCTTTTTCCATTAGAGAACACTCTCTTACTCCCAACTCTTAAACAGTAATAATACCACACTCTTGGAATTCCCCTTACAGTATTCTGTACTCAAAACTATCGTATGGTTAACAAATAGAGAAAAGTAATAGTAAATCTAGAATCCAATTAACATTGCCGCTGACTTCTTTCAATATGTATTCTGATCTGAATCACAGTTCTCTAGTAAATTTGGATGGAAATTTGTAACGATTAAAGGAGACATCATAAAGGTCATTAACTGAAACAAGACTTAGAGCTCTCTTACCTTGGGCCTAAATTATCTGGGGATGAGTTGGTAGGAAATTTGGGATGGGTTGGTTGAAATTTTAATTTCAACAGAAATTAAAAAATTAAAATTTATCCTCATTCACACATTCTTTCAAAATGATAACACATTAAAAACATACTTTGTATGCAATGCTACACTAGATACTGAGGCCATGGCAGAAAATACTAACAAACACTCCTATGACCTAAGAACTTCAAAACCGTAATCTATCACTTCAGGAATTTTTTTTAAAGGATTAGAAAAAAACTCTTTCCAAAGTCATCAAACTGTATACATTAAATATGCAGGGTTTTTTGTGCATCAATTATATTTAAATAAAGCTGGGTTAAAAAAAAAAAGAAAAAGAAAAAAATTCTTGTGGTTACTGATACTCCTCTTCTGGAGTTACTAAGGACTTACAATGTCCATGATTTATTCCAGCTTGTTTTGTGTTTGTGTGAAGAACAGTCATTATGTGTGCATGGGTATAAATATACCTCTTCAGGTTTTTAAATGAGCTTAGTGCCACCAAGTGGTAAGGTTATAAACAGCACATTAGTCTCACCCTTGGGGCAGATCTTCCAAGACCCCCAGGGGATGCCTCAAATATGCACAGCACCAACCCAGAAAAATAAAATGTTCTTTCCTATGCTAATGGGCTGGTAGCACCCACGAGGGCCAAAGGGATGTGTCACACCCCATGTGGGATGGAGGACAGTGTGAGATTTCATCACACTATTCAGAACAATACAGTTTAAAACTTACAGTTTACTTCTGAAATTTTCCATTTAATATTTTTAGCTAGAGCTGACCGAAACCACAGAAAGTAAAATAGCAGATAAGGGGGTGGATAGTGCACAGAAGTAGCAAAAAATTCTTCAGACACTAAAAAGTGCACGGCCATTCAGTTGTTCAAATGTTTACTGAACACACACTGGGGGCCAGACACTGTGATAAATGCTGAACACAGTGAACGTTAAGAGATGTGGTCCTTGTCCTCATGAAACATGTAAAAATCACCTTACCTACATCCTTTTGGAGGAACTTTAACTTATTTCACAAAATAACTTCTGCAATATAAATTATGTATACAGTCCCCAACTGCTTAAATCTTTTAACTAGTCCTGAGTGTTCTACTAAAAGAATTCTGACTCACAACACACTTAAATAAAGCAGTAGAGTTTAACAACACAAGGAAGGCTGGACCAGGAGGTCACAAGGGTTGACCCAGAACCTTAGGAATTTGGTCTGAAATCCTCGAAGAGGACATATATTCTCTAGTCCATCTGAGCTCTTTCACACTCAACCTCTTACACAAAATCCAACTCACACATTCATGCTGCCAACCTGATCCTACAGCCATCTCACTTCACAACACACAGGCTAGGGAGGAACTTCTTATCCTGGTGTACAGAAAAGAACATGGCAGATGCCTAGAGAAATACATCTAAAGCTGCTTGAAGTACTGCATTATAAATTATAGTCAACCTTCACTGAGTCATAGCTATAGGATAAATTAATAATTTTTTTAATATTTATTAACAGACTTTATTTTCTTGGGCTCCAAAATCACGGTGGATGGTGACTGCAGCCATGAAATTAAATGACGCATGTTCCCTGGAAGAAAAGCTATGACGAACCTAGACAGTGTATCAAAAAGCAGAGACAGTATTTCCAGTTCAAGATGGTGGCGTAGAAGGACATGCACTCATCTCCTCCTGCGAGAGCATCAAAATCACAACTAGCTGTTGAGCAGCCATCTACAGGAGGACATTGGGATCTACCAAAGAGAAACCCCATGTTACAAAGACAAAGAAGCCACAGAGAGACAGTAGGAGGGGCACAATCATGATAAAATCAAATCCCATTCCCGAAAAGTGGGTGACCCACAAAATTATACCAAAGAAGTTCTCCCACTGTTGTGAAGCTTCTGAACCCCACTTCAGGCTACCCAACCTAGGAATCCAACAAAGGAACTGGGAATCCCCAGAGAATCTGACCTTGAAGGCCAGCAGGATTTGATTACAAGATTTTCATAGGCTGGGGGAAACAGAGTCTCCAGTCTTGGGGCACACAAACAAAACCTTGCACAAGCCAAGACTCAGAGGAAAGGAGCAGTGACTCCATGGAATACTGAACCAAAGCTACCTGCTAGTGTTGAAGGGTCTCCTGTGGAGGTGTGGGTTGGCAGGGGCTCACCACAGGGATGGGGGTACTGGCAGCAGCAGTCTGGGAAGGTCCCCTTTGGCATAAACCCTCTTGGAGGTCGCCATTAACGGGACCATAGCGCCCGCAGACCAGAGACCTGGATCGCCTCAGGCCGAAACACTAGCAGGGAGGGAATGCACTTGGATTAAAGCTCACAGAGCAAGGCCCTGCCCACCAGACCAAGAGCCAGTTTTTCCCATCACCAGTCCCTCCCATCAAGAAGCTTTCACAATCCTCTTAGCCTCCTCCATCAGAGGGCAGACAGAAGAGAGAACCAGAATCCCACGGTAACTAAAGCAAAAGCCACATTACAGAAAGTTAATCTGCATGAAAAGGCAGAAAGTTATGTTCCAGTTGAAGGGACAAGATAAAACCCCAGAAAAACAACTAAGAGGAGACAGGCAACGTTCCAGAAAAAGAATTCAGAATAATTATAGTGAAGATGAGTCAGGATCACAGAAAAATAATGGAGGCAAAGATTGAGAAGATTCAAGAAATGTTTACCAAAGACCTAGTAGAACTAAAGAGCAAACCAACAGAGATGAATAATACACTGGTTGGAATCAACAGCAAAATAACTGAGGCAGAAGAACAGGTGAATGACCTGAAGGACAGAATGGTGGAAATCACTGCCGCAGATCAGAATACAGAAAAAAAGAATGAAAATAAATGAAGACAGCCTAAGAAACCTCTGGGACAACGTTAAATGCACCAATATTTGCATTATAGGGGTCCCAGAAGAAGAAGAGAGAGAGAGAAAGGATCTGAGAAAATATGTGAAGAGATGATGGTTGAAAACTTACTTCCCTAACATGGGAAAAAAAATAAGTCAACCAAGTCCAGGAAGCACAGAGACTCTCAGGTGGGATAAACCCAAGAAGGAATACACGGAGACATACAGTAATCAAACTGACAAAAATTAAAGACAGAGACAAAATATTAACAGCAACAAGGGAAAAACAACCAATAACCTACAAGGGGAACTCCCATCAGGCTATCAGCTGGTTTCTCAACAGAAACTCTACAAGCCAGAAAGGAATGGCATGATATATTTAAAGTGATGAAAAGGAAGAACCTACAACCAAGAATACTCAACCCAGCAAGACTCTTCTTCAGATTTGATGGGGCAATCAAAAGCTTCCAGACAAGCAAAAGTTAAGAGAATTCAGCACCACCAAATCAGCTTTACAATAAATGCTAAAGGAACTTCTCTAGGTAGGAAAACAAGAGAAGGAAAAGACCTATCTATAGAAAATAAGCCCCAAACAATTAAGAAAACAGCAACAGGATCATACACATTGATAATCATCTTAAATGTAAATTAAATGCACCAACCAGAAGACAGAGACTGGTTGAAAACATGAGCATGTGTGTGCTCCCACCTACCACGGCGAGTACCACGGCGCTCTGCTTGACCCCAAACTGCATGTAACTATTTTATATTGTTAGGCTAACCAAGTCCCCATTATGGCTTGCAACTGCAATTACCTTTTATTTTTTGTCTAGCTACTGATCATGAAAACTGATAAACATCTTTTACTACTGTGATTATGCAACTATTAGTTAACACCACTGTATCATGATTTGTCAACAGAAAAATAATAGAACTCTATATCACCAAAGCTACCATTTAATAGAAAAACCTGTAATCACACTTTTTCAAATCCAAGTACATATCAGAACTATTTTGGAATTTTTTGAAAAATAAGTTGCCTAGGTATTGCTTTTTTTTTTTGGCAAATATGTTTCTAACGAGTGGTCATTAGAGTTGTTTCAAAATAACTGAACAACGTGAGGATCTTTCACTTTTATCCAGTTTGATTCACTTTTTCTATTTCAAATTCAGTGTTCCCATTTCATTTAGTTTATGTCCTTCAATTTCTCTATCTCCTTTTTTTCGTTTTGTGTTCTTTCTCAAGACTTTATCAAGTACAGTAGAAAAGTTTTTGTATATATATACATAAATAGTAAGTATAATATATGTATTTTAGAAAACTTACAAATTTTTGCCTAACTAAAAAATTTATGACATTTTGATTCCACTTAATTGACAGTATGAATAGAATGCTAGATTTCTAATTTTAAAAAAACAGATATGCAGCAAGCAACAAAGGTTTACTATATAGCATAGGAAACTATAATCAATATTTTGTAATAACCTATAATGGAAAATACTTTCAAAAATAATATACATGTATAACTGAATCACACACAAAAAAAGGATCTACTTTTTGAAATTTAGTAATGTTTATCTCTATGTCAGTTTTTCTAAATGTCCTATGGATATCTAATAACAACGTATGAGATATATGAGACATAAAATTTTAAATATATTTGTGTAGGATATAAGATTAATATAAATTAAGCAAAAAACTATTATATTTAAATTATTAATGACATCATTCAAGATGCTCCTATTCTTATTTTTTCTGTACTGGATAAAATATTCTCAGAGAAATGTTAAAATGTCTCACTATGATTAAATACATTTTTCTCTTCCCTTATATTTTTTGTGATTTTTGCTCTATGTATCTTTTTCTTTGTTGTTAGCTGTCTAATGGTTCATGATTTCTATCTTCTTTGTAAATCGTACTTTTTAGCATTAAAAAAATTCATCTTTGTTTCATTTAAAAATAAATAAAAATTTTTTTAAAAAGCAGAGACATCACTTTGCCAACAAAGGTCTATATAGTCAAAGCTATGGTTTTTCCATTAGTCATGTACAGTTGTGAGAATTGGACCATAAAGAAGACTGAGCACAGAAGAATTGATGTTTTCAAACTGTGGTGCTGGAGAAGACTCTTGAGAGTCCCCTGGACACCAAGCAGATCAAACTAGCCAATCCTAAAGGAAATCAACCCTGAATATTCATCGGAAGGACTGACACTGAAGCTGAAGCTCCAATACTTTGGCCGCCTGATGTGAAGAGCCAACTCACTGGAAAAGACCCTGATGCTGGGAAAGGTTGAGGGTAGAAAGGGGCAACAGAAGATGAGATGGTTGGATGGCATCACCAACTCAATGGACATGAGTTTCAGCAAACTCCAAGAGATAGTGAAGGATAGGTAGGCCTGGCGTGCTGCAGTCCATGGGGTTGCAAAGAGTTGGACATGACTTAGTGGCTGAACAACAAAAAAGGAGTCAAGAAGAAAAAAGACTGAGGATGAAACTAGGTTCCTAAAGGGGAGGTAATTATATAAGATAAATGTCTTGCTTATTCAGAATTTAGAAATATAAAACATGAAAAAGAGACAAATAGAAAACCAAAATAATAAATGAAGAAATCATCTTGGACTGGAATATCCAAGATTTCTCTATGAATGTGGAAATTTTAAGAGAGCACTAAAAGCATAGTAGAACCTAGAGGACAGAGAAGGGAATTCATTCTAGGAAGAGAAAAGGGTACAAAAAGGAACAAATTAAGATGAGACGTTTGATACAATAAGTATATTGGTCTGTCTGTATTAGTATGCTTGTAGTCAGAGTATGGGGTCATTAGTCATCTACTAAATTAGTACTGATAAGCAATTAGGAGTTTACCCTGGGAGTAAGATATTTTAAATAGGAAACAGCAGTAAAAACAGTGATTAAGAAAGGTTTGGTTTAAGACAATTTACAGGAAGGATTGAAAATGGCTAAAAACAAACAAGATCCACTAGGTTGCTACCCCAATGCTGCTGCTGCTGCTGCTAAGTCGCTTCAGTCATGTCCAACTCTGTGCGACCCCATAGCCGGCAGCCCACCAGGCTCCTCTGTCCCTGGGATTCTCCAGGCAAGAATTCTGGAGCGGGTTGCCATTTCCTTCTCCAACGCATGCATGTACGCTAAGTAGCTTCAGTCGAGTCCTCCTCTGTGCGACCCTATGAACAGCAGCCCACCAGGCTCCTCTGTCCACAGGATTCTCCAGGCAAGAATAATGGAGTGGGTTGCCATTTCCTTCTCCAACCCTAATGCTAGTGGTTGTTTACTCACTAAGCCATGTCTGACTCTTTTGCAACCCCATGGACTGTTGTGTGCCAAGCTCCTCTGTCCATGGGATTTCCCAGGCAAAAAGACTGGAGTGGGTTGCCATTTTCTTCTCCAGGCAATCTTCCTGATCCAGAGATCAAACCCACGTCTCTGGCATCAGCAGGCAGATTTTACACCACTGAGACACCAGGGAAGCCCCACCTTAATGCTAGTATGAAATAATAAAGGGCAATAGGTTAATGGAGCAAACAACACCAGGATCACCCAAATGTGCAAGTCAGAACTCATGGTATCAGGTATACAACTAAAATAAGGTTAAAACAAAATAAAACGATACTAATAACAACCATACGAAACAATTTTGTAAACTAAAATGGAGAAGTCAAAAAAAAAATCTTACCAGAACTAAGTCAAGAAAAAATAAGTAGCCCAAATAAGTCTTTTAACTAGCACATGGATACAGTAGTTAAAAATACATTCACAAAGAAAATACCAGGCACAGATGGTTTCATAGGCCAATTCTACCAAAATCTGAAGACACAGACCATTTTACACGAATTCTTCAAGACAATTATAAAAAAGAAGAAATTTCAACCCAATTCATGAAACAAGCACAGCCCTAATACTAAAACTAGCCAAAGTCAATACAAGAAAGGAAAATTAAGGCCCATTTCATTCAAAAATACACATGTTAAAAAAAAACTCTAAAGAAATATTGAATTAAATTCAACAGTGCATAAAAAAAAACATATCATGACCAACTGGGCTTATCTTAGATATGAAGAATGATTTAATATTAGAAAAATTCAATAAATGCAACCAATCATATTAACCTATTAAGAGGAAAAATAAAAATGATCATCTTAATAGATGCAGAAAAGCATTTGAAAAAACTTCCATAATAAGAACACTTACTGAATTTTTTTATTATTATTATTATCATTATATTTAATTATTATTAAAAGAATGTCCTTACCTGAAGGAAAAAAAAAATCTGAAATGGGAAATGGTAAAAGCATTCCCTCTAAAATCACAATGATTTTATTGGAGGTTTAAACCAATAAGATAGGAAAAATAAATTAGAGACACAGGGATTCAAAATAAGGAAATAAAACTGGTATTATTTGATACAGTAATTTAGATAGAAACACTTCTCTCAAACCAACAAATAACAGAGATAACAGAGTTTAGGAAGATGGCTAACTATAACATTAAGACATAAAAATTAATTATCTTTTATACTAGCAGCAAACATCTAGAAAATGCAACTGAAGAAAAGATGATTTATAACAGATATTAAGGAATTAAAAGAACTCTAACAAAAAATGTAAAAGACCTTTATCAAGAAAATCACACAACATATTAAAGATAACAAAAGCATATCTAAAAGCAAATAAAAGCAGGACTAAATAGAGAAACATACTATGTTTGTGACTTAATATCATGAAGATATAAATATAAATATATATTCAATAACATTGAATATATATATTCAATGTTATTCGAGTCAAAATTCCAATAGAAGTTTTCATATAGTTTGGTAAGATGACTGAAATTTATATGAAGAGCACAGGGTCAAGAATAGGAAGGATATTTCCAAAAAAGAGCAGGTAGGGGAGACATGACCTGTTAGATATAAGAACTTACAAAGAAGTGAAAAGAATTAAGTCAGAGTGGTGTTGGCACAGAGACAGACAAAGTGATCAGTACAACGCAGGAAACACACACACATGTATGGAACACATACATATACAACAGGGGTGGCATGTCAGATAAATAAGGAAATATGGATGCTCAAAGAACAGGTGATTCATGTAGGAAAAAAGTAAAATTGAAACCCTACCTCACATGATATACCAAAATCCAATTCCTGATGAATTATGGACACAGATTTTAAAAAACTGAAATGTATAGGTAAATATCTTTTATAACTTCAGACAGATAACAATTTATTAAACAAGATACAAAAAGCACTGGCTCTAAAATACAAATTCCCATCATCAAAAAACACCCATTAAAAAGCAAAGCAATAAAGTACCAACTTGGAGAAGCAGTATCATGAATATACAAACAATGCCTATAAATCAAAAAGAAAAGTACATTAATGCTACAGAAAAGTAACTTAAGACTTTCACAGGAGAAACACACATGCCACTAGGTATCAAGACCCTTTCAACATGATTAGTGACCAGGGAGATGTAAATTCAGACCACGAAGAAGTACCATTTTAGAACGAGCTGGCTGGCAAAAAATCAAAGAGGCCCAACAATACCGCATATTGGAGTACGTGGCTACACAGTAACTCAGATATTGCTAGTACAGGTGTAAACTGGAGCCTCTACTTTAGAAAGCATTTTGATATTTCCTCCTAAAGTTATACATTTACCTATCAGATTCACACACCAGGAGAAATTCACACATATACAATAGGTGTACAAAAATAAGTAGAGCTGCACAGTTCAGAGTGATACAAATGAAAACTAAAACACTAATTTATGAAGAAGAAACAATTATTTAAGCTTCCCAGGTGGCTCAGTGGTGAAGAGTCTCCCTGCCAATGCAGGAGCCATGGGTTCCATCCCTGGATCAGGAAGATCCCCTGGAGGAGGAAATGGAAACCCACTCTGGTATTCTTCCCTGGGCAATCTCATGGACAGAGGAGCCTGGTGGGCTCACAGTCCACGGAGTCACAAGAGTCGGACAGGACTTAGTGACTAAACAACAGCAAACAACTGCTCACTCTTCATGCATGTTCATGTAATCACTATAGCACACCATGCAAAGTAAGTTAACTAGTTTGGTAACTTATGGATAAATCTTAATAATATAATATTAATCCAAAAAGGTAAGTCCCCTGTAACTATTAATAAGTACACAACGCATGATATTTTTTATAAAGTTAAATTTTATACACAGACAGCCATTTTAGGATTAAAAAAATACAGAAAGTAGAAAGCAAGGAAATGAGATACAGAATTCAACATGCAGGTGACTCAGATGAAAGGAGAGAGGATGAAAGCTATGTGGGGGGCACAGGGATGACAGGTGACAGGCTTACTCGGGTCGGTTTACTAGGGTGAGTTCTAAGGTGCTTACTAGTTATAAAGTAATCAAATGAATAAATTAAAGGAGGGCAGGAATGTATGTCATCAATCAGTGAGAACCATAATTCCATTCTGTATA
This sequence comes from Antilocapra americana, assembly GCA_007570785.1. Classification (NCBI taxonomy): domain Eukaryota; kingdom Metazoa; phylum Chordata; class Mammalia; order Artiodactyla; family Antilocapridae; genus Antilocapra; species Antilocapra americana. The sequence goes on along the minus strand of ML660211.1, from coordinate 1,950,886 downwards.
CTAGAAGGCCAATTTTTTAAAAAGGAAAAAAGAAAAGCACAGGCATCATCATTGATTCATATGCTCGCTTCCTTAATCACTCCCAGTCGTTATACATTAAAGGTGCTAGCTACTTTATCTCTTGAGTGTTATTCAAATCTGCTCACATCTATCCCACATCTATCCCTACCAAGAGTCTGTTACCTACTCTGGAACGGACTTCTTCAGAAGTCTATTAACTGCTATGTCATCTCATATCCTATACCACCCCTTCCTCAAACACATTCCCCACACTGTAGCCAAAGTGATCTCTTCTAAATGAAAATCTAACCACATCACCCTTCTTAAAACACCTCAGTAACCTTCTACTGCTCTTAGGATACAGACAAAGGGCTCAAGCATGATCCGCCTCTGTCGGCACCTTGGCAGGAAGCAGAGAGTCAGTCTGTAATATCCACCTCCTCCCTCTTCCATAACAAAGGACTCACGTGTATCTGGGTCCCCATTCACCGGGTATGAAGACAGGCCCCCACCCTCCTCTGCCACTAAGTACAGTCATGTGACTGAGTTCTAGCCAAAGAGAAGAAAGCAAGCAGCACAGGCAAATTCTAGAAAATGTCTGTCAAAAAGGAGTGTGCTGTCCTCTCCTACTGTTGAGAATGTGGAGTTAAGACTAAACAGCTGAAACTCCAACTATCATCTCAGACCAAACAGTAACTCTGGAATAGAAAGCACATACAAAGAAACAAAGTAAAAGAGCCTGCCACCCTGCTGGCTTTGACAGTGGATGTGAAAGAGAAAAACCTGTCTTTCTTATGAACCGTTGTTTCTCTACAGTTGATCATACTAAACCATGACTCACGCACTGCTTGTATCTCTTGCCACCCTGCCCGTGTTCTCTCTAGTCCAGCTGCACTGGCCTTCTTCCAGTACATGCTGCTAGCCCTACTCCTTTTTACCATAGAGCTGTAGTAATCTGGGATGATCTTCAACTTCCTTTCCCCACTTAATACCTACTTAACCTTTAGATTTCAGCTGAATTGTCACTTACTCAGAGAAGCTTTCTCAGATCTCCCTGAAAGGTCAGTCCCATTTTCATGTATGTAGTGAAGAATTTAGCCTCACCCTAAGAGAGGCCTGGCCTTGGCCCTTGGCTCCTGGGAGGTGACCTCTAAGCTCCCGAAGGAACATGCCTGATCAAAGTGTCTGTGTTTACCTGGGGGCTGGGCACTACACAGTCTTACAATGTGACCGGGGTGGGTTTTGGATCAACAGCTCAGCCTTCATGCGGCTGGAGACTGCGGGCCAATAAAACTGGATACCAGGAATCAGCTGAGATGGCCTGAACGCTCTGTGCACTTTGTCACAACCACTGCTAGTGAGGCTGGCGCTGCCTGTGACTCCCCTGGGAGAAGACAACCAGCAGGAGTGTACAGAGAACTCTGCTGGACTCTGACCCATGTGTCTCCTCACATGGCTGAATTTAATGTGTCCTTTCACTGTAATAAAGTCATCATGTGACTGTAATATAGTTTATTACATAGCTTACGGTGAGGTATATGACTCTTTCTAACAAATTACAGAATCTGAGGATGGTCTTGGGGACTCCCCAAACTTGTAAGTGTCTGAAGGGAAGGTGGACTGAAGACCCAAAACTCTGCAGTTAAGTGTCCAAAGTAAGCACAGTCCTAACAGATTATTTTCAAACTTCACAAGATGGTTCACTCCATGCAGCATTTACTTCCACTGTAGTTTTTAATTTCACTGCTAACACCAGTCTCCTCCACTAAACTCTAAACACCTTCAAGGGCAGGGATCCTGACTGTTTCTTGTCTCCCAAGCACCTGTCACAGTGTCTGGCACACTGCAGACACGCAACCGATCTTTCCTGAAAGACTGAACTGGCGGAGTCACACGCCCCCCCCCCAATACCACCACAGCATCACCTTAACAGTACATCAGACCTCAGCTTCTCATCAGTGAAACAGTAAGAAGACAACAATGTTTTGCAGCGAAGCATTATCAAAAAGGTCATTCCTAGATCCTTAAACACAAATTATAATTACCAGAAGACAATTTCTTTTCTCAATATTTTGTTAATCAATGACCTACACACCTGCATACTTCCAATTACAGCATATGATTAGCATAAGACAGGTAGTAACATTCTCTAAATTGATGTGATTCCATACAGAAATAACAAAACTATATATCTAGTTAATCTATGTGAGCTTATCACAAATACATACAATTTTAATTAAATTTTTAAATGTCTGACAATATTCCTCAGAGTCCAGATTAGAAATCATTACTATAAGCTCATGAAGCCTAGGATAAAAGATTATATATTAGGTAATATATACTATAAAAGTTCCAGCACAGGCTCACAGGATACGTACACTAAAAGAACTGGTTGAATTACTGACCAGAAACTGTTAGCACAGTACAGAATAAAGAATAGGACATAATTAGGAAATCACTAATCTGGAATATTAGTAAACATGGCAGTAAAAATGTAATACAAATAAAACATTAAATTATAGTAAGGTAGAAACACAATACAGAAGTAGAAAAATATCACAGGATATTATCCAAAAAGTATAAATTCATACTCTAGTAACATTTTTTTTCTTTATAGAGGGCTTTCTTATACCTTATAAAAAAACACCCAGGCCTCTGTAAGTCAGATATCATTAGTGTTTTAGTGTTAGTGAATTCCAGTGCTCTTTAATTACAATATTCTTTCTACATTTATTGGTTACTGACTATGTGCCAGGAACTATACATGAAAACAAAATACCTGACTCCTGGGTTTACAATTTAGTATGGAAGAAATATAATTAAATAGACATACACACAGAAAAACATCTTGAAAAATATAAATTGTTTTAAGTGGTTATCTCTGGAGTAGGGATTATAAGGGTCTTTATTTTCTACATCATACAACCGTTATGATTACATTTTTGTATAATGGGTACAGAGTCTCATATACCTTTAAAAAATAACAAAAACGTTCTTAAAACTTAGAAAAATCACTTGAAGGATGAAACTATCTGTCCTCTACTTCTTCTGTACTATCTAGAATATCACACACTATGATTATTGTGGTACAATGGTACTCACATAAATACAAAATCTTATAATTTATAAATGGGATTATTTGGGTTATATTAGAAGAATCTCAAAATGTTTAATCTTAAGAAATGAGTTAAAAAATTACAGGACACTTATAATAAGAATGCTTTTAAAAGAAGTGGTGGTATGATAGGAGATGGACTTCAAGGCAGCAGCACCTGGGTTTGTACCCAGCTCTGCCACTGACTAGCTGCATAACTAGGGCAAGTTTCTTAATCTCTCTGGGACTCAGTTTCCACATCTGTGAAATAATGAGGAACCTGTAAAACCACACAGGGTTGCTGTGTTACTACAAGTAAATTAATAAAAAATAAGATGCATAATATAAGTACCTAATAAACCTTCAATGTTATCTAATACTACTATGTGCATTGAAATGCAACAAAATCAAATTTTAAGTGAAAAAAAGAGCAAAACATTTTGCACAATAGTCCAACTTCAGTTAAAAAAGTAATGAGAATGTGTCAACAGATGGACAGAAAATGTGGGAGGTAGTACAGAATGTGAAACTACACACCTGGGCTTTAGACCTGGGTTTAAATTCTGGATCCACCACGTACTAGCTGTGGGACCTCAGCCAAGTAAATTGTTCTAGGTCTCAATTTCTTCATCTGTGAAATGAGGATAACAACCTCACAGGGCTGCTGCAAGGATTAAATAAATAATATAGTCTAAAGCACAATATCTGGAACACAACAGGAACAGTAAATATTGGTTTCCATTGGTACTGTTACCATGACAGTAGTAACAAACCAAAGAGACATGCCTGTCTTATCCATCATTATACCCCTAGTATCTAAAATAAAGTCCGGCACAAAGGAAGTGCTCAACAACTTTTTGATGATTAAATGATTAAATGAATGCATCAAACTGTTGGGAGGGGTTAGTAGACACAGGCGTATATCCACTCATCATGACATTTCTGTAACTTAAGTACTTTAACCACACAATGATAAAATGATGTTTTTCTAATCCTTGAAGTAAAGCATGGAGAAGGCACTGGCGACCCACTCCAGTACTCTTGCCTAGTAACTCTCGTGGAGGGAGGAGCCTGGTAGGTTGCAGTCCACGGGGTCACTAAGAGTCAGACATGACAGAGCGACTTCACTTTCACTTTTCACTTTCATTCACTGGAGAAGAAGGAAATGGCACCCCACTCCAGTGTTCTTGCCTAGAGAATCCCAGGGATGGGAGAGCCTGGTGGGCTGCCGTCTATGGGGTCACACAGAGTCGGACACGACTGAGAGACTGAACTGAACTGAACTGAAGTAAAGCAAGAATACTCTAATTTCTCTAAAAACACTCAGTTCTTAAAAGTTTATTACAAAGTAGTAATAAAAGAAGAGGAAAAAGAAAAGCAAGTGACTAACTGGAATAGGAAAGGTTTGGTTAAAAGGGCAGTAATGAGAACTAGCAGGTTTATTATTTCCACCTTTCTAAAGGTTTAACAGTTTATCTTAATCTTTTGAGTCTTAGAAAGAAGCCCTATTTTCAAACAGATGCAAACATCTTTAGCTTAGATTTTATATATTAATCAAGCCTCTTTCAGCATTCTCTTTTCCAGCTTTTCCAAAAGGACTCTAAAATATGTAAGCATCTAATAATGTTGCTTATATGTTTGTTGTAGACATTAAAATAGCAGTTCTCAAAATTGGATACATGGACCCCTGGGAACACCTAAGACCATCTGCAAGGGATTTGTGAGTTCAAAACTGTCTCCATAATAATTCCAGGACAGTCTTTGGCTTTCCCCTGCTTTCATATTTGCACTGCAACACAATAGCAATCATGGGTAACACTGTTGGTATTTTATGAACATACCTAGGCAGTGGCACTAAATTCTTTCACTGACACATAGGTATAATTCTAAAAACTAACAAAACAAAAACCAGTTTTTACTGAAGAACGTCTTTGATAAAGTAGTAAAAATTATTTCTATTGCATTGTGACCTCAGAGTACAAGTATTTAATTGAGTGAAACAGGACGTACAAATATAAAGCACTTCTACTGTAAACCAAAATACGTCAGTCAATTTCAGGAAAGGCACTCTGCTACGTTTGAACTGTCAGCTAAGCTTTCTCCAGGAACATCATTTTTACTTGAAAGGACATATGGTAGATAAATACAGCTGTTCAGACTTTATCTGGCAGATATTTTCTTAAAATGTGTGAACTGAGTCTGTCACTTCAAGGAAAACACATGATAATATTTGGTATCCTTGATAAAATCTGAACTTTCAAATGAAAATTAGAATTTTCTAAGACTTAGATCCACCACTGTGAGTTTAAAAGTTTCATGATACTTAACAATTTTTCTGATGATACAGACGATATTAATACATGTGACTTGTTATAATGTGTATAATCATATGTACTAACATTTACAAAATCAAAATCAGTCAGTAAATTTTCAAAATGACCAAAGCACAGTGTTATTAGATGCTGCATGAGTAAAAGATCCTTTTGAAGAACAAGATAAACCTAAGGATTTTAATAAAATGAAGTACAAAGTTTACTAATATGAGTTCAGATTCACATTACAACCAATCTTTAGAAATGGAACATTTTTGGAGTTTCAGTATCAAAGAATATCCATAATTTTCTGGAAAAGAAATGAACATACTCCTCCCTCCTCAACTATATACATGTGTGAGCCTAAATTTTCTTCATATATTTCAACTGAAATCAAGACATAACAAAAATATTGCAACAGACTGAATAAAGCTGATAGGAAAAGCCAGCTGTGTGCTATTAACCCAGACATTAAAGAGGTTTACAATGCAGTCTTTTCGCTACTCTTTTGTTTTGGTAAATATACATGTGTTTTATTAAAAAATGTTATCATTTACAGAAGTTACTCTTTTAAATCAATTAATAAATACTTTAAATGTCTCAGTTTAATATCTAAATGATAAATATTAATAAATAAAACTCAAATAAAGAAGATCTTTGGGGATCTCAATAATTTTAAGAATGTAAAGGAATCCTAAGACCAAGAAACTTGAGAACTGCTACAGTAGAGACACACAGGTGGAAAAGAATCCTGTTTATAAAAAGCGTTGCTCTTGACACTTCACAGTGTCCAAGGACCATACCTGCTTGGCAAAAAAGATTGTGTCCAGTCTGGAGTCCTGAACCACAGAGCCTGCTGGTTCTTCTCCTGGTTGCCACTTGAAAAGAAAAATCAACCCATGAACTGGCCTACAAAATAAAATACAAATTAGTGACACCAAACCCTGCTTCCTATATGTGTTATGCTCAGTCACTCAGTCATGACCAACTCTTTGTGACCCCATAGACTGTAGCCTGCCAGGCTCCTCTGTCTATGGGGATTCTCCAGGCAAGAATACTGGAGTGGGTTGCCATGCACTCCTCCAGGGGATCTTCCCAACCCAGGGATCAAACCCAGATCTCCCACACTGTGGGAAGATTTTACTTCCTATAAAACGTTGTCAATATATTAAGTTTTAGTCATTTACTTAAGAAATACAGTGCAAATGAAGTTAATGTGAGAAAACTTTTTACGATTTCTATTGCTACTCATAGTTACTAGAATGTTGCCCAAGATAAGGCTAACAAAACTTAAAATTATATCAATTAAAATGGAATTATAATGAAAGGTATATTCTTAAATCTGTGGATTATTCAATTCTACCTTTTACACCCTCACTTAAAAACAGAACAAACATTGCAAAACTAGAAGTTGTTAGCTCTAGAGTGAATTCCAATACACAGGAACAAAGTTCACATAGGATGCTTACAGGATAAATCACTGATGGCATATACACTGCAAACTATGTAATTACTGGATGGATGCTGCATCTCACACACAATGAAGCTACCCATTTCCGTACAATCATTGTTGCCACTGAACAATTAAATCACCACATGAGGAGTCTCCCCAGTCTTTCACCACTACCTTCCACACAACAACTTCTTTCCTATTCCACAAAGACAGGTTAAATGATACATTTTTAATTAACCTTCCCTGATCATCCTCTTACTCCATCTAAAATGATTGTTCTTTTTGTGGGGAAGGAGAAAGTGGGAGGGAGGGGTTAAACTATAAAGATATTAAAAGCATATCCCTAGAGTTCCCATTCCAGGACTCTAAGAATGCTCTCCACATTGAAAACTCTTCTAGCCTTGCATCTGTTATACAGGGTTAGTGCTTGTGCACACAGAGGTTTCAGAGTTAGGGAGAGACTCAGACAAGGGACTCCAGTCAGAAGGACGGGGTGAGAGGAAGGTACTTCTGGGCATCAACATTTGGAATCTGAACTGAAACCTCCCCAAGAGGCAATGTAATAATGTAGCGGAAAAAAGTTCTGAATTATTATCAATATATTGGATTAGCCAAATACATTTATCTATTAAATACAGTTCTGTAGACTGATCTATTATTCATGTGTTTTGTGTTTGTGTTAAAATGTGTTCCACGTTCTAACACTACTGATCTGTAAAGTGAACGTTGCTTAAAAAAAAAAAAAAGTTGACCAATCAGTACTTTGTTAATATGGAATTAATTACACAGACCTAGTTTTGAAATCCTTGTGAATTACTTATCTATGAGCATCGGGTTCTTGGTTATAAAATAGGAATAATATCAAGTTTTGTTTTTGAAAGTCGCTCAGTTGTGTCTGACTCTTTGTGAACCCATGAACTATAAAGTCTATGGAATTCTCTGGGCCAGAATACTGGAGTAAGTACCCTTTTCCTTCTCCAGGGGATCTTCCCAACCACGGATCGAACCCAGGTCTCCCACACTGCAGGAGGATTCTTTACCAGCTGAGCCATAAGGGATGTCCAAGAATACTGGAGTGGGTATCATATCCCTTCTCCAAGGGCTCTTCTTGACCCAGGAATCGAACCAGGGTCTCCAGCATTGCAGGTGGATTCTTTACCAACTGAGCTATGAGGGAAGCCCCTTACATAGTTGAAAAAAAATAAAGGAGATAATGTGCTTAAGTTTGCTTAAGTATAGACATATTTTTAACATAATTTAAGATATACTTACTTTAATTTTTCAAAATTCTCGGGCTCTAGACTCCATATTTCTTCTACTTGGGCGCCTCGGCAACCTGAAATAAGAAAATTATTTCTTCAGAAGACAAAACAACGCATTTTTACCTTCACCATTAAATAAAATACCAACTGAAAGAAATGCACATTTAGGGGCAATACGACATGACAAATTAAAATGGTAACACTGATCAAGTTCACAGTCAAATCCTAGCCCTTTCTTTACTATTTTCTAATTATTTACAAAAGGAATATATTACTTTGACAACTTTAAAAACTTTCCCCATTTATTTTCACTGAAGCCCCACCGACTGTCCCTTCTCAGTCTCTGTCTCTGGCTCCTCTTCATCTACCCTCTTCACTCAGCTGCTAAGTTTTCCACAATTCTGCCCATGGTCTCTTTCTTCCTTACTGTCCACTTGATCCATAAAGTGGTAATATGTAACTACCACTTAACAGTGACTTTCAGATCACATATTCAGTTCTGATCCCTTTCCAAAATTCTAATACTATACATTTTAAAAGTTTAATTTAATGTCAAGAACGTTAGAGTTCCCCAAATATGTTCTTCTTCAACAACAATGGTTCTCAACCAAGATAACCCCCCTCTCCCTCATGGAACATTTCAAAATGTTTGAAGACATTTTTACTGCCACTATTGTCACTTGGCGGGGCGGGGGGCCAGGGGTAGCATCTAGCAGGTAAAAGCCAGAGATACTGAACATCCTACACTGCATAGGATAGCACCCAAAAACAAAGAATTACCTGGCCCAAAGTGTCAAAACAAAATGAATTATCAAACCCAAAGTGTCTAATCCCGACAAGGCAAGAGGACCAAGGTGGAGAATCCAGCTCTAGTAGTTCATATCGTGGTAATGGTATTCTGGTTAAAACATGGCCTCCAAATCGCCAGGGTTTGAACCCTGGCTCCATTACCACTGAACTTCTTGCTCCCCATACTCATAGAGCTGTTGTGAGGAATAAAGGAGATTACTTATTATCTCATAAGATAATTCATTATGCATGATGTAAATTCAATACAGTGCCTTCACACACTTTATGGAGAAGGAAATGGCAACCCACTCCAGCACTCTTGCCTGGAGAATTCCATGGACAGAGGCGCCTGGTGGGCTTACAGTCCATGGGGTCACAGTCAGACACGACTGAGTAACTAACACTTTCACATACTTTCAGGGTTCACTAAATGTCAGGTAGTAGTATTATCACAAGAGAAAAAGAAAAAAAAAAAGTCATATTTACCAGTAACTTCAATGGGTAAAGTGCTTTAAATGGATTTTCTCTAACTCCTACAAAGCAAGTATTATGTTAAAGAGGCTTAGGGATATTAGGTGTCTTGCCTAAATTCACTACAACTAACATATGCCAAAAAATTAATTAAAACATGTCTGGTTCCAAAGTCTGGGCATTTTTCTAATACTCCAGATTATTTTCCAGTCAGAGCTGGAGAAGCCTTTAGACCAACTGCAAAAATGGGTGGTTTAAAAAAAAAAAAAAATTGGACCAACCAACTCTGTGACTTTAGGCATTTAAACCATTTACTACCACAATTTTCTCTGTTCAGCACATATCTATTAGCACCCACTCAGGTATTAAAGTTACAGGTACGAGGAGAGTTACTACGTCATTTGTTTGTGTGCTTAGTCACCCTATTGTGTCCGACTCTTTGTGACCCCATGGATGGAGCCCACTAGGCTCCTCTGTCCACAGGGATTCTCCTGGCAAGATTACTAGAGTGGGTAGCCTATCCCTTCTCCAGGGGACCTTCCTGATCCCAAAGTCAAACTGGGGTCTCCTGCGATGCAGGTGTATTCTTTACCAGCTGGGCAACCAGGGAAGCCCTACGTTATCTGTAGTGGAGAAGAACTAGAAACAACCCACATGTGTACAACAGGTTGCTAGATGTCCACATAATTAAGTTGGGGGAAACAAAACCTTACGAAACTGAACCTATACTTACACGAGTATCAAGAAAGGGCACAAAAGGGCACTGGTGCAACTGCTAACGCTGGTTATGCTATTGGAAATCAACCGCAAAAAGGCCAGACATTAAAACACTGCACATATCACACAAAACACGACGACAAAAGTCACTGAACTGAGAGTCCCAAAATCTTTTACAAAGGCATAATTTCAAGTGGTGGCACTGTTTAAATAACCTTGTTAGACACATACACATCTCTGTAAAAGGAAAGCACTGTACTCAATCTGATGCATAGATAGAAACATCTATCTCCTTCTACATCAAATTCCAATAATCCCGTTGTGAAAAAGCAAAAGTGGTAGTCGCTCAGTTGTGTCCAACTCTTTGCATCCCCATGGACGGTAGCCCGCCAGGCTCCTCTGTCCATTGAATTCTCCCAGCAAGAATACTGGAGTGGGTTTCCATTCCCTTCTCCAGGGGATCTTCCCAAGCCAGGGATTGAACCCAGGTCTCATTGCAGGTGAATTCTTTACCATCTGAGCCACTAGGGAAGTCCAATAATCCCTTTATGTACATTAAATTTCAAATAATGCAGGTTATAATGGAAATAAAAATAAGCAATGATTCAAGAGGCCTGGGTTGTAATCCTCGCAATGCCTTTAAGTTCCTTGCCTTTAGCAAGAAAATGTCTTTTAGCCTCACTTTCCTCAAGTTTAAAACGAGAATACTACCTGCTTCATCCAATCCACAAAATTGTCTAGTGAGGTATACATTCTCAAATACCAAGCACACGAATCACCATGCCGACTTTTCTAATATTTACTAAGTAAAATGCTGAGTGGAAGTTGGGCTTTAAAAAAGTGAATGAATTGCTGGTATTTAACAAATACATTCAGCACTCTGTATCCAGAGGTTCTGTATGCGTGATTCAACCAAACGCAGGTTGAAAATATATGCCAAGCATAGTATTAGGCCCTAACAAGGACAGAAAATAATAAACTATTTTAACAACATTTAAAAACTTCAACCTGGGGCTTCCCCAGTGGCTCAGCAGTAAAGAATCCACCTACAAGTGCAAGAGATGCAAGTGACATGGGTTCGATCCCTGGGTTGGGAAGATCCCCTGGAGAAGGAAATGGCAAACCACTACAGTATTCTTGCCTGAAAAATCCCACAGACAGAGAAGCCTGGTGGGCTACAGTCCATGGGGTGGCAGAGTGGGACACGAATGAGCACACACAAACACATATAAGAACTTCAACCGAGTAGGAAACAAATATATATGACTCAAAGACTATGCAGTCTGCATACTTTGCATATTAAAGGTACATGGGCTGCGTTCTCCAAGTTAAGAGGTAGCAGACTATCGTTGCAGGTCAGAAAACAACTTTAAAGAACAGCTAACCTGGGCCTTAAATAGCATAACCAAATAATCTGCCATTCAAACCAGAACACTGCTTTTATCTCATTGATTTTACTTAATAAAACATTAAATTTTTAATTAAATTAATTCATTAAATGATTTAAAAATATTTATATATTTGCAAACACATTTGTACTATAGTGCTGGTGGCTCCATAAAATAGCTCTATTGAGAAACTAATTCTAAAAATAATTTTCTTAACAATATACCTGGAGTCTTTCTCCCCAAGAAAAATACTCTGCCTGCCATGGGGGAGACCCAGGTTCGATCCCTGGGTCAGGAAGATCCCCTGGAGAAGGAAATGGCAACCCACTCCAGTACTCTCACCTAGAAAATTCCATGGATGGAGGAGCTTGGTAGGCTAAAGTCCATGGGGTCGCAAGAGTTGGACACAACTGACTTCACCTTAAGCGCTCCCAAACTGTTGTGCGTGCTCAGTTGTGTCTCTTTGTGACCCCATGGACTATAGCCCACCAGGCTTCTCTGTCCATGGGATTTCTCAGCCAAGAATACTGGAGTAGGTTGCCATTTCCTACTTCGAGGGATCTTCCCAACCCAGGGATTGAACCATAATCTCGTGTCGCCTGAATTGGCAGGTGGATTCTTTAACACTAAGCCACTCTCAGTGACTTAAATTTAATTGACTGCTAGGGATGGTATCTTTCAACAAACAGCTTGGACACAGTGATTGCCAACCCCATGACCGTATAAACAGCTCCACCAGAAGCAGCAGGCATGGCACTAGCTTCTGCACCTCCCACAAAAAACAGCCCCAGATATCTTTCCCAACCCCATTTTCAGTTATTACACGGCACAGACAAATGCTATTCAACTGGTGATATGACACAGTAGGAAAAACTATATGGTCGACTCTTAGGCAATCTCTCCAAAAAGGACTAAACTCAGTTATTGAAAATGAACTAGGAGCCCTAAGTTGGAGGCACTATTAATGTATACCCCTCTGGTAGCTCAGTAGGTAAAGAATTCACCTGCAATGCAGGAGACCCTGGTTGGATTCCTGGGTCAGCAAGATCTGCTGGAGAAGGGATAGGCTACTCATTCCAGTATTCTTGGCTTTCCCTTGTGGCTCAGCTGGTAAAGAATCTGCCTGCAATTCAGGAGATCTGGGATCGATCCCTGGGTTAGGAAGATCCCCTGGAGAAGGGATAGGCTACCCACTCCAGTATTCTGTCCTAGAGAACTCCACAGACTGTACAGTCCATGGGTTCCCAAAGAGTTGGACACAACTCAGCAACTTTCACTTTCACTCATAAGAAGGTGCCTTTTTGGAGGTCCCAAAGATTGGAATCAACACTCACTTTCAAGTGTACTACATGTACACTCAACTGTTGTTTTATTTCTTGTGTAAATGCCAGACATTAACTCACCTCTCTCCCCACAACAACGGACGTGAACCTTATGAGTGTTTGAAGTAGACCTCCATATGTAAATGAAACACCACACTGGCCCTGAATCCCTCAGATATGCCTCAACTCATGGGCCAGAGTTGCAGATCGTGGAATTCTTTTAGCCTTCTTCCCTGAAGACCCAGGTAGGGTCTGTGCAATCACTACTACATACTGTTATGCCTGATTTAATGCCTTAAGCCAAGAGGAAAGGCCAATACAAAAACTTGAGAAAGTCACCTGGCTCCCTATCATAAACACCAAGGGATAAACCGATTTGATACCAGTCTGCAGGTCCAGTCAGATTAATCAGAGTAGCTGACAGAATGGCATATTTGGTATAGTAAGAAAGGATCTATTTTATTGGCAGACAATTCTCAGTTTCTATTGTTACTGCTTGCCTTTTGAGAGAAATTATGAGATTTGTTCAGAATTATCTTTTCAAGAATGTCAAAATAGTAAACAGACTTAAAAGTCAGGGATAGTATCCCCCTATGGGGCAGAGAGAAGACTGATCTGCTGTCTATAATATCATCTCCCTAGAGTCAAAGGTTGAGGAAGTTTGCAAGCAGACTCTAAAGCTGAGGCTCCCAAAGATCAGGGATTCCTCAGCTCTGACAGAAACTCATGCCTGTGGCGTCCACCTCCACTCCTATGGACTCGAAGGATAAGGACACCAGTGCAAACACGAATCTCCTGCTGACTACCGTGCCATGAGTAATACTATTATTTACCTTTAAAGGTGTCTACCAGCATCTATAAAATAGTGGCAGGCTCATTTGTTGGCTGGCAAATAGGCTAAAACCTAACACTTCATAATACTTCACAGATGCTGGATTTTTGTCCAATGTCTTTTGCAATTATTGAGATAATCTAATCATAAACATGGTGAATTACATTGAATCTCAAATGTTAAACTAATCCAGAATTCCTGGGATAAACCTCTCTCACTCATGACATACTGTCTATTTAATACATTATTGGATTTGATTTGCTAATATTTTGGTTAGAATGTTTGTGTCTATGTTGACAACAGATACAGGTCTGCAGTTTCCTCTTCTTACAATGTCTTTGTCTGGTTTGAGTGGTAAAATTAATGCTGACCCTCATAAAATGAGATGAGGAGTACTTCTTCTCCAATGTCTTTGGAGAAGCCTGTGTAGAAATGGTATTACTTATTCCTTAAATATTTGCCAGAATTTACTAGTGATGATATTTTGGCTAGAGTTTTCCTTGTGGGAAAATTTTAAATTACAATTTCAATTTTTTTAAAACACATAAGGCTATACTGTTTATCAATTACTTCTTGAGTGAGCTTTGGTAATTTGTCTCTAAAGAAATTTGTACACATCAGCTAAGCTGTCAAATTTATTGTCATAAATATTTATTATTCACTTATCCTTTTAATATCTATAGAAACTGTAATGATGTCATCTCTCTTATTTCTGGATATTGGTCATTTTTCTCCTCTCATTCTTCCAATCAGTCTGACTAGAGGTTTATCCATTTTACTGATCTTTGAGACAACAGCTTTTGGTTTCATTGACTTTCTCCACTATGCTTCTCTTTTCTGTTTTACTAACTTCAACTCTGATCTGATCTCTATTATTTTCTTTTATCTGCTTACTATAAGGTAAATCTGCCCTTCTTTTTCTAGTTTATTGAAGGGAAAGCTGGGGTCATTGATTTGCTGTACTAAATCCAGTCCCTGATACTCTATCCTTGCTAGAAGCAGAAATTTACAACTTCTATTTCTAATTGGTAGACTATCATAGTTTGTCTTACTCAATTTATTAATCATGTATGCACAGTGTCAATTAAAAATATAGTTCTGCTCCATCAGTTTCTTAATACAGGAACTTTGTTTTACCCTGTTATATTTCACCAGAATTTTTAATTATATTATCAATGAACTCACAAATAATTTCTCCTTCAGTAAAGAAACTTAAAACTACAGTACCACCCATAAAACAATTAAGATGTTTCACTTTTGAAAGAATAAGCTTCCAAAAGCTTGTTTAAATCCATGATGTGAATGAGGGGAAAAAAAATGATAGAAATAAACTTGTGTCTCTTTGAAGCAGCTGATAATCATATACACCTTCCATCATTTGACTTTCGGCAAAGGTTTCCTGCTAATTGAGCCAATCTATTAATAACTATCACTTCATTTTTCCCAAGTGTAGGTATAGGAGGTGCGGTTCCATATCAGTCTCTTATACACGACTTTATTTAAATCACTTTCAATGCCAAGTTTTCTGTACATATGAAAATGAAGCAACAGCTGTTAACAGAATGGACTAACTTTAAGCAAATTTGCCTGATACAACATTTTTTAAAGCTAACTTACTATGTCATAAAAGTTAAGGTTTTGAAGGTTTTAAAGTTCATGGTTAAACCTGTGCACATCTCAAAATCAGTGTATGTCCAAAGTTGAACCTATTTTCTTATCCATCAAGCCTACTCTTCTCTTTTACTTCACCAGTCTCCCAAGCTAGAGACTAGAGTCATTTTCACCTTTCCCCCTTTATCCCACCAGTTAACTGTCCTGTGGACTTAAAGTCATAATTATTGACTACCTCCTCCTCTCCAAATCACTACTTCATACTGAGCTATCTTCTCAGATTCTAACCACCTTAAGAGCTTTCTAGAGTCTCTCACTTCATTCCATTTCAGTGTACTGCATACTACATGTAGTAAATGTTTTTCAATTATAAAAATGTTATTTCAGCATTTAAATACCTGACAGTTAAGTCCCTGGGGATTACAGGCTGATCCACACAACAGAGCACGGCACACAATTGGGCCTCAGTTTATCCTTTCAGTTTGGGATTCAAATACTCCTCTAATCTGTTACACTATGTTTTAGTCACTTCCCCAGCCCCTTCCCTGGAGAAGGAAATGGAACCCCACTCCAGTACTCTTGCCCAGACAATCCCATGGACGGAGGAGCCTGGTAGGCTTCGGTCCATGGGGTCGCTAAGGGTCGGACACTAATGAACGTCTTCACTTTCATGTACTGGAGAAGGAAATGGCAACCCACTCCAGTGTTCTTGCCTGGAGAATCCAAGGGACAGGGGTGCACGGTGGGCTGCCGTCTATGGGGTCGCACAGAGTCGGACATGACTGAAGCGACTTAGCAGCAGCAGCAGCCCCTTCCCTGGGCTTTCCAGGTGGCGCTAGTGGTAAAGAGCTGAGCTAATGGACCGGACTGAGAAGCTGTTCCTAAATCTAAGCTGTTCCCTAAGATATACTTTAATATCACTACTGTTTATGCCTTTCCTTCTGCCTGTGTTTTTCCAGGACTTGTGTGTAAATACTCTAAGGCAGCTGTTAATACGCCATATTATATATTGCTTGTCAGTTCTTCAGAACGGCAGTCGTGCTTTATTCACACTAAAAATACCGAAACCCTACCAATGTGTCTGAGATATACAGTAGGTAAACAATACATGCCTGATAAAGGGTATTTCAAATAGCTATGGGCAACAGTGGGCTTCCCAGGTGGCTCAGTGGGAAAAGAACCTGCCTGCAATGCAGGAGACGCATGAGATACGGGTTCAATTCCTGGGTCGGGAAGATCCCCTGGAGGAGGGCATGGCAACCCACTCCAGTATCCCAGCCTGGAGATCCCATGGACCGAGGAGCCGGGCAGGTTACAGTCGGTGTGGTCACAAAGAGTCAGACACAACTGAAGCGACTGAGCACGGACGCACGACAAACAGTATACATATCAGTGCTGAAATTATACCTTCAGTACAAGTTTTAACATGGTAGCTAAAATGAATAATACTTGAAAAAATGTATCGGATAAAAATAAACTTACTGCCAGAGAAGAGAACAAGGGAACAAGAAGGGCAGAGAAGGCCACGAAGTCGAATGCGTTGGTTACTTGGGACCGGAGACAAGGAACACAGTCAGAGAGCAATTCCGAGGCAAGCATGTGGCCTCTAGAACACTGGCTGGAGAAAGCACACTTTCCCGGAAGCCACAAGCGAGCAGAACCGCGCGGACGGCCGCAGGGCCGATCACACACACTCGAGGGGTTCTGCTTCGAATGGCTCGGATGTCAGGTTCCCGGGCAGCTTGGGGCCCCGGACACCCCACCCTCGACCAGGCACACCTGACTTTTCTGCAGGACCGATGGCGTGAGACGCGCACCTGGACACACCTGCCCGGGATGGGGGCGCCCCGGGGTGAAAGCGGAGGCTCCCAAGGCGCACAGTGGGGGCCGGGCCGGGGGCTGGGGCCAGCGAACCTAGTCCTGGAGCGTCGAATCCCGGGGACGCGTTCCTGTTCCCGAGGTGTGGCTCTCAGGTGGCCGCGGAAACGCGACTTGCCGGGGGCCTGCCTTTCCCCCGCCTCTCCCCGACGCCAGGGTTCGGGAGGCGCCTCCCTTCAGACTCCAGGCGGCCGGAGCCGCAGAGACGCGCTCGTGCCCGGCTCGGGCCTCTTCCCGTGAACCCCCACCGGCCCAGGACGGCCCCCTCGGCTCTCACCAAATCCTTTAATGAGCTCGGTGAAGACCCCGGGGTCGCTCTCCATGAGGCACCACTCCCCGGCATTGCTCGTCATGGCCCCGGCCGCGCGCCGTCCCGCTCCACCTCCGGCTCCGGGCGCCCCCAGCCCTCGCTCCTGCCACCGCCGGCCACTGAGCTCGGCAAACCCGCCGCGGGCTCGGCCACCTCACGTCACCCCGCCTACTTCCCGACAGCCTCCGCGGCGCTGTCACCTGGAGCGCGACAGAGCGCGGGCGGACGCTCTAGCCACCCGGGAGCCGGCGAGACTTTCCCCGGGCGGCGCGGGACCCGGAGCGGATTCGGAAAAGGCGGGGGGGGGGGGGGGGGGGGGGAGAGAAAGGAGAGAGGGGGGGGGGCCTGGGGCTCTTGAGGAGGGAACATCCGGGCCCCTCGCCGGTCTGGGGCAGGGGCGGGGCGCGGCCGGGGGGCGGGGCGCGCGCCCGGGAGCCGAGCCCGGAGGCCCCGGCGGCGGCCCCCGAGTCGCCTCTCGTCCGGCTGCCGGGCGTCGTCGTCTTCCGGCGGCGGCGCGGGGCGCAGCGCTTCTCCCGGTGGCGCGGCGGCTTCGGAGGGTCGGCCGCCGGGCACAGGTGAGGCAACCGCGGGCGGCCGGGCGGCCGCGGCCCTTTGTGCGGTCTGAGCGGCGCGGGGGGCGGGGGGTACGCGCAGGGTCAGGGCGGCCCTCCGTGGCCCTCGCCCCGCGTCTCCGCGGCCGGAGCAGACCGCCTCCCGCGCCGCCTCGGGGCTCTGCTCGTCTCGGGGCGGGGAGGGGCGGCACCGGCCGCTCAGCGAGCCTCCTCGCCGGGCCGGACCCTTCCCGAAGACCGGACCCCCTCCCGCTGGTGCTTGCGGAAATTCCCGCCGGCCGACGTCCCGAGGACCCGCTTTCCTCCTCCTCCTCCTCCTCCTCCTCCTCCTCCTCCCTCCTCCCGCCGCTGCTGCGCCGGAGGCGTCGCCCGGCCTCCAGGCTTTGAGGAGAAGGATCTTTGTGAGAAGACCCGGGACGAGTTTGTGCTGGAGGGAATGACGAGGGAGAGGAGACGAATCTGTCCTGTCGTCCATCGGGGGTGCGATGCCTCCAGAGACACAGGAGGTTGAAAAATGTAGTGTGTTAAATCTGAAAACATGTATAATGGTCCTAGGACTGAAGGATGCGTTGGACCAAAAATGGCTGTCTTCACTAAATCACGAAACAGCCCTCCTTCACCAAGCCCTTGCAGAATACTGATGTTACGATAAAGTCGTTCAGAGTGGTAGTACTTATGCATCACTCCGTGAATCTCTGAGTTCCAGGAAGAGCCCTTGACTTTCAGGAAAAAGAAAAAAAGCTTTACTTGATAGAACTCTGATTCTTTGCTTTTCAACTTGGTGGATCTGGAATAAGGGAACCTTGTCCTACAGGGCTGTGTGAACACACAAAACGTGATAAATTTTATTGAGAACGGGACAGCTTTTATATTAAGACAATCATGATTGTATTATGGAGTAGAAGCCGAGGTTTGTGTCAGGTGTTAGATTTTAAAAACTTTTTGGAAACTTTCTTGGGAGTTTATCCCTGAGAGACTCTGTCCTCAAGCTGTTGGGAGGAGGGGGGAGGAGCTCTGCTAAGTGTACTTAAATGGGAAAATTTGTGAGATCAGAAGTCTAGGCTTATTTCCTTATGAACCACACCTAGAATGAGTGTCATCAGACCCCAGAACTGTTTGCAGTAATTTGTGGTACTTTTTAATCTGCAATATTGCTGTGAACTTGAAAGTTTTCAGCGCTAAGTAAATACAGCAGAACTAACATTTGATACTCCACTCAACTTGGTGCCTGTTGAGACCAAACTGAAAATTAGCCCTTGACAGAACCTATAAGTAATCAGAAAAGGGATAGGGGTCAAATTTCCTTAGTTATATTGTTAACATAACTAACATAAGAGTTCACATAAAAATCCAGATTTCTGGGCCTTTGGGCAAAATGAGAGGATCTGGAATTACAAGGCCCTTACTACATGTTGACCAGTTGGCTGAAAGTGCATGCCTTCAGGATATCATGCTGTTATGTCTCCTACTGTTCCTCACCTCTTTTTATTGCATCACACTTGACTTGATCCACTCATGTACATTACCAGTCTGAGTGATAGTTATCTGAACGTGTGGCCCCAGGTTTTGCAGTATTCCCTCTTTTTTCACACTAATGTTGCTCTCTCTCATAGGTGTGAGTCAGTTTTGACTTTGTTTAAAAACGAATAAGCTGCAAACTTGTTTGACCTCTTGGGATAAAAGGGAGCCTTTTCAAGGAGCAAATGATCGAGAGATTTTGGAAAGATACTTAGATGTGTACTTTCAAGAAAAACTTAGGAATCCTTAAAAATCATGTATTATTGGCATTGTTAAAAGGTTCTCTAGTTGTTCTTGTCTGAGTCTTTGCAACCCCATGGACTGTAGCACACCAGGCTTCCCTGTCCTTCACCATCTCTTGGAGTTTGCTCAAACTCCTGTCCATTGAGTCAGTGATGTCAACTATCTCATCCTCTGTCCCTTTCTCCTGCCTTCAATCTTTCCCAGCATCAGGGTCTTTTCCAGTGAGTCAGCTCTTCACATCAGGTAGCCAAAGTATTGGAGCTTCAGCTTCAATAGTTGTTCTAGTTCCAATGAATAAGCAGAAATAAATGCTGTTACATACTGTGTATTGCCAGCATTTACTGATTTTGCATTCAAAATTAGGAAAAAGAGAACCACAACTAATTTCAAAGTGTGGCTGTGCTTTTAGTAACATTGTCATTTGTTTGATTGCGTCTCCAAATTTTAATTTACAGAAGTTTAATAAAACTTTAGCTGTATTAAATTTCTTTGGAGGGGTATGCTTTAAGAATACTGGGTATGTCAGTCTGGCTGAAAGGAGAATTAACTTATCTTTGTTAATCTGGATTTACAACACTTGGATGTTCAGGAGTGGATTAACTGATGACCAGGCTCTGACCTAACTCACTGCCCAACTGCCTTCTAAACCACTGACACTGGAGCTTAAACTTTGAGAAGGGGGATGAAAGCAGTTGGTGAAGGAAGAAATTAAGGTCATATATATATATGTTTGTGTGTGTGTGTGTGTATAACATATACATATATGTCTGTATATATCAGTTCAGTCTCAGTCTTGTCTTAACTCTTTTGAAGCCCCATGGACTGTAGCACCCCAGGCTTCCCTGTCCATCACCAACTCCCAGAGCTTGCTCAGACTCATGTCCATCAAGTTGGTGATGCCATCCAACCATCTCATCATACACGCACACACATATATTTTTATATATATATACACACACACACACACACATATGGGCTTCCCAGGTGGTTCAGTGGTAAAGAATTCCGTCTGCCAATGCAGGAGACATGGGCTCAATCCCATGGACAGAGGAGTCTAGCATGCTACAGTCCATGGGATCACAAAAGAGTCGGTCATGACTTAGCAATTAAACAACCACACACACACACACACACACACACACACACACACACACACACACACACACATATATATCTGTGTATCTCAAATTGCTTTCTAAAGACAAATATAAAAAAAGTAGGGTTAAATATAATTTAAGTGCTTATCTTTTTAAATAACTTCCCAAATATATTTTGCCTAGTCAATTTTAAATTTTTTTTTAAATAACATTTTTGAGATAGACTTCACACATCCCATTCAAGGAGCTTTAGTATATTCATAGAGTTATCACACAAAGAGTTGTGTAATCATTACCAGTATCTAATTTCAGGACATTTTCATCATCTCCAAAAAGAAACCCCTTACACTTTAGAGAAGAATCTACCAATTCCACAAAATGTTAAATATAGAGATATCATATGATTCAACATTTTACATTCCACCAGCGGGGTATGAAGGTTCTAATTTCTCCAGATCCTCACCAGTGCTGCTTATTATTGTCGTTTTGATTATAGCCATTCTAGTATATGTGAAATGGTATCTCATTGCAGTTTTTATTTGCTGATGACCAGTGATATTCAGCTTTTTTTGTGTGTGTTGGCCATTTGTATATCTTCTTTGAAGAAATGCTTATATAAACTCTTATATAGGCATTTTATTATTTATTTATGAGTGCTTTATATATTATAGAGGAGAAGGCAATGGCACCCCACTCCAATACTCTTGCCTGGAAAATCCCATGGATGGAGGAGCCTTGTGGGCTGCAGTCCATGGGGTCTCTAAGAGTCAGACACAACTGAAAGACTTCACTTTCACTTTTCACTTTCACGCATTAGAGAAGGAAATGGCAACCCACTCCAGTGTTCTTGCCTGGAGAATCCTAGGGACGGGGGAGCCTGGTGGGCTGCCATCTATGGGGTCGCACAGAGTCAGACACAACTGAAGCAACTTTGCAGCAGCATGTATTATAGACAGATTGCTTACATTATGTATGATTTGCAAATGTTTTCTCCCTTTCTCTGGGATGTGTCTTGGCTTTCCTTGTGGTATCTTTTGAAACACAGTTTTAAATTTCGATGAAGGCCTGTCTGTTTTTTTTTCCTTTTGTCACTTATGCCTTTGGTGTGTGTGTGTTTTGAGGTCAATTCTCTGATGTCACCTCAGTGTCTTACAGTTCATTTCACCTCAGTTCCATTCCAGAGTGCAGTTCCATCAGATCTCCCAAGTTAAAAGGCAGGACCCCTAATAGATTGCCCTTCCTTCAGACAGCAGCTTTTAGGAGGGCCCCAGTCTCCCCACACTTCTGCCTGCCCACAACCGTCTCAGGGTCAGTAGTTTACCAGGATGACTCAACTCCCTAAAAGCACCAGCCTTATGATTACAGTTTTATTTAAAAGGACGCGGTTCAGGAGCAGCCAAATGGAGGACACGCCCAGGCCAGTCTGGAGGCAGCAGCAGGAGCCCTTCTGTTCGTGCAGTCCTGGCACGTCACCTCACCAGTACTGGCTTGGAGTCTGTGCTGAAGTTGGGGGTCTGGAGTTTGCGTATGAGGGTCTTATGATTAAGCAGGCTTGATGAATTCATTGGCCACATGGTTGAGCCCAGTGTGCTGCTGTCCTCCCCTCCTGGAAGGAGGATCTGGTCCAGAGTTACAGCCTTCTAATCACCTTGGTCTTTATGGTGATCCTTTCTGGAAGCATTCCAAAGGCCCAGAATGAGCCCTCTCATTAGCATAACAAAGACACCCATCAGTCAGGATATTGCAAGGTTTTTTGTTGTTGTTGTTAACAATGTTCTGAATAAAAAATTCTGTAAATTCTATGCTGCTTTACAATTTTTAAGTTTCACACACATGATTTCATATAATCTCATAACTCTCTTTATAAATCCTCTACACCTATATTGTGCCTCTCCCCTTCTCTCTCCCCACCGATAACCACTAGTTCATTCTCCATATCTGTGAACCTGTTTCTTGTTTCTTCATTCACTAGTTTGTTGTATTTTTAGAGTCCATGTAAGTGATACTATACAATATTTGTCTTTGTCTTACTTCATGTAGCATAATGCCCTCCAAGTCCACCCATGTTGCTGCAAATGGCAAAATTTCTTTCCTTTTTATGGTTTATAACTGAGTTGTATTCCATCGTATATACATATACCACGTTATTTATTCATTCATCTGTTGATGGACACTTAGGTTGCTTCCATATCTTGGCAATTGTAAATAACGCTGCTGTGAACATTGGATGCATGTATATTTTTGAGTTGTTTTTTTTTTTTACTACAAATCCCAAGTGGTTTTTGAAGCCTTTTGAGAATCATGAACAAAACCCAGATAGTCTAATACAATTTTTAAAGGTGACAGTCCATTTATAGTTATTACAAAATATTGGCTATATTCCCTGTGTTGTACAATACATCACTGTAGCCTGTCTTATACCCAAAAGTCTGGATGTATGCTGAGTTGCTTCAGTCTTGTCTCTGTGACTGTATGGACTGTAGCCCTCCAGGCTCCTCTGTCCATGGGATTCTCCAGGGATTGACCCCATGCCTCATATCTCCTGCATTGGTAGGCTGGTTCTTTATCACTAATGCCACCTGGAAAGCCCCTCCCCCCGGTAGTCTGTACCTCCCCTATAACCAAATATTCTTTATTATACCACTATGTTTTATCACCTAGCCAATTTTAAAGTTAATTTGTATTGCAGGTTCAGTGACAGTAGCTTGGAACACGCTGCCATTCTGTTTTTTATATTAAACTAAAAACCTGACTCTGGTATATCCACACAAGCAAGTAGACAGGTGCCATAGCTGTTAATTATGTTATATGTCCACTGTTTTATGTTGCATCCTGTAAAGTGCTTTCACAGAAGCATATGAAAAAGGTGAACAGTTTCTCTTGCAGAAATATTGAAAAGCTACGTGGTCAGAGTTGTCATTAATATAAGACGCGAGGGAAGATTCCATTGGTACAACTATGAATAAGTAATTTCATTTCTTATAGGAATTATAAAAATTGCCTTTCTCTTTCAGGCATCTTCCCTAGAATTAAAGTTCATTTTGCTGCTTGCTGTACAAAAGATACTTTAATGCCTAATATTAAACATATTAGAAGAATTTACAGAGAAATACTATTCTCAGATGACATTTTTACTCAGAACTCATTACTTTGTAACTTTTTCATGTTTTATTTTTCTTAACTGTATTTCTGTTACCACATATAGTACATTTATTATTTTATTCTGATTACAGAATTTATGTTAAAGAATTATGTTTTTAATTGTAAGCATTGAGGCTTATTTTTAAAGTAAATATTATAGGAAAGAAAAGCAAGTCATGCATAATACTTAGATAAATGTTTCAGAAAATCAACTTTAATGCTACTGGTGTTGTGCTATGCTTAGTTGCTCAGTTATGTCCAACACTTTGTGACCCCACCAGGCTCTTCTGTCCATAGGGATTCTCCAGGCAAGAATACTAGAGTGGTTTGCCATGCCCTCTGCTAGAGGATATTCCCAACCCAGGAGTCTAACTGGGTTCTCCTGCATTGCAGGCAGATTCTTTACCACCTGAACTACCAGGGAAGCCCTGCTTAGTTATTCTTAAATATATATTAGTAATTATTTAAAAATGATATTCTAGAGGAGTGATACACAAGTAAGACCTGATCCCCACTCTCAAGGAAACCTTTATGTTAGCTGGACGTGTCAAAAAGAACATAATACAAGGGAAAACTTGGAGAACAGAGTGTTTTGAGGTTTACATTGGGACCTTGAACTCTCACCACCGGGGCCTTGGTGCAGGAAAGCTGAGGTAGTAGTATACTCTGATAATTGAATGTCATTTCACACTCATCCAACAAACATAACTAGTAAGCAAGAATGACCAGGTTGAAGTAACACCAGAGAGTATGTTTTTGTAAAATCTAAAGGAGAGGCCAGTAGTGTCAAATGCAGTATAAAAGTCAAAATAAAAATTTCTACTGGAATTAGCAACTAATGTTATCAGTCTTTGAGAAGGCAGTTAGTCTTTTTGGATTGAAAAGAAGAGGTGAATGCCATGTTGAAAAGAGGTTAAGAATACATAGAAAGCACCATCCCCCACCCCAGGAGTCTCAGCCTGTGCTGCTCCCGGTCACTACATCAGTCCCCAGGGACTGACAGGATATGAGCACGGCCTCTGACACCTCCTGAGGCCCATTCACTACTCTGTATCAGAGCGGACTGGAACACTGACACTGCTGTTTCCACACAATCCAAATCTGTCTCCCTCAGTCACATTCAGAACGTGAGGCTTTCTCCCAAACACTCCGTACTTAACCTTCTCCCAAGCACTGTGTGCTCCCCGCTCTGAGACCCAGTCTTACTCACCAGACTGCTCCCCACTAGTAACTCCCATCATTTCCTTGTTTCTCTTTCTCCCTCAGAAGGGCCCTTACCCATCACCTTCACCCCTAGGGAAGGAGATAGTTATTTTGCTGTCAAGGCCAGTCTCCATGTGGATGCTCTGAGCAGCTTTCAGGGATCTCATTGCCTCATTAACCGCCCTTCCCTACTGCCTTCAACTCTCGGAATTAAACTTCCAACCTCAGCCTCCTGTCCTCTTGTCTGAAAAAGTAAAAAGACTTTTCCTCTCCCTCCCACCTTCTCTTTTCCCTTGCCTTTATAACTTTCCTTCTATAAAAGAGCATTTACAAGTCAAGGCTCTTCATTGGTGTGTACTCTTAACCACACTGGAATCAATCTTGCAGCCCCTGACTGCGATTGCCTCTCTTCAGCATTCCTGTTGCCAGTTTCAGCCTTATTTACTTGATTACCAAGTGTTTGACATTACCAGCCATTCACTCTGTGAAATTCTGTTATGATCTATGATACCAGTTTCTCTTAAAGTCTGTGGGCCTCTCCTGTTTCTCCTTTAAAGGACCCTTTTCTCCTTAGCTTTTAATTGTTGATATTCACCAGGATTCTATCTTTAGTCTTCCCCACAGTGTATAGACATACTCAAGCTTTTATCGTCTTCAAAAAATTTTTTCTTTTGCCTCTTTATTTTCCTGCCTTATGCATCAACATTTCTTTGCAGTATTCTTACTTCGTTTTCTAAACTTTAAAGACACAGAGCAAGATTACAGATACCCCTTCCTGGAATGCATTCCCCAAACTTCATATACCAGTTTTTCAGCCTTCCTGGATTATTGAGTCAGCATTAGTTTATCCTCCACTTATTCATTTTTCTATTAAAGTCCTCGATTACGAGTGCTTTATCAGTTGTGTATAAAGTTGTGCATAATTGTATATAAATTTAAATTGCAATAGGAATAAACTTCTACCACATCATACAGACTGTGATTTCCCTGAGGGCAGGAAAAGTTTTGAAAATCTTGTTTTTAATGGGACAGAAATCTCCTTCATGCTTTACATGTAGTATGCAGTAAACACTGGTTGAGGATTTTTTGTCGGCTGTGTCGTTGTGCTGTTGGCCATGGACAGAAGCCCAGTGCACTGTGGTGGTGCAGGCAAGAGACCTGAGGGTGAACACTTGTACAGAGAACAGCAGTGGACGATTGTGGTTACTCCCTTAGGAGGAAATGTGATCATGCTGCCAGTCAGTTCTAGTAGCTTTAGAGATAATGAAAGGAGGAAAATGTGGGTAGTTATAGATGACACAAACTATAAATGAGCACTGTTAATACAGAGTACTCATCAGAATGCTCTCAGCTACAGGTAACAGAAAACCGATAAACAATTTAAATAGTAAAGATACGCTTATGATATATTGGGCTTCCCCAGTGGCTCAGAGAGTAAACAATCTGCCTGCAGGAGACCTGAGTTCGATTCCTGGGTTGAGAAGATCCCCTGGAGAAGGAAATGGCAACCCACTCTAGTATTCTTGCCTGGAAAATCCCATGGACAGAGGAGCCTGGCGGGCTACAGCCTATGGGGTTGCAAAGAGTCAGACACGACTGAGTGGCTAACACTAACACACTATGATATATTAGTACATTTCTAAGTTCCAGGTAACTTGATAGTATAAATGGCCCAGACTCCTTTTTTTTTTCTTTTCTGCCTTTGCCATCCTCATTTGTACGTCATCTTAAACTGGCTCCCCCCATGACTCAAGATAGCTGACACCACTTCAGGCATCATGTGCTGCAAATGAGTTATCTCAAGGCAGAAAAAACATGCCTTTTTCTTTTCTTTTTTAATGTATTTTAACTGGAGGATAATTACTTTATACGATATTGTGGGTTTTGCCATACATTGACATGAATCAGCCACAGGTGTACATGTGTCCCCCTGTCCCAAACTCCTCTCCCACCTCCCTCCCCATCCCGTCCCTCTGGGTCATCCCAGTGCACCAGCTTTGAGTGCCCCGTCTCATTCATCAAACTTGGACTGGTGGTCTATTTCACATATGATAATATACATATTTCAATGCTCTTCTCTCAAATCATCCCACTGTTGGCTTCTCCCACAGAATCCAAAAGTCTCTTCTTTACATATGTGTCTCTTTTGCTGTCTTGCACATAGGGTCATCATTGCTATCTTTCTAAATTCTATATATATGTGTTAATATATTCTGTTGGTGTTTTTCTTTCTGACTTACTTCAGTCTGTATAATAGGCTCCAGTTTCATCCACCTCATTAGAACTGAGGCAAATGTGTTCTTTTTAATAGCTGAGTAATATTCCATTGTGTGTATGTACCAAACTTTCTTATCCAGTTGTCTGCTGATGGACATCTAGGTTGCTTCCATGTCCTGACTATTGTGAACAGTGCTGCATTGAACATTGGGGTACATGTGTCTCTTTCAATTTTGGTTTCCTCAGTGTGTATGCCCAGCAGAGGGATTACTGGGTTGTATGGCACTTCCATTTCCAGTTTTTTAAGGAATCTCCACACTGTTCTCCATAGTGGCTATACTAGTTTGCATTCCTGCCAACAGTGTAAGAGGGTTTCCTTTTCTCTACACCCTCTCCAGCATTTATTGTTTGTAGACTTTTTGACGGCAGCCATTCTGACCAGCATGAGATGGTACCTCATTGTGGTTTTGATCGGATAATGAGTGATGTTGAGCATCTTTTCATGTGTTTGTTAGCCATCTGTATGTCTTCTTTGGAGAAATGTCTGTTGAATTCTTTGGCCCATTTTTTGATTGAGTTATTTATTTTTCTGGTATTGAGCTGCATGAGCTGCTTGTATATTTTAGAGATTAGTTCTTTGTCAGTTGCTTCATTTGCTATTATTTTCTCCCATTCTGAAGGCTGTCTTATAAAGTTTCCTTGCTTATAGTTTCCTTCATTGTGCAAAAGCTTTTAAGTTTAATTAGGTCACATTTGTTTATTTTTGCTTTTATTTCTGTTACTCTGGGAGGTAGGTCATAGAGGACCTTGCTGTGATTTATGTCAGAGAGTGTTTTGTCTATGTTTTCCTCTAGGAGTTTTATAGTTTCTGGTCTTACTTTTAGATCTTTAATCCATTTTGAGTTTATTTTTGTGTTGGTGATAGACCGTGTTCTAGTTTCATTCTTTTACAAGTGGTTGACCAGTTTTCCCAGCACCACTTGTTAAAGAGATTGTCTTTTCTCCACTGTATATTTTTTCCTACTTTGTCACAGATGAGGTATCTGTAGCTGCATGGATTTATCTCTGGGTTTCTATTTTGTTCCATTGATCTATATTTCTGTCTTTGTGCCAGTACCATACTGTCTTGATGACCGTAGCTTTGTGGTATAGTCTGAAGTCCGGCAGGTTGATTCCTCCAATTCCATTCTTCTTTCTCAAGATTGCTTTTGCTATTTGAGGCTTTTTGTGTGTTTCCATACAAATAGTGAAATTATTTGTTCTAGTTCTGTGAAAAATAAGGATTGCATTGAATCTATAGACTGCTTTGGGTGGTATACTCATTTTCACTATGTTGATTCTTCCAATCCATGAACATGGTATATTTTTCCATCTATTTGTGTCCTCTTTGGTTTCTTTCATCAGTGTTTTATAGTTTTCTATATATAGGTCTTTTGTTTCTTTAACATAACATGCCTTTTTTAAAGTCCAGGCCCCTTTTTAAGAGGGAAGGAAACCTCCAAAGTATTACCAGCAGATTTATCATGTCTCACTGGCAGAAGCTGTGATATTTGCCCAATACCTGTACCAGTCAAATGGCAAGAGGAGTGAGAGTGTCATCTGGGGACTCATAACTGGTACCAAAACTCAGGCCTCAGCCAGACATTCTGAATTGTGAAAGAAACTTGGCGGGGGGGGGGGGGGGGACTGGGAAAGTGGGGCCCATCATTGTGTGTTTAAACTAGCACTTGGAGTAATTCTAATGCCCATAGACCGTGAGAACCACTGGCTTAAAGCAGTCAAGATTCATCCCTTGGGGCTGGGGAATGTCCCCTGAAGGATATTACTACCAAAAAGAGGATAATAGTTAGGAAAGGGGAGGGAGGAACAGCTGTTGGGTACACAAGCAGAACCTGTCTGCTGTGACTGTGTCAGGGACCATTACTGCCCTGCCCCCGCCCCTTTTCCTCTCCCGTCTGCTCCTCTGGACTCCATCCCGAGCTGCCTGCTCAGGCTCTGGGGCAGCAAACTGTACATCAGAAATGCGACTTCTTGACTATCACTTCTAATCGTCATGCCACGACTTAAACAATATTTTTAAATTAAAATATTTCACGGCAGGTTTCAATAAGCCTAGATTAATAAATGGTTTTCCTTTTTATAATCTTATCATTTCTATCTAGTTGTAATAACATTTTGGTTTTTTGTTCCTGGGGAAAAATAGTGATACTGGGGCTTCCCTCATAGCTCAGTTGGTAAAGAATCTACCTGCAATGCAGGAGACCCTACTTTGATTCCTGGGTCGGTAAGATCCCCTGGGGTCACAAAGAGTCAGACACAACAGAACGACTTTCACTTTCACTTTGGGCATTTGTATTTTTCAAAAAACTCCAAAATAATTCTGTTAATGCATCTAGATTTTTAAAAGTGATTACAAGTTTTTCTGTTAAATGGTAGTTTCAGTGATACAGAATTCTATTATTTTCTTGTAATAAATTTTGCTTTTTGATAGGCTTCCTAAAGACACAAAAATGGAGGAATCAGTAAACCAAATGCAGCCACTGAATGAGAAGCAGATAGCTAATTCCGAAGGTGGATATGTGTGGCAAGTCACTGATATGAATCGGCTGCACCGGTTCTTATGTTTTGGATCTGAAGGTGGGACTTACTATATCAAAGAACAGAAGCTGGGCCTTGATAATGCCGAAGCTTTAATCAGATTGATTGAAGATGGAAGAGGATGTGAAGTGATACAGGAAATAAAGTTCTTTAGTCAAGAAGGCAGAACCGCAAAGCAGGAACCCACGCTCTTTGCCCTCGCCATTTGCTCCCAGTGTTCCGACATAAGCACCAAACAAGCCGCCTTTAAGGCAGTTCCTGAAGTGTGTCGCATCCCTACACACCTCTTTACTTTTATCCAGTTTAAGAAAGATCTGAAGGAAAGCATGAAGTGTGGCATGTGGGGTCGTGCCCTCCGGAAGGCTGTAGCAGACTGGTACAATGAAAAGGGTGGCATGGCCCTCGCTCTGGCAGTTACAAAATACAAACAAAGGAATGGCTGGTCTCACAAAGATCTGTTAAGATTGTCACATCTTAAACCTTCCAATGAAGGTAAGTGTGAGATTCATGGTGAGAGGTAATGTACAGATACCCAGTAAATGGCAAATTTTTATTTGCCATAAGACAACTGTGTAACATTTTCTGGAAATAGTCTTTCAGTCTCAAGACATTGATTGACTAATTCATATGCTTAATGCCAACCTGGAATTAAACACCTACACATTAATGATTAAGAATCAAATGACAGATTTGCTGGTTGATATTCTAAATCTTGGGGCTTCCTAGTTGGTCAGTGGTAAGGAATCTACCAACCACTGTAGGAGATGCAGGTTTGATCCCTGGGTCTGGAAGATGCCCTGGAGTAGGGAATGGCAACCCACTCCAGTATTCTTGTCTGGAAAATCCCATGGACAGAGAAGCCTGGTGGGCTACACAGTCCAGAGTCAGACACAACTGAACAACTAAGCACTTCCTTGGATATACATTCCATGGAACCTAAAAGCTACCTGAAATAGTGCTGAACTTAACAAATCAGGATGTAAACTGTCTTCAAGCAGTCATCCAGGGGTCACGGTAACTTGGCGCAGTTTTTCTGTGTCTATGGGAAGAGACTTTTGAGAAGTTATTTGGATCTACAATGACTCTTTAGTCCTTCTTAGAAGGGAAATAAGAAAAACTTTTGCACAGGAATAATTTTAAATGTGAACACTCACAAAATGAGCATGTCCAAATTTGACATTTTTTCTTACAACAGAGGTGAAACTTGAAATGACAGCCCCTCAGATGAGTTCAGATTTCAGTTCTGCTTATTACCATGTGTCTGTATACCAAGTTACTGAACCTGTCTCAGTTTTATCTTCACCTATTAAAAAAAGGTAGAAAGGGAATAGCTCCTGAAATTATTGTGACTACCAAGTGATAGCGTGTATCAGAATACTTACACACACAGTTTTTGACACAAGTAAAGGGCAGTGTTGGTTGCTTCTTCTTCCTGCACATCTTGTGTGGTGATATCTTCATACATGGAATCTGATAGTTTGTTTTACCACTTTTTTCTAAAACTACAAATGAACTTTTTCAAATGAAATTTAAGCAGTAAATTACTGTAAATATTTAAATACACAAACATGTATATTTTGATTTTTTTATTAGAAATTACATGTTTGTTATATTTACGTATTTATTGGTACTGTGTAGCTTGTGGGATCTTGGTTCCCTCATGAGGAATTGAATCCATACCCCCTGCAGTGAAAGCACACAGTCCCAACGACTGGACTGTCAGGGAATTCCAGATTTCACATTATGTATGTAAGACAGCAGAGTCACAATACTTTAGAAGTCCTGTATGTTAGTCTTAATTTTTAGTCAAATTATTTAGAGTTCAGGAATAGCACATAGGCTTAGTCTGCCATAGAGGTCTATTTTAGTTGGCCTGAACTATATTTTAGGGGGAAAAAATGAATTATTTCCCAATATTACATAAAAATTGATATTGTAGCTTATATTGAAAATACATCCCTTTAGCAGCACCAAGCCTAATTTTTTTTTCCAAATATTTCACTAAAATATTTGTCAGGCATATTTTGTTTAATTCACCACAGTCATGACCACTATTATATCAATGACTGCTTTCTTTTATTTATTTTGCCTACCTTCCCCCCATAGCCCTTGAAATTTGATAGTTATGTCCCCCCACTGTTTTACAGAAGTGGAAACTAAGGCCTCAGATGATCACACATGCATGTAGGCTAGAACGCAGATTTTTTCACTCCCCCAACCCAAAGCTTTTTTAACTATTGAAGGGAATTATAGAAGAAATGGACACATTATTTAGGCCTATAATACTTTCTCAGCTATTAAAAATTACAAGTTACCTACCTACCTCTCCACTTCACTTGTCTCTGTAATTTACAAATGCATGTTTATTTAGCAGGTAAAGGGGCAAGTGAATATGAGATTAACTAAGGTAGATCTGTACTTTTGTGAATTGAGATTGTGGACTTGACATAGTCACTGTGTACTAAAGGTTCTAATGCTACTGCTTCCAAAAAAAATGCTCTGTAATAATACGACTTTGGAGTCATTAGACTTCAAAACACATTAGGTTAGAGATTTACCTCCAGAGTCTCATGGGATAGGCAAAAATTGGTTGACTCCATTTGCTTAAGTGTGTTTGCATATTATGGGAAGTAGCATCCTGGTTTAAACTCCTGTGTACCTAGATGTGCCATTCACATAAGGTGTTCTCAGTAACATGTCTAGTTTTTTTACCTGCTAATCCTACATGCCTTTTTAATTCTTTATTTTGTTGAAGGACTTGCTATTGTCACCAAATATATTACAAAGGGCTGGAAAGAGGTCCATGAAATGTATAAAGAAAAAGCTCTTTCTGTGGAGGCTGAAAAATTATTAAAGTATCTCGAGGCTGTAGAGAAAGTGAAGCGCACAAAAGATGAACTGGAAGTCATTCATCTGATAGAAGAGCACAGATTGGTTAGGGAACATCTCCTAACAAATCACTTAAAGTCTAAAGAGGTAAGAAAGTTATAATATGTTACAGCATAGGAGTAAACATGAGGAACTTAGGCTGTGAAGTAAAAGGATAAACTTTGCCAATGCTTTTAAAAAATATTAATACTCAAAAAAAATTTTTTGCCATACTGCATGGTTTGTAGGGTCTTAGTTTCTTGACCAGGGGACCAGGAATTGAACCCAGGCCCCAGCAGTGAGAGCACCAAGTGCTAACCCCTGGACCACCAGGGAATTCCCTAAAAACTTAAATATATCTTAAAATTAACATTTATTTAAAACACTTGGGCACAATGCCCAGATGCAGTTGGCAATTTTTAAGTATTAGTTCTACTCCAGAAAATGTATTGGTTAGTTTACCTCACTAATTAAATAAATAAAATTATTATATACAGTTCCTTCACAAATATAATGTACTTAACTTTATTATTGTAATAAAGAGCAAGTTACTTTGTTCCATGAGTCTTTGACCAACCCACACAATTTTTTTTTAGAAAGTGGTCTGAACCCCAAAAGAAAGCCTTAAGGACTGTTATTAATTGATATGTCTATGTTGCATGTATTCATTACCCCTTAATTCCTTTTATTTCTACTTGTTTTATTGCAATAGGTATGGAAAGCTTTGTTACAAGAAATGCCTCTCACAGCATTACTAAGGAATCTGGGAAAGATGACAGCTAATTCAGTGCTTGAACCGGGAAGCTCAGAAGTGTCTTTAGTATGTGAAAAGCTGTGTAATGAAAAATTGTTAAAAAAGGTATTACCTTTGTTAATTACTACTAATTGAAAAAACTGGCTCTTAAATTTTGGAAAAGGAGTCAGTGAATTTTTTAGGTGTTTTGAGACATTGCATTGACTCTGAAATCTAAGTTTAATATGTCCTCGTTTTTCTTTATGAAATAGATTTATTAGCTACAATAACAAAAATCTGATAGACATAATTACTGTTTTTCACTTGAATTTGACATTTGCTTTCTTTCTGTCTCTGTCATGTTCTAGGCTCGTATACATCCATTTCATGTTTTAATTGCATTAGAAACTTATAAGACAGGTCATGGGCTCAGAGGAAAACTGAAGTGGCGCCCCGATGAGGAAATTCTGCAAGCTTTGGATGCTGCTTTTTATAAAACTTTTAAGGTAATGGTTTGATTTTTGTTTGAAAACAAAAAACCCAGTTAGGATTTAAAAACACATTTTTAAAGATGATATTAGTAGTTAAACCATTTTTGATTAGGTATTCATTTGTTCATGTGTAAATGAATATGTAATTGACTTATAATTATATTCATAAGCTTATGAATAAAGTATTTCTTATTTCTACCTTTGGACAACAACCAGACATCATTAAATTTTGATGCTTTAAA
Source organism: Antilocapra americana (assembly GCA_007570785.1). Classification (NCBI taxonomy): domain Eukaryota; kingdom Metazoa; phylum Chordata; class Mammalia; order Artiodactyla; family Antilocapridae; genus Antilocapra; species Antilocapra americana. Next base: position 1,916,524 of record ML660211.1, on the reverse strand, counting down.
TTACTAAATTTAAAAATTTGCATTCCTGTGGAGTCCTGGGACTTGAACTGTCCTGTTTTCCTCGTTAATCAGTAGTAGATCTCCTCTGTCTTGATTGTGAATAATCATTTTTACAAATGGAAATTCTATATCAGCACCATAAGTTAAGGTTTTTGGTTTTAAAAATGTCTTGCTCTTCAACAAAATATTAGCAACCAAATTCAGCAGCAGATTAAAGATATTATACAAGTAAGAGTCACCCTCAACATACAAGGATCATACAATGTAAGAAAAATCAATGTAATACAACATCATGTTAAAAGACAACATGATATCTTAATTGATGCAGAAAAAGCATTTGACAAAATGCTACACTCTTTCTGATTTAAAAAAAAAAAACCTCTCAGTAAACCAGGAATAGAAGTGAGCTTCCTTAGTGTGATAAAGGTCATGTGTAACAAACCCACAACTATCATCATACTCAGTGGTAAAAGATTGAAATCTTTTCCCTTAAGACCAGAAACAAGACCAGGATGCCCACTTTTCCCAGTTTGATTTACATTTACTGTAAGTTCTAGCAGTTAAGAAAGGAAAAGAAATATTAAAATGTATCCAGGTTGTTTTCATTTTCATTTTAAAATTTTTTATTTAAAAAAATTGTTTTGTCCACTCCTGCAGCATGCAGGATCTTAGTTCCTCAACCAGAGATTGAACCCATTCCCCCTGCAGTAGAAGTTCAGAGTCTTAACCACTGAACCACCAGGAAAATCCCAGTCCAGGTTGGAAAGGAAGAAAAACTATCCTGTTCTCAGATGACTTGATCTTACATGGAGAAAACCGTAAAGAATTAGCAAAATAGGATTTCCCTGGAATCTAGTAGTTAAGACTCCACCCTTCCACTGCAGGGGGCACAGGTTCTACCACTGGTTAGAGAAGATCCCACATGCCACATGGCATGGCCAAAATTTTTTTTTTTTTAATTCCACAAAATAATATTAGATCTAGCAAATGGATTCAGCAGAGTTGCAGGATATAAATTCAGCAGGAAAAAAATCAGTAGTATTTCTATATACTAGCAATGAACAGTCCAAAAACAAAATTAAAAAAAAATTCCATTTACAATAGCATCAAAAATAATGAGAAACTTTGAAATAAATTTAACTATGGGGTGTAAAACTTACTGAAAACTGCAAAACATTACTGAAAGAAATTTAAGAAATAAATGAGAAGACATCCTGTGTTCCTAGTTTGGAAGACTTCATAACATTTAGATGCTGGTGTACCCAAAGCAATCTACAGATCCAGTGTGATCCCTGTGGCATGTTTAGCAGAAACAGAAATCCCCATCCTAAAATTTATATGGACTCTCAAAGGACCCAAATCGGGAAACCAATCTTGAAAAAAAAAACAAAGTTGGAAGACCCACACTTCCAAATTTAGGACTTCAAAAGTTACTACAAAACTACCGTAATCAAAAGAGTGTAGCGCTGGCATAACCACAACATACAGACCAATGGAACAGAGTAGAGAGCCTAGAACTAAACTCGCACATGTCTGGTCAATTGATTTTTGACTAGAGTGTCAAGACAGTTCAATGGAGAGAAGATACAGTCTTTAACAAATGGTGCTGGGGAGACTGGATATCCACATGCAAAAGAGTGAAGCTGGACCATTAACTTTATACCACATATAAAAATTAACTCAAAGTGACCTATAGATAAGACTTAAAACTACACAGCTGTTAGAAGAAGACATATTATAAAAGCTCATGACCCTGGGTTTGGCAGTAGATTCTTAGATGTGATACCAAAAGCACAGACAACAAAAGGAAAAGGAAAGTAGATAAATTTTGACTTCATCAAAACTTAAATCTTTGGTGCATCGCAGGACACTGTCAAGAGAGTGAAAAGATACCTGCAGAGAAGGAGAAACTATTTACAGATCATCTATTTTACAGGGGTTTAACATCAAGAATATACACACACACATAAATATAAAACTCCTACAGCTCAACAGTAAAAAAAAATCAAAACATGGGCAGAGTACTTGAGCAGACATTTCTCCAAGGGATGTAAACAAATGGCTAGTTAAGCATATGGAGAAATGCTCAACATTAGTCATCAGGCAGATGTAAATCAAAACCACATTGAGATGGCCCTTCAAACCTAGTGGGATGGCTCTGGCCATCCAAAAAACTCCACCTCCTATGTATATACGCCAAAGAATTGAAAACTGGAACTCATACAGGTACTTATACCCGGATGTTGATAGAAGCATTATTCACAGCAGCAGAAAGATGGGAACAACCCAAGTATTCATCAGGAGATGAATGGACAAACGAAATATGATACATGCATATAATGGAGTATTCAGCTTTACAAAGTAGAACTTGAAGGATGCTACAGCAGGGATGAACCTTGAAAACATTATGCTAGGTGAAAAAAAGCCAGACAGGAAAGGATAAGTATTCTATGATTCCACTCATAGGTTTCCAGAATACAAAAATTCATAGATGTAGAAAGTAAAACAGAAATCGCCTCGGGCTAGAGGTGGGTAAGAATGAGGAGTTACTGTCAGTGGGTACAGAGTTTCTGATGGGATGATGAAAAAGTTCTGGAAATAGTAATGGCGGTTATATAACATTGTGAATGTATTTAATGCCACTGAATCATACACTTAAAAATGATTAGAAAGTAAATTTTGTGTTTATATTTTACTACAAAAAAAATTCCTTGCTAGAAATTCCCAGTTTACTTCAACAGGAAAAGTTAAAAAAAAAAAAAAGACTGTAACTTCTTTAAATTACTACCGTCTTTTCTTTATTTTACCTCTAGTTAAAGCTGAGCGTTTCTAAGTACTTGTCAATCGGTAAATCAAAAATCAAGCCTTTTATCTTAGTCTTTTGAGTGAAGCTTAAGTAAATAGATGTTAAAAGTTTAGTTTCCTTACAGTTTCTGCAATGGCTTCTAATGACAGTTTTCTTTTCCCCCAGACAGTCGAGCCGACCGGAAAGCGCTTCTTCCTGGCGATCGACGTCAGCGGTTCTATGCACCAGAGGGTTCCGGGTAGCGTGCTCAGCGCGAGCACAGTAGCTGCAGCGATGTGCATGGTGAGGACGCCGAAGGCTGTTCAGGGCTTTGCCATACTGAAAATAATTTGCCTGGCGCAAAACTATAAAGTTGGCTATGATCAGGAATTACATTTTCACTTGTTTTAAGCAAAGCCTTAAGTATTGTACATATACTTGAGCACGCTTACAGACTCCAGTATTCTTGCCTGGGGAATCCCATGGGCAGAGCAGCCTGGTGGGCGACAGTCCATGGGGTTGCAGAGAGTAGGGTATGACTCAGTGACTGAACCACAGAAACATACTTACGTATACTTTAATACTCAGGTATATACAGTGTTGTAGCTATATTGAAAGGGCGTGTCTAAAGAAAAATCAGAGTAGAACTTTTAATTTTACAATGACAGATTAAATGTTACTGGTAGTTTTAAAGAAATAGATAATGCTTAGAGAAATTATTAACGAATATAGATGCTAAAAGATCACAGACAGACAGGAGACTTCAGTTCTAGCCTGACTCAGCAGTCAGTAACCATCGGCGAGCTTCTTAGCTTCTCTTCTGTGGCTTTATTGCCTATTTAATAAAATAAGAATAATATACACTCTGTTTACTTCAAAGGATTGTTGTTAAAACCAGTTTCTTTGTAAGAGTTTGTGAAAGTGCTTTGAAAGCTATACTACTGTTACTGTATAGTTTTCAAACACAGTAAGTTCAAAAATAAATCGTATTTTCGTTTAAAGATGAACTTCAAGAGACTGTATTTGTTTCTCCTGAATGTACTGAAAATTCCTGCTATTGAATTTTTCAGGTTGTCACACGAACAGAGAAAGATTCTTCTATAGTTGCCTTTTCAGATGAAATGGTACCATGTCCAGTGACTACAGATATGACCTTACAACAAGTTTTACTGGCTATGAGTCAGGTAAGAAACTATTTCATGTAGTTTATTTAAAATGTATTTTGCAATAATTTTGTATTGATGTCATGCCTGTTATTAATCAATATATGAGAACAAATTGTGTTATATCTCAATTTTTTTATGAGACAAAATCAAAAATATATTTACAAGCTTTCTGAAAGCATATACATTGGCGCTAAACAAGACGACGTGTAAAGTAGTATTTTTAAGTATTTAATTATTTCAGACGTCTCAGTATGGAAATGAGAGCATTTTTTTTAATTCTTAACCATGTTTTTATTCGGAGTTAGATCCCAGAAGGTGGAACTGATTGCTCTCTTCCAATGATCTGGGCTCAGAAGACAAATACAGCTGCCGATGTCTTCATCGTATTCACTGATAACGAGACCTTTGCTGGAAGTGTCCATCCTGCTGTCGCTCTGAGGGAATATCGAAAGGTAAAGCAAATTCTAATATTCTTTCTCACCCCAAACAAGATTCATTTCTAAAACAGCCAATGTATTTTTTTTAAAAAATGATACTGAAGGTAGTTGTGTACCTCTGTAAAAGGAAGATGACACCAGTTCTGGACTCAACAGTGCTTGAAATGAGGAAGTACTGAGTACACATATATAATTTATTTCAACCAGTTCCAGATACACACATTTTAGTATCCTTTGCAAACAGTATTTTCAGTAATAATCAAAATTTTTTGAAATTTAACGATAAATGTTTAATGATTCAACATCATTTCTGAGTTTTGCTAAGAACTACATAAACGTAAAGCAAAGCTATAATATAATGTGTGTTTTAGTGTTACAAGTATTTCTGAGTTCCAATCAGTGCTCTGCAGTTGAACTTTCTGAAATGAGGAAATTGTTCTGTATCTGCACTATCCAGTATGGAATCTACTAGTCAGGTAAGAATGTGGAGCACTTGAATTGTGGCAGGTGTGACTGGAAATAGAACTAGAACTTGAGAGAGCAGTGGTTCTCAAAGTGTGGTTTCCCTACTAGCACCTTTTCTTAGCATCACCTGGGACCTTGTTAGAAATGCATGTTCCTGGAGCCCCTGGGAGACCTGCTGAGTCAGGAACTCTGGGGATGGGACTGTGTGTTAACAACTCTTTCTGGGAATTCTTGTCTGTGCTTAAGAGAACAAGTGAGAGAATGGAACTGAGTCAAGAAGCCTGGGTTCTGAGTCCTGGGTCTTTCTCTTTATACTAGCTGTGGATCCAAGTGAATTATTTAACTGATACATGTCCTAATAGTATATCACTGCTGTGGTATGTACCATGTTAGTTAAAAGTACTACTTACCTTCTAAGGTTGTTATATCAATTGTTATTGTTTAGTTGCTAAGTCATGTCCGACTCTTGTGATTCCTTGGACTGTAGTCATCCAGACTCCTCTGCCCATGGGATTTTCCAGGCAAGAATACTGGAGTGGGTTGCCATTTCCTTCTCCAGAGGATCTTCCCCACCAAGGGATCGAACCCTTGTCGCCTGCATTGGCAGGCCAATTCTTTACCACAGAGCCACCAGCTCTAAAGAGCTCATGGTGTCTGACATAGGCATATTCAGTTATTGTTAGTCTTTCTCAAAAACTCAAGTATTTTAGCCTTAAATCATAGCTGCAGAGAAGAAGCTATTACATTGACATTACAATTATGACATTCATATATGACATACATAGCAAAGTCATAGAACAAAAATTGATAACCCCAGGAACTGTTTCCTATGTGTACCCATACATACTGCCCCAGTGTATGATGTGCTGGTAAAAATGTCTACTGTCTCTGAATAATCTGACCTGTTTCATGAGTACACAATCCCTGTGCTGCTCAGGAATGTATTTTGTGTCCATACAAGGAGTAATAAATCCAGCAGAAAAGCAGGAATTTCAGGCAGGTTGTTTACATGTTTAATTTTCTGTACTTCTAAAGATCACATTCTATTCTTCTGAAGTCTTCTGACCCCAGAAGACTGACAGATTTTATGGAGGAAAAATAAATTAGCTTTGTAATTAAAAGCTGTGATAGAATTTAAAATGTTTTAATTTTGGAGGTTATTTGCTTTTGCTTATTAACATACTATTGTTTAAATATTTTTTATCTTTTCCTACAGAATATGGATATTCCAGCTAAACTGATTGTTTGTGGAATGACATCCAATGGTTTTACCATTGCAGACCCAGATGATAGAGGCATGCTGGACATGTGTGGCTTTGATACTGGAGCTCTGGATGTGATTCGAAGTTTCACATTAGATATGATTTAACCATAAGCACCAGCACAATCTAAGAGGTCCACTGCCATCAGTGATCTCGCTAAAAACACACAGCTACTTCCCAGCTAATCTTAATCCACTGAAAGAAGTCAGACAATGGTACTGTATGTGCATAATGGAAGGGTTACCTTACGGGAAAAAAAAAAGAAGGAACAATAAGATGAGCCCAAAGTTCTTTCTGCTAAACTAGATTTTGGGAAATAGCTTCAGAATACACTGTAGCCCCCTCTGCCTAACAGAGAACTTCTTGTTGAGACACTGTAAAATAGTCAAACAGTTCTGCTTTGGTGAATGATCACATTTGTACTTAAAAGAAGTGGGAGCCAAAAGTGTAAGTAGTCCTATATCATGTCATTTGTTTGAGAAATGCCTTTAATTTTCCTTAAATGTTTTCATTGGTAAAGGACAGCTTTGATAATGTCCAAATACTCTGAAATGCACTGGACCATGTACTGTGACTGATTATGAAACTCCTTGTAAATTTTTATACCAAGGGGATAAAACAACAACCAAGACATTTGCTTATGAGTGAGTTTTACAAATCGCTTTAACAGTCTTCTCCCATCACATGAATAGCAGCATTCCCTGTCAGTGAAAAAGATACTCTGTTTCTGAGGGTTAATTTACACTTACAGGATTGTTTACCATTAACCAGAAACATAATGGAAACCTTTGAGAAGAGATACTAAAGTTTGTGTCAGCTGAGGAAGTCTATTTTGGTTTGTTTATTGCTGTGAGGGGCATGACTGGATGGTTTCCTGTGGCTTATTCCAACATAGCCACATGTAGGGACACATTTTTTCATATTCATAATTGAAAATTTAAGATGTTTCAAGCATTTAACTTCCCCTACTCATAATCTGAAAAATATGACATAAAATCTCAACTATAACCAGATTAGCTTTTATCTTACTTTAAAATATTGTTTTAATTATTTTTTTAGCCAACTATAAATGGGTTTTTAGATATTTCTAATTGTAAACATGTTGGCATCCTCCTCTCTTTTTGTCTACTATTCATTTGTGGCAAAATATTCTTTTTTGATAGTGTAAAAAAATAAGCAAGCTAGGTCTTTCAGGTTTGAAAGGCAATTTTTGAGTGGCATATTACCAATTACCACTTACCAGTCTATAGGAAATTAAATTTTTCTTATTTGTGTATATTAAACTTCCTATTCATTATAAAGTGCATTATTTCCTTGAGCAAATACCCCTTCTGGGTGGGGAGCTTTACGCTGTTGAAATGCCAATATATTTGCTCACAATTATATCATGCTTGTCTAAGACAATGTGCACATAAAACTTTAGTTTTTATGTATTGTTCTTTAAATGTATTTAAAGATTTACTGGGGATTTTTAAAGCCTTCTCACTATGAAAAGTCAAACAATAAGTGTAAATCACGGACTTCTGTGTGCTTGGGGGTTAGAGACTTTATGTTTTAGGGGGCAGAAGGATTAAGTAATGTTAGAATTTGTATATTTTCTTCTGTTTCATGAGAAATTTGGGCTCTGGGAGTGACAAGAAAATGTCCCTTTCAAACTTATTTGACATATTTATACTGATTTTATCTGCTAGGTAGCCATTCCTTCAAGACAACTGGTAGCAATTTGTAAATATTGTGATTTACCTGATATTTTGGTCAGCAAAGCTAGTGGCATCACTACCTAACACCCCAAAAATACATAGCTACTGGTATCTCTGGTTTTTTTACCCTCTGTCAGGCATTAGATTTGAAATGGTAGCTACTTTTGATACATTACAATATTATGCTCAAATTGAATTTAAAGTTTAAAGAACCTAACAGAATTATGTAATCATACCTGAATTGATTACATAAACACAAAGTCTTCTTAAATTAAAAATTATAACATGATCTAACTTTTTATTCCTAATAGAAATGTTAAGTGGAATATAATATAAACACTCATTTCCTTCAGTTAAATACTGTTTCTATATTGTTTTTAGACAGAATATTCAGAACTAATATTAATAAATCCATCAGAGAAGTAAGGTTAGCTGTGACCTTTTTGAAGTCACATAGAAAAGTCTATTAAATGTTAACATTTGAGAAAGAAAACTAAAGGCCACCACACAAGGTAGCTTTATTTTCAGATCATGGAGCTTTAGAGCTGGAAATAACCTTAGAAATGTAAAAGGTAATTTTTTGACTTAAGCTAGGAACCTGAGGTCCGAGAGAGTTTGACATTGGAGCCCTAGATGTAGAAACGGCCTCCTCATTCTCATTCCAGTGTTCATTTCCCCACAAAATGGGAAGATATTTACTTACAAGAGTAAGGGATAAAATAGAATTATTCAAGACTTTTTATCTTTTTAGGTATTAGGAAATAATGTATATACATGATTGCTTTAGGAGTAGAAAAACAGAGAAATTGTGAACATGTATACTTTTGTAGTTCATAGTGACCCTTCAAGCACAACTAATATCTTAATAACCTCTGTTGCTATATAACATAGTCATATAGGAAAAATAAAAACTTTTACCTCGTTATGAATAAAAGATTCTCAAGTAATAAAGTTTATTTTCTGAATTACTTTTAGCATTATCGCTAATTAGGAAAATGTTGCTTTTAAAAAAACAATCCTAAGAAAAATAAACATTATGTCCCAGAAAATACGTTAATGTTTTCAGGATATAGTTGTAATTAGTAAAAACAAAAACTAATCTTATAATCCTACCCTTCTTAGTTGAAATTTCTAGGAAATTCCACTTAGGAACACTGTCTTGTATTGTTTAGTTTAGTGATCATCTTATGGGAATGTTGGTGAGGAAAATGCTCAATGACAGGAAGGTACCATCATCTCCCTGGAGCCTCCTTCACTCTAACTTACTGTGGGACTGGAGACAACCAGTTTAACCTGTGTGATTCAATTTTTCTATCCTTAAAAAATAACATATCCTGATCCTTGGATCATAGAAGAATCAATGAATTTATATCTGTATAAAAGTCAAAATTGGGAAGAGGGCTTGCAATACAAATTAGAATTTCTTTAAAATTAAAACTTTTAATAGGGTATATGTTTTGAAAGATAACATGTTTTAGAAAAACAGCTCATTAAGCTGAGTAATTTTTTTAAACACTCCTGTTCTGAATGGGAAATGTCATCATTCTCTGATAAGAGAAAGAAGTAGTATATTCCAAGTCTAAGATCCCATTAAAAAACAAACTCATACTCTTAAGAAGATGGTTTTACAAACATTTGCTTAACCTTTTAAATAATAGGTAAATCTATAAACTATAGAAAATCAGTTAATCAGGCTTTTCTTCTGCAAAGCAATTTAAAGTTATTTGGGAAATTTAAGACAGGATTTCTGAATGAATGTGAGGATCTGATAGTTAAGTGAGAAACGTCTTTAGAAGCACAATAAACCTACATCTAAACAACAAAGGAAAATGATTGTGATCACTTATTGGACTTATTTTAATTTGACTTAAAGGTACCCATACATTTCTCAATAAGGCCCTTACAGTAAGTAATCAAAAACGAAAAATTCTAGTCTTGTCTACCACAGACATGAGTGACTTGTTACGGCAGTACCCCTCTAGAGAAATGTCAGATAGCTGCAAAGGAAACATGCACAAAGGGGGATTAGGAAAAAAGGTAAGTCGAACCAGTTAATTAGGTGTACTTACTGTATGCATTTAATCTAGAATAGCCCATATACCTGCTCCCTAGTCCCTTACTTGTTGAAAGATTACTTCTATACCTTTTTTTCTTTTAAAATTCCTTTCTTCTGACATTTTGGTCTTTTCTTTTTCTACTCCTGCTCTACTTGAGTAATAAAGTGAATGACAAGAAAGTCATCAGTGTTTAGGTTTGGGATACATCTTTTGCAGATTGCTTTTTGTTCCACATAGAGTTAAGGTCACATTTTTTTTCAAATTAATAACAGGCAGGTCTCCTGGAACAATAATCAAATTGATAAATTCTCTTCCCAATCAAGTTAACTTGTATACCTTTTATATAAGCTGTACGAAGAAATTTTGTGGCCTTTTGAGTAGGGTTAGTTATTCAGCCTTTGTTTGCAATTACAAGTGTACCTGGCTCTTAGAAAAAGCACTCTTTGAAAAATAAATAACTGAATTCTCTCAGAAAGTAGCACATCTCTGCTCATATTTTCCATAATTATAAAGACTACCCACAAAATCTTTGGTCTACCGAGTACCTGACGATGCTTCTGTATACATGGCTTGTAGTATAAAAGGGTCTTATAAATAAGACTTGTATCCACATTGAACATTTTTTTACTTGGTAAGTGTTTTATTTACTTTTGAAAAATTATTATGAAGTTAATTTAAAAATTAATCCTATGGTAGTATTTTTCAGGTAGAAAACTAATAATTAAAAGAAAATTAATAATGTAGTTAAACTTACTGTTTGAATAGAAATTATAATAAATGACACATTTTCCTAAACTCTGAAAATACCAAATTATATAGGAAATCAGTAAAAAGAAACATAAATTTAGGAGATTCTTTGCAGAATTCTATGACTGAAATTAATGTGATTATTTTCAATGAGAATTAATTTTGTAAATACAATGAAAACATATAATAGGTATTTCTGAGCCTAAGAAAATTTTTCAGTTTGCTTCTATTTAATTTAGTACTGCCATGTTATATTAATTTTATGAACAGAAGTAAAAATACTTCATTTTCAAATATATTTAAATTTTTCTGCTTTTAGAAGCTATCAGAATCTCTACATGAACAAAAGAAATAGTAAGTTAGATTTAGATATGTTTCACTGGTTTCACTTAATAAACACTTGGATTGTTAAGGGTAATAAATGGGGTTAAAGCCTTGCTATTTTATGTATCATTACCACATAATTGATGGAACATTATATCAACACAATCATTGTATCGAAACCTCTGTTTAAATTCCTTATTAAGCTTTATTTGCAATGCAAACTGTTTAGAATCCACACACAGCCAAATCAAAGATACTATATAATTAATGAATAGTAACCAAGAAAAAATATTTTTGTTGCACTACTAAAGATGGACTGCATGTGATTTGGTAAGGTGTGACTAGACAAAACTTGTAATGCATTGGAATTATATTTTCCTCCTCTTATTGTCAGCTGATAATGAAATTCTCCTAAGGGATGAGATATATGAAATCAGCTTTAAAAAATTTGGTTGGGGAAGAACTGTTATAATCTAGTTCTAAAATCTCCCATTTTCTTTATATAAAGGCTTTGATTTCTATATTTGACCACTCAGTATTTAAATTATACAGACTAATGCCTGCATAGAATAAAATTGAAGTATATAAGAGCCTTAAAGTGAAAAAAAACGAACCTTCTGACTGCCTTAAACTATGACTAGCTCTCCAACACAGGCATACATACTTTGCTTAGGGTCTGTTCATTAAGTAATGCCTTAATAGTGTCAGTGTTTCTGAAGTATAGAACTTGAAGGTTCTTTTACATAAAGAATGGAAATTTAATAAGTTTTAAAATCTGATTGTACATTAGTTTAAGCACCCATTAACAGGATAAGCTAGGACACTGATGTGTTATACATACATGACTGTTAACATCAGTAATACCTTGTGATAGTTTAAGGTTTTTTATTGTTTTGTATAACAAATTATCCAAGAAGCTGGACTCTATGTAACATGATCTCCAAGGACCAAGTTGCATATTTAAACATTCTGAATGAAAAATAAAGTTGTACAGTTCCAAAAATGATTAATTTTTTAAGGGAACTTTTCAAGACAAAAGGCAAATATTTTCTTTCAAGCCTACCAGCAATTCATTCAGAGAAGTGAATATAGTTGTAAAACAGTTGCAATAAGAAGTATCCAGGCCAGTGATGTTTAATTACATTCACATTTTTACATTTACTTTGCCTTTTAAAGCAGGAATATTTTATAAAAACGAGAGAAAACTTTAAATTGTCAAGCTGGTGCTTTCAAGTATATAAAGTCTGATTTATAACACATTCCATTTCAAAGGAAAAGGACCCTGAAAGGAGGGGCGGGGGTTTCCTAGATCTGTTGATAAACTCACTGATACCCTGTTGAGTCTTCCAAGTTATCACTGTAAATAACACATCTAACAATGTAATTCTGTTTTCTGATAGAAAAATGGATAAAACATTAATGTATGAGATTTGTTTCATGACAAAATAGTTTCCACCAATACTGTGAAATCTGGACTCTCCTGTCTAGCCCTGCAAAACCCATACTGGATAAATCATATCGAGTGCAGGTGGGCACAATGTGAACTGTTTCTGGTCACTTGGATTATTGTAGAATTTGATAGCGGTACCAAATAAACTCTATGCACATCAAGTATTTGTCTTTTTATTTCTTGAAAGAATAACTTTATAATATGCCTTATAAGAAGCTTCCAGGTGGCACTAGTGTCAATGCAGGTTAGATATGAGAGACGTAGGTTCGAGGGAAGATCCCCTGGAGGAGGGCTCAGCAACCCACTGAAGTATTCCTGCCTGGAGAATTCCATGGACGGAGAAGCCTGGCAGGCTGCAGTCCATAGGGCCACAGAGTGGGACACGACTGAAGTGACTTAGCATGCATGGCTTACAAGATTTAAGGCTCTTGGCCTTGCATTTTATAACCTTACACTATTTGAATATTCAGTCTTACAGTATTTGAATGAAATGAAACTAAGGTTTGAGCATTAATACTGGTCTTGAAATGCCTCAGTGTTTATTTAAAATATGTGCTTGAGGATTCTTTTCCAATGGGTATTAATTACATAGAGTCAAAACTAGATTTAATAAAAATACACATTTTTAAAGTGTTTAGAACAGGATTCTTTTGTGGGAAAAAAATTATTCAAAGTTGCCTTTGGGAAGAGGGAAAGGATAAATTAGGAATTTGGAATTAACATATACAGACTACTATATATAAAAGAGGTAACTAACAACACCTGCATAGCACAGGGAACTACTAAATACTGTAAAATAACCTACAAGGGGAAAGAATCTGAAAATATATATACACACACACATATATATAATAGGTATATAATCTATAACTGAATTATGTTACTTTATACCTGAAACTAACATAACACTAGAAAGCAACGATACTTCAATTACAAAATTAAGAATAGAAAAAGTTGCCTTTGGGAAAAGGTAACACCAAAACTCGACTATGCAAATAAAAATATTTCAAGTGTCAATTTACAGAGATTTCTTTTCTCTGAATTTTCCCATCAAACTTTAATATTAAAAGTTCTAAGATCTGAGCCATAGGAATTGAAGAGAACAAGCTACATATGAATATACCAACCAAAACTTTGTAAACATTCATTCGATATTAGAATTCTCCATTTAAAGATGGCAGTAAACAGCTGTATGGAGAAAGGAAGATCACGAACTACAGTTGACCCTTGGAACGTGGGTTTGAATTGTGTGGGTCCACTCAGACATGGATTTTTTTCAGTAATAAATACTGCAGTATTAGACAGTGTGTAGCTAGATGAATCTGAGGGTGGGGAGGACTGATTCTAAATTACACTTGGATTTTCAAGGTAGTATTTGGAGCCCCAGTCCCTGCCTTGTTCAAGGGTCAACTGTAAATATTTCCTCACAGAGGAGCAAAACTAAACTTTATTTTAAACCTTAATTAGGAAACTTGTCTTTAAAAAAATATTGTTCAAATAGGATATTTTTTTAGTATTACTAAATAATGAAATTCAAATATATTTTAAAAATCCCTTTTTTCCCAGCAGCTTTTCAGCTTCCCAATTAAATAAATATTTTGGCAATTCATGTCTAAGTTTAACAGTGATAAAAGTGAGGGGGAAGAAATGGCCTGTTTTTTAAAAATATTAAACAGTCTCTTTCAGATCTTAACATTAAAAATCAAAGACCAAAAAAAAAAAAAGATCATACTTTTTCTTAAACAGGTCACCATTTTCTTCTAACCTATGATTCTGTAAAGTACAGCTGCCAAAACCTAGTTTTGCCTTAGATTTATATTAAGACTTTTACCCAGCTGTAATTTGTGGTGTTACGGACTGAATGTGTCTCCCCAAAATTTATGTTGAAACCCTCATTCCCAGTAACAATTGTGCTTTTTTCCACTGAAAACTTACGTCTTCATAATAACCCAAATGTCTGTCTTTTAATCCTCCGCTTGGTAACAAGTCCCTGCATAAATACTTAGACAAGTTCTTGGTCACCCAGGACTGGCATGTCACCTGGGCAGCTGCTGTCCCCCAGGACTGCCCCTTGCTGCACTCACTTCAGATGCCTGTCTGTCCAGGGTGTCACCTCTCAGCTGCTCCTTCAGTTTGAGATATCTTTTTTACTGAAGAATTGGCAACTAAGATGTTTACACAGTGATTTATTGTTCATTATTTTTACAACCTTTTCACGAAGATAATTCATATACTTAAAACACCTTCAAATATTTAAACGGCATTATCAGGCAATATCACTTTAAATATATAGTGACATATTACCAGCAAAGTTATATGCACTTGCATCACTAAAGTTCTTCCCTCTTACGTTTTTTTAAATGACACTGGTGAACTAGTGGAAGCAATTTCCCTTCTCTGTGAAGCCTATGAGTATCAGTTGCACCTCCAATAAAAGTTCCATTGACAAATATTCGTGGTACCTGTTGGGTAAACAAAAGATTAGATGTCACCCTGGGTGTCAGAAGTATAAAGCCATTCACAGGATCCTAATACATGCTACACTGTGGGTGCTTTTATGGGCAAGGCACCATATGAAGCTCTTTGATAATTACCTATTTAAACTTTCCAACCCTTCAGGTGGGGCTTCCCTGGTTAGTGGTAAAGAATCCATCTGCCAATGCAGGAGACAGGTTCAACTCCTGGGTCAGGAAGATCCCCTGGAGAAGGAAATGGCAACCCACTCCAGTATTCTTGCCTGGAAAATCCGAGCCTGGCAGGCTACAACCCATGGACTCACAAAGAAGTCAGACTTAGCGACTGAACAACAACCTTTCAGGTAGGTACTATTTTTCAGTCTTATTTTGGAGGCAAAGGAACTTGCCCAAGATCATGAAGTAAGTGACATAACTGAGGTTTAAACCCAGGACAAACTGACTCAACCCATTTCTCCTCATTGCTTTGGCATATAAAAGACAAAGCAATCAGCAATCTCTAATGATTAATAATGTTTAAGTAGTTCTTTCTTACCATTGTTTACTAAAGGGGAAGAGTACATTATCAACTCCTTAACAGGCACATATAAACAGGAAGGAAAATGGCAACATTATTTCTTTTTTTGTTCCTTTGCGTTTTTTGGGTTTTTTTGCCACACCATGCAACATACAGAATCTTAATTCTGCCTGGCCAGGGATTGAGCCCCCTGCAGTGGAAGCTCAGAGTCCTGACCACTGGACAACCATGGAATCTCCTCTATTTTTTCCATAATGCATATTATGGGAATCTAAAAACATGGAGCCCAAAAGCACTCTTATTAGTACCAAAAATGAAGGACCCTTGATCTGCACTGTTCAAGTGAGGAAAGAAGAAAACTTCCACCTTGAAAAACTCCCAGGAGGATGTCAACCATTTATAGACCACCACTCATGCCAACACCATTGCCCCACCTATTTCACACACACACTCACACACACACACACACACACACACACACACACACAGTAAAAATTTTTTAAAAAATAGAACTCCATTGTTTCCTGGTCTATGACTCTGTTCCCAGATCTGCTGTTTCTTTACCAATTCAGATTTTCAGAGTATGTCTGGCTCATTTTTCCCTACACAAGGACACAGGCTGGAGGTGACCCAGCTCACCACCCACTTCGGGGCAAAGCACCACAGGGGATGGACTCACAGTTCTTTCACCAGTCATTTTGTGAAGGGCATCTTGAAACTGACTTCCGTATTCAAGCATGTCCAATTCCACCACTTTATAGTTAACATTCATGTCATGGAAAAGTTTTTTTGCCATCGTACAGTAAGAACAGGATGTTTTGGAGAAAATCACCACACAATTATTAGAAATGGTTTCCTGAAGTAAAACCAAAACAACAACAAAAAATCATTTTAATTCTAGACTACCTCTCAGAAAGGAATCATGCTACAGTAGATACATGATACAGTAGGAAGGGTATGGATTTTGGAGCCTCACAATTCAGGGCTCAGACTCAGCCTAGGTCATCTAAGTCTCATCGCATATTGAGAACAAAGGAACATTATTAGGGAAAAGGGATGTGATGGGTGGAAAGTGTTGACACAAAGTAATAACGCAGATAATCACAGCCAATTCATAGACAGCAGACACTTCTGTGTGCCAACACAATCCTCAATACTTTACCTTCACTCGTTCATTTAAACCTCACTACAATCCCGAGATAGGTCTTTATCATCACCTCCACTTCATACATAAGGAAACTCAGGCAGAGAGAAGGGTAAATAACTTACCCCAGGTCCTCAGCTCGTAAGTGGGTGAGCTGGAATTTGAACCCGCGCAAGTCTGAGTCCACAGCCCGGTACTTAAATCTCTGTCATACTACTTCTCAAATATTCAGAAGGTGTCAGGAGTTAACTCCTTACTTAATTGTCTTTTTCAATTTTTTATTTTTTACTATCTTAACCATTCTTTGCTTGGTCTTAGCTCCTCAACCAGGATCAAACCCATGTCCCTGGCAGTGGAAGCCTGAAGTCCTAACCACTGGACCACCAGGGAATTCCCTTCTTTGCTTTTTTCTTTACATTGAAATATAACTGACTTACATTATTACTTTAGTTTCAGGTGCATAGCATGGCTATTTGGTATTTTTATATTTTACAAAATGATCAATCCACTTCCTTAATGTTCAATGGTGAGAAATGACGTACACATGCATGCTGAGTTGCTTCAGTCACATATGACTCTTTGCAAACCTTTGGACTGTAACCTGCCAGGCTGCTCTCTCCCTGGGATACTAGAGTGGGTTGCCATACCCTTCTCCAGGGGATCTTCGTGACCCAGGGATCAAACCCATGTCTCTTACATTTCCTGCACTGGCAAGCAGGTTTTTTGCCACTAGTGACCCCCGAAGCCCTGATGATGTATGATTTCTCTTCAAAATGTAAGGCTTTCAAGGACCCAGGTATAAACAATAGTTTTTCCCTTCAACTTCCACTCCTTCCTGTATATCTTTATAGTAAAAACCATTTGTCATCACTGTTTTGACAAGATATTCCCTAGTATTCATTGTTCCTGGAAAAGCTACTTCCAGAGATGCTGAGTCAGTGGGTTTGAGGCAGAGGTCAGAAACTATTTCTGAAAAACATCCCCAACAATTCTAACACCAGCCTGGAAGCTATATTAGACTTGGAAGCTATCCTGCCTGCCTTTATCACAAAGACTCCGAGGCTTCGCTGTGCATCTGTGTCACAACTTCATGGGTGAAGTTGTTGAGCTTTGTGCATATCAATGCCCAGGTCCCTTGGGAATTTCTGAACAGACAGATCTAGCACCCAGGCATGTGCCTAGGTTGTCCTAGTGTGAGTCATAAGCAGCACCTTCAAGATGGAGGTCAAAAATCAGAAAGCAGGACAAAGTGGTTCAGAAGTTACATCCGCTCTTAGGGGTCAGAAGGATTCTAAGTCAGTGTCTTTGTTTAGTTGTTCAGTCCACTAAGTCATATTCAATTCCTTCGACCCCATGGACTGCAGCATGTCAGGCTTCCAGGTCCTTCACTATTTCCTGGAGTTGGCTCAAACTCATATCCATTGAGTCGGTGATGCCATCCAACCATCTCATCCTCTGTCATCCCCTTCTCTCCTGCCCTTAATCTTTCCCAGCATCAGGGTCTTTTCTAATGAGTTAGCTCTTCACATCAGGAGGTCAAAGTATTGGAGCTTCAGCATCAGCCCTTCCAATGAATATTGAGGGTTGATTTCCTTTAGGACTGACTGATTGAATCTCCTAGCTGTCCAAGGGACTCTCAAGAGTCTAGGTGTCTGCAAATCTATTTTCATGCTTTGTCTTCTGCTCATTCTCAATATTTACTACAGAAGTCTATCTCAGGGGGAGCTAGACAGGTCAGAGATATACTACTGAATCCATTTTACAAATGAGAAAACTGAGGTTGAGGAGTTCACAGCACTGGGTGGGATTCCACCCACCCTGTCCCAAAACCAAAGCCAGTGCTCCTTCCTCACTGTGCTGCCTCAGGTTAGAGACACACCAAGACCATAAATTTAGAGAGAGAAGAACATCCTAGCAGCTGACACATAGTTAAGTGAAAGTCGCTCAGTTGCATGTGGCTCTTTGAGATGCCATGGACTATAGCCCGCCAGGCTCCACTGTCCATGGGATTCTCCAGGCAAGAATACTGGAGTGGGTGGCCATTCCCTTCTCCAAAGGATCTTCCTGACCCAGGGATTGAACCCAGGTCTCCTGCATCACAGGCAGATTCTTTACCATCTGAGCCACCAGGGAAGCCCTGAAAAAAGTGATGTAGAGAGTCCTCGGTGATCAATGCAAAGAAATAGAGGAAAACAATAGAATGGCAAAGACCAGAGATCTCTTCAAGGAAATTAGAGATACCAAGGGGACATCTCATGCAAAGATGGGCACAATGAAGGATAAAAATGGTACGGACCTAACAGAAGCAGAAGATATTAAGAAGAGGTGGCAAGAATACACAGAAGAAGTATACAAAAAAGATCCTCATGACCCAGATTACCATGATGGTGTGATCACTCACCTAGAGCTAGACATCCTAGAATGCGAAGTCAAGTGGGCCTTAGGAAGCATCACTACAAACAAAGCTAGTGGAGGTGATGAAATTCCAGTTGAGCTATTTCAAATCCTATAAGATGATGCTGTGAAAGGCAGCTATATGCTGCACTCAATATGCCAGCAAATTTGGAAAACTCAGCAGTGGTCACAGGACTGAAAAAGGTCAGTTTTCATTCCAATGCCAAAAAATGTTCAAACTACCACACAATTGCACTCATCTCACACGCTAGCAAAGTAATGCTCAAAATTCTCCAAGCCAGGCTTCAACAGTCTGTGAACTGTGAACTTCCAGATGTTCAATCTGGGTTTAGAAAAAGCAGAGGAACCAGAAATCAAATTGCCAACATTGGCTGGATCATAGAAAAAGCAAAAAGTTCCAGAAAAACATCTATTTCTGCTTTACTGACTATGCCAAAGCCTTTGACTGTGTGGGTCACCACAAACAGTGGAAAATTCTGAAAGAGATGGGAATACCAAACCACCTGACCTGCCTCTTGAGAAATCTGTATGCGGGTCAAGAAGCAACAGTTAGAACTGGACATGGAACAACAGACTGGTTCCAAATCAGGAGAGGAGCACGTCAAGGCTGTATATTGTCACCCTGCTTATCTAACTTATATGCAGAGTACATCATGAGAAATACTGGACTGGATGAAGCAGAAGCTGGAATCAAGATTGCTGGGAGAAATATCAATAACCTCAGATATGCAGATAATACCAACCTTACGGCAGAAAGTGAAGAACTAAAGAGCCTCCTGATGAAAGTGAAAAAGGAGTGAAAAATTTGGCTTAAAACTCAACATTCAGAAAACTAAGATCACGGCATCTGGTCCCATCACTTCATGGCAAATAGATGGGGAAACAATGGAAACAGTGTGAGACCTTATTTTGGGGGCTCCAAAATCACTGTAGATGGTGATTGCAGCCATGAAATTAAAAGACGCTTACTCCTTGGAAGAAAAGTTATGACCAACCTAGACAGCATATTAAAAAGCAGAGATATTACTTTGCCAACAAAGGTCCATCTAGTCAAGGCTATGGTTTTTCCAATAGTCATGTATGTATGTGAGAGTTGGACTATAAAGAAAGCTGAGCACCAAAGAACGGATGCTTTTGAACTGTGGTGTTGGAGAAGACTCTTGAGAGTCCCTTGGACTGCAAGGAGATCCAACCAGTCCATCCTAAAGGAAATCAGTCATGAATATTCATTGGAAGGACTGATGCTGAAGCTGAAACTCCAATACTTTGCCCAGCTGATTCAAAAAACTGACTCACTGGAAAAGACCCTGATGCTGGGAAAGACTGAAGGCAGGAGAAGGGGACGACAGAGGATGAGACAGTTGGATGGCATCACCGACCGAATGGACATGAGTTTGAGTAAACTCTGGGAGCTGGTGATGGACAGTCAGGGAGGCCTGGCGTGCTGCAATCCATGGGGTCACAAAGAGTCAGACACAACTGAGCAACTGAACTGAACTGAGAGATTCCAAACTGAGCAGAAACTCAGGATGACAGTGTCACAGCTTCTTGAACCTTCCTTCTCATCTGTTCTCAACCCTGTCCTTGCTAAATATTTCATGGTTTCATATTCTTTTCATTTGTTTGTTTTTAGCCAAATTGCGAGCTGTTAGTTCCATGACCAGAGATTGAACCTGTGTCCCTGCAGTGGAAGCTTGGAATCTTAACCACTGAACTGCCAGGGAAGTTCCTCATGGTTTCCTATTCTTATTTTAAAAGAAGCAATCCCTCACTACAGGTCTCCAACATTACTGTTATATTCAGTGGCTGTGAGTGAATACTTTTGTAGTCAAGTAAACCAAAGGCAGAAATGTTTGTGTATAAGGGTGTTTGCTGCTGAGGAACAGAGAAATAGGTATATCCTGTAGGCTGCAAAGGTAGAAAAACATACACACAAAAGGAATTTTCTGAGTCAGACTTAACAGAGCTTTGCAGTCCAAGCAAGAGAAAGACAAGAGAACACAGCAGCGCACAGTGTCCTTGAGAGGATCGGTCACAGAATAACTACTGCAAGCTAGGTTCTGTGTTTTAGAAAAACAGCTTCTCAGGGCGGAAAGAACAGTATGCCTGGCTAAGGCACCCTGACTGCTAACAACAGGAAACCTGAGGTGGGTGAGATGGAAAGAGCAGTCAACCTCACAGACCCAACTCAGAGGAGCGAAGGCGCCATTAAGGATAAATCTCACAGAGACTTCCCTGGCAGTTCAGTGGTTAGGATTCTGTGCTTCCACTGCAGAGGGCACACGTTCAATCCCAGGTCAGGGAACTAAAATCCCACAAGCAATTTGGCACAGCCAAAAGAGAATAAACTAGACTATGTCAAATTTGGATAAGTATAACAAATACGTACGACAATTCTACTTCCACCAAGGAAAGTTTTTTTCCTACATGTCCCCCATCACTCACTTGGATCTGATTCACGGGAGCAGTCGCTGCATTTCCCAAAGATGACGATGTGCTGTTCCCCATCCTAAAATGAATTTTGAAGAGCAGTGCAGTTAAACATTAAGGACAACATATCAGATGAGGTCCATTCAGAGAAACCCAATATGCAAATATATATTCAAACATATAAAAGAGAAAAGTTTTACTTTCTATCAGTACAAAATAGCATTGTCAAAGTATTTGTTTACTAATATCATAAAGGCCTGCGTCCTTTTCTAACTAGCTTTCAGGAAAGAAAATGGAGGTTAAGGGATGAAGGTGTGGACCTAAGTAGAAGCTTTGATGGAACAACACATCAATCTATGTCTTATCAACTAAGAGAACACATCCTTTTCATCTCAGTTCCAACACTTAATTAGCATTCCCAAACCACCTACTATTTGCATCTGTTCTGGAAACAGGAATTCTAGTAGAACTTTCCTAAGACCATATTTCCTAGGTACTAAGAGGAGATGGAAGGTGTATTCTGAAACATCACCTTCCCTGCCAAAGAAAAGAAAAAGCTGCTGGAAGGCACTTTCCTCCAATTTCAGTCAAGAAAGTAAGTTGTTCAATAAACGTTTCTCTTCTTCATTAACGAAGTAGCCACTAGCCATGCTACGTTTATGGAACACCTACTATGTGCTAAGCAGGCAAAGGGCTGAAATGCCACAGGGATAGTATCACTGGAAAAACACCACTGAACCTCCAGGACTTCTCAAATAGTTACACTATGTGATCGGCACCTTCTGGAGGGAGTTTCTAGTTTAGCAGAGGTTAATCAAGGGCTCCTTGAGTCTTGCAGAACTGGCAGAAGTTACCAGATCGAGGAGTTAGGAATAACGTCCCAGACAGAGAGATGGATGTACAGACGGGCGAGCTGGTATAACAGCCCCGACCAGCCGCGCGGGAGTGAGGCGGGCAGAGAGGAGGCGGTCTTGCAACGCAGGCCTGGGGGCCGCGGCTATTCACCGACCTCGCTTGAGCCAGAGGCGACACCGTCCTAACTCAAAGACCCGGCCATTTGGTAGAAAGCGCCACTTCCACTTCCTGCCGCAGGAGCCAGATTTAGCAAATGAGAATGAAGATCGCTCGGTTAAATTTGAATTTCAGATAAACAGAGAATAACCGTTTAGCCTACGTATGTTCCGTGCAGTATCTGGAATATACTTAAAGCAAACCATTATTCGCTGTTTATTTGAAATACCAATTTATTAGGACATCTTGTATTTTACCTAGTAACCGAGGAGGAAGGGAGGTTCAAGCCAGCAAGACTTAGGCTCGTGCAATCTGAAGATCACGTGATCCCGAAATCGCCCAGAGCGCTTAAGGCACCTTCTCTCCGGTCTGTACCCGGCCTCCCGCCCTCCGAGGCGCCCGAGCGGCTGGATCGACACGGGGCGCACCGGGCGCCCAGGAGGAAGCCGCCCTCGCCCACTGCTAGGTCCAGACCCCCACGAGGCCGCACAGCCACGCCCAGCCCGTGCTGCTCACAGAGCCGCTTACCCGGAGCCCGAAATTCCCGCTGGCCCCGCAAAACGGCCAGCTGAGCTGCTTATGACCCGGACGAGCCGAGTCCCCACCAGCGCTGCGCGGCGCCAGTACATGGTCTTAGCGCGGGGCCTCAGAGAGCAGACCGGCCAGCTACAGCGGCCCGGGAGACCCCGCCCACCGGGACCGCCCCTCTCGCCGGCCCCTCCTCCGCCCGCCGGGCTGTCACTCCTCCATCGGCAGCCCCGCCCCTTTACTCGGCCCCGCCTCCACCCGCAGGCCCCGCCTCCTTGCCCGGTCCCGCCCCCTTTTCCCAGCCCCGCCTCTGCCTTCCGGCCCCGCCTCCGCCCGCCGGCCCGGCCCCCGCTAGCCGGTCACGCCCCCTCCGGGCTGCGCTCGAGGCGCCGGTCTGTTCTACGCGGCCGCCGGGTCTTTCTACTCCGGGCAGCCCGGGCGCTGGTTCTCGCCGAGTCCCGCCCACTAGGGGTCCCTTCGGAGTCCCAGCTGATGCCTCACCTGCCCGTGTCCAGCGTTCATCCAGGTCCCGCTCCTTTTAGGATCGAAAACACTCGTAAAGGCTTACGGACACGTGCAGGCACTGCCTGGGCACTGTGGCCAACCTTCTGACGAAGCGGAAAACAAAAACAGTGAGGGTCGGACACGGGATCCAAATGCCTGGGATACTTACAGAGGATGGTAGCGTCAGCGCGACTTCCCGTCGGACTGGTCTTTGCGTTGATGAAATCAGAGCCTAAAGAGGTCATCTCAAAATTGGGCCATTGATTGAGAACTCATATAAATCAGGAATATTGGATTTTAGAAGAAAGTGATCCAATGTAGAACGTGCATTCCAAAGAAAACAAAACTGTATTTTGAACATAAAATTAGAACATAAAACTTAAAGTAAACCAGGAGCATTCACTCTGGCTTTGAGAGCTGTTAATGACAGGATTGTGTCAATGAGTCACGGTAATAATAGCCCTTTTTGCGTAGCTAGGTAAAAAAAGAGGCGTGTCGTCCTTTATTTACTGACATTGAAATCTACTTAAGGTCAAAGGTCAAAGAGTGTGTCTAAAATTCTAGGCAATTGTTAGAACAATCCAGACCTTCTTTTGATGATTCATTCTCAATTAGCTAAATTTAAGATTCATGCTGCTAAGTTTTAGAATGAGAACTTCTGTTTCTAATAGTTCTTTTCCTACTTTCAAGTGGACCGTATTTCATTACTTCATAAAAGGAATATTTATTGTAAAATCAAATATCCCAAAAGATGCAAAGCATTCTTTATAAATTCAAAGTTAACTTTAACAATAAAGATATGTTATCTACAATGCTGTGACGTATTGTCTGTGTGAGTCTGTGTGTGTGTTTAATCAAACGACAGCCAGCTATTCAGGAAATTTACTATGACTGTTTTTGTTTTGATGTAGAATTTCACATACTGTCTCAGATTGTGTATTGTGAGGTGAAACAATCATGTCACAATTTGATTTTAATATAGTATAGATGGCCTAGATTAAGGGCAAAACTATCTGGACAGATTTTTTTAAAGGGAGTCCCATATGAGAGTTATTCAGTCACTCACTCCTGTCCTACTCTTTGCATCCCATGGACTGCAGCACACCACTTCCCTGTCCTTCACTATTTCCCGGAATTTGTGAAAACTCAAGTCCTGAGTTGGTGATGCCATCCAACCACCTCATCCTCTGTCGTCCCCTTCTCCTCCTGCCTTCAATCTTTCCCAGCATCAGAATCTTTTCTACTGAGTTGGCCCTTCACATCAGGTGGCCAAAGTACTGGAGCTTCAGCTTCAGCATCAGCATCAATCCTTGCGATGAATATTCATGACTGGTTTCCTTTAGGATGGACTGGTTGGATCTCCTTGCAGTTCAAGGGACTCTCAAGAGTCTTCTCCAACTCCACAGTTCAAAAGCATCCATTCTTCGGCCCTCAGCCTTCTTTATAGTCCAAATCTCACATCCATACATGACTACTGGAAAAACCATAGCTTTGTCTAGATAGATAGACCTTTGTTGGCCAAGTAATGTCTCTGCTTTTTAATATGCTTTCTAGGTTTCTCATAGCTTTTCTTCCAAGAAGCAAGCATCTTTTAATTTCATGGCTACAGTCACCATCTATAGTGATTTTGGAGCCCAAGAAATAAAGTCTGTCACTGTTTCCATTGTTTCCCCATCTATTTGCCATGAAATGTTGGGACTGAATGCCATGAACTTAGTTTTTTTTAATTAATTTATTTATTTTAATTGGAGGCTAATTGCAATATTGTAGTGGTTTTTGCCATACATTGACATGAATCGGCCATAGGTGTACATGTGTCCCCTATTCTGAAACCCCCTCCCACCTCCCTTCCCATTCCATCCCTCTGGGTTGTCCAAGTACAACAGCTTTGAATGCTCTGTTTCATGCATTGAGCTTGGACTGGTCATCTATTTCACATACAGTAATATACATGTTTTAATGCTATTCTCTCAGATCATTCCACTCTTGACTTCTCCGACAGAGTCCAAAAGGCTGTTCTTTATAACTGTGTATCTTTTGCTGTTTCTTGTATAGGGTTGTCGCTACCGTCTTTCTAAATTCCATGCTGCTGCTGCTGCAGCTAAGTCGCTTCAGTCGTGTCTGACTCTGTGCGACCCCATAGACGGCAGCCCACCGGGCACCCCTGTCCCTGGGATTCTCCAGGCAAGAACACTGGAGTGGGTTGCCATTTCCTTCTCCAGTGCATGAAAGTGAAAAGTGAAAGTGAAGTCGCTCCAGTCATGTCAGACTCTTATCTACCCCATGGACTGCAGCCCACCAGGCTCCTCCATCCATGGGATTTTCCAGGCGAGATTACTGAAGTGGGTTTCCATTGCCTTCTCTGTCTAAATTCCATATATATGTGTTAATACACTGTATTAGCATCTTTCTTTCTGACTTAACTTCACTCTGTATAATAGGCTCCAGTTTCATCCACCTCATTAGAACTGATTTAAATGCATTCCTTTTAATAGCTGAGTAATATTCCATTGTGTATATGTATATGTATCACAACTTCTTTATCCATTCATAAGCTGATGGATATCTAGATTGCTTCCATGTCCTATCTATTGTAAACAGTGATGTAATGAACATTGGGGTACATGTGGCTCTTTCAATTCTAGTTTCCTTGGTGTGTATGCCCAGCAGTGGGATTGCTGGGTCATATGGCAGTTCCATTTCCAGTTTTTTAAGGAATCTCCACACTGTTCTCCATAGTGGGTCTACTAGTTTGCATTCCCACCAACAGTGTAAGAGGGTTTCCTTTTCGCCACACCCTCTCCAGCATTTATTGCTTGTAGACTTTTTGATGACAGCCATTCTAACTGGCATGAGATGGTACCTCATTGTGGTTTTGATTTGCATTTCTCTGATAATGAGTGATGCTGAGCATCTTTTCATATGTTTGTTAGCCATCTGTATGTCTTCTTTGGAGAAATGTCTGTCTAGTTTTTTGGCCCATTTTTTAATTGGGTCGTTTATTTTTCTGGTATTGAGCTACATGAGCTGCTTGCATATTTTGGAGATTAATTCTTTGCCAGTTGCTTCATTTGCTATTATTTTCTCCCATTCTGAAGGCTGTCTTTTAACCTTGCTTACAGTTTCATTCACTTTGCAAGCTCTTTTAAGTTTAATTAGGTCCCATTTGCTTATTTTTTCCTTTTATTTCCCTTACTCTGGGAGGTGGGTCATAGAGGATCTTACTGTGATTTATGTCAGAGAGTGTTTTGCCTATGTTTTCCTCTAGGAGTTTTATAGTTTCTGATCTTACATTTAGATATTTAATCCATTTTGAGTTTATTTTTATATATGGTGTTAGAAAACATAAAATTGGATTAAAGATTTACTGAGCATGGCCCCACCCATCAGAACAAGACCCAGTTTCCCCCTCAGTCAGTCTCTCCGATCAGGAAGCTTCCAAAAGCTTCTTGGATAAAGATAAGTCTCTTATCCTTCTCCAACAGAGGGCAGACAGACTGAAAACCACAATCACAGAAAACTAAGCAAACTGATCACATGGACTACAGCCTGTCTAACTCAATGAAACTATGAGCCATGCCCTGTAGGGCCACCAAGACAGATGAGTCATGATGGAGAGTTCTGACAAAATGTGGTCCACTGGAGAAGGGAATGGCAAACCACTTCAGTATTCTTGCCTTGAGAACCCTATGAACAGTATGAAAAGGCAGAAAGATAGGACATGGAAAGATGAACTCCCCAGGTCAGTAGGTGCCCCAATATGCTACTGGAGATCAATGGAGAAATAACCCCAGAAAGAAGAAAGAGACAGAGCCAAAGCAAAAACAACACAGCTGTGAATGTGACTGGTGATGGAAGTGAAGTCCAGTGCTGTAAGAAGCAATACTGCCTAGGAAACTGGAATATTAGGTCCACGAATCACGGCAAATTGGAAGTGGTCAAACAGATGGCAAGAGTGAACACCAACATTTTAGGAATCAGTGAGCTGAAATGGACTGGAATGGATGAATTTAACTCAGAAGACCGTTAAATCTACAACTGTGGGCAAGAATCCCTTAGAAGAAGTGACGTAGCCATCCTAGTCAATAAAAGACTCCAAAATGCAGTATTTGGGTGCAATCTCAAAAATGACAGAATGATCTCTGTTCGTTTCCAAGGAAAACCATTCAAATCACAGTAATCCAAGTCTATGCCCCAATGAGTAATGCTGAAGAAGCTGAAGTTGAATGGTTCTATGAAAACCTACAAAACCTTTTAGAACTAACACCCAAAAAAGATGTCCTTTTCATTATAGGGGACTGGAATACAAAAGTAGGAAGTCAAGAGACACCTGGAGTAACAGGCAAATTTGGCCTTGGAGTACAGAAGGAAGCAGGGCAAAGGCTAACAGAGTTTTGCCAAGAGAATGCACTGGTCATAGCAAACACACTCTTCCAACAACGCAAGAGAAGACTCGACACATGGACATCACCAGATAGTCAACACTGAAATCAGATTGATTATATTCTTTGCAGCCAAAGATGGAGAAGCTCTATACACTCAGCAAAAACAAGACCAGGAGCTGACTGTGGCTCAGATTATGAACTCTTTATTACCAAATTCAGACTTAAATTGAAGAAAGCAGGGAAAATCACTAGACCATTCAGTTATGACCTAAATCAAATCCCTTATGATTATGCAGTGGAAGTGACAAATAGATTCAAGGGATTAGATCTCATAGACAGGGTACCTGAAGAACTATGGATGGAGGTTCGTGCCATTTTACAGGAGGCAGTGATCAAGACCCTACGCAAGAAAAAGAAATGCAAAAAGGCAAAATGGTTGCCTGAGGCAGCCTGACAAATAGCTCTGAAAAGAACAAAAGTAAAAGGCAAAGGAGAAAAGGAAAGATATACCCATTTGAATGTAGAATTCCAAAGAATAGTAAAGAGAGATAAGAAAGCCTTCTTCAGTGATCAGTGCAAGAAAAATAGAGGAAAACGATAGAATGGGAAAGACCAGAGATCTCTTCAAGAAAACTAGAGATACCAAGGAAACATTCCATGAAAAGATGGGTAAAATAAAGGACAGAAACGGTATGGACCTAACAGAAGCAGAAGATATTAAGAAGAGGTGGCAAGAATACACAAGAACTATATACAAAAAAGATCTTCACAACCCAGATAATCATGATGGTATGATCACTCACCTAGAGCCAGACATTCTGGAATGCGAAGTCAAATGGGCCTTAGGAAACATCAGTATGAACAAAGCTAGTGGAGGTGATAGAATTCTAGTTGAGCTATTTCAAATCCTGAAAGACGATGCTGTGAAAGCACTGCACTCAACATGCCAGCAAATTTGGAAAACTCAGCAGTGGCCACAGGACTGGAAAAGGTCAGTTTTCATTCCAATCCCAAAGAAAGGCAATGCCAAAGAATGCTCAGACTACCACACAATTGCAGTCATCTCACATGCTAGTAAAGTAATGCTCAAAATTCTCCAAGCCAGGCTTTAACAGTACGTGAACTGTGAACTTCCTGATGTTCAAGATGGATTTAGAAAAGGCAGAGGAACCAGAGATCAAATTGCCAACACTGGCTGGATCATAGAAAAAGCAAAAAGTTCCAGAAAAACATCTATTTCTGCTTTATTGACCATGCCAAAGCCTTTGACTGTGTGGATCACCACGGACTGTGGAAAATTCTTCAAGAGATGGGAATACCAGACCACCTGACCTGCTTCCTGAGAAATCTGTATGCAGATCAAGAAGCAACAGTTAGAACTAGACATGGAAGAACAGAGTGGTTCTAAATTGGGAAAGAAGTACGTATATTGTCACCCTGCTTATTTAACTTGTATGCAGAATACATCAAGAGAAACGCTGTGCTGGAAGAAGCACAAGCTGGAATCAAGATTGCTGGGAGAAATATCAGTAACCTCAGATATGCAGATGACATCAGTCTTATGGCAGAAAGTGAAGAGGAACTAAAAAGTCTCTTGATAAAAGTGAAAGAGGAGAGTGAAAAAGTTAGCTTAAAGCTCAACGTTCAGAAAACTAAGCTCATGGCATCCAGTCCCACCATTTCATGGCAAATAGATGGGGAAACAGTGTGAGACCTCATTTTGGGGGGCTAAAATCACGGCAGATGCTGACTGCAGCCATAAAATTAGAAGATGCTTGCTCCTTTGAAGAAAAGCTATGACCAACCTAGACAGCATATTAAAAAGCAGAGACATTACTTTGCCAACAAAGGTCCGTCTAGTCAAGGCTATGGTTTTTCTAGTGGTCATGTATGGATGTGAGAGTTGGGCTATAAAGCAAGCTAAGTGCCAAAGAATTGATGCTTTTGAGCTGTGGAGTTGGAGAAAACTCTTGAGAGTCCCTTGGACTGCAAGGAGATCAAATCAGTCAATCCTAAAGGAAATCATCCTGAATATTAATTGGAAGGACTGATACTGAAGCTGAAGCTCCAATACCTTGGCCAGCTGATTCGAAGAACTGACTCATTTGAAAAGACCCTGAAGCTGGGAAAGATTGAAGGCAGGAGAAGGGGACAACAGAGGATAAGATGGTTAGATGGCATCACTGATGCCATGGACATAAGTTTGAGTAAGCTCTGGGAGTTGGTGATGGACAGGGAGGCTTGTCGTGCTGCAGTCCAGGTGTCACAAGAGTTGGACACGACTGAGTGACTGAACTGAACTCTGAGTAGCTACAGAAGTGGTGTTTTGGAGGCAAAATTGTTGTGTCTACAATGGCACAAGAAGAAATATGCCAGCTGTTTTTTTTTTTTTTTTTTTCGGTTGAGGGCATTTTGTTTATTTGCAAACGGCTTAAGAATGATGCTGTCCACCCTGCAAAGTAACTGGCCTTTTTTCAGTTTCTTGTGAATTAAATAACCCTTCCAGTTTCACGGTCTTTGCTCTTTTCCCACAATATTATTTTGAACACTTTCTACCACCCCCATCCTCTACCCTTCACTTGATTTAAGTATGTGTTCATATAACAGGCATTCCGAATGGATAAGAAAGCTGTGGTACATATACACAATGGAATATTACTCAGCATTAAAAAAAAAATTCATTTGAATCAGTTCTACTCAGGTGGACGGAACTGGAGCCTATTATCCAGAGTGAAGTAAGCCAGAAGAAAAAACAACAATACAGTATATTAACACATATATATGGAATTTAGAAACATGGCAGCGAGAACCCAACATGCGAGACAGCAAAAGGAACGCAGATATCTAGAACAGACTTGTGGACTCCGTGGAAGAGGGCAAGGGTGGGATGATATGGGAGAATGGCGTTGAAACATGTTAATTATCATATGTGAAATCAATCGCCAGCCCAGGGTTGATGTTCGGGGCTAGTGCACCGAGATGTCCCAGGGGGAGGGAATCGGGAGGGAGGAGGGAGGGGGGAAAAAAAAAAAGAAAAAGAAAACATTTTTCATCCAAAAACTGGACCATTTACCCCAAGTTGACATCAACCATCATAGTTAAAAGATGAAATCCTAGGAGCACTTCCATAGGCAAGAGTGACACCTGCATGCTATTAAGAGTATTCTTCTCATACTCTTAGAATGCCTGTTATGTGAACAGCTGTTTATTTACATGAAAGCTGTGGCTATAAGAGGGAATGGCCAGTATAGTTCAATCAAGAATACATTGTTAAATACAACCTGTGAGTATGGTTGCTAAGTGGCTTCAGTCGAGTCTGAGTCTTTGCAGCCTTATGGATCATAGTTCTGTCAAATTCCTCTGCCCATGAGATTCTCCAGGCAAGAATCCTGGAGTGAATTGCCGTGCCCTCCTTCAGAGGATCTCCCCAACCCAGGGATTGAACCCATATCTCTTACATCTCCTGCATTGGCCGGTGGGGTCTTTACCAGTTGAGTCCACTGGTGGCTCCAAACACAGTTTTAGGCATTCTATAACTTTTTTTCATGATTCAACGTGTTATTCATTAAAAAAATTAACATATCTTTGAATGGTTTTTCAAACTTGTTTTTTATATTTTAATTGTCCTTTAAAGCTCACACATTGTATTTACATCAAGAGCAGTGTTTTCCCCTTCCTAGCATTTAAAGTCACTAAAATCAGTAAATGAGATCTCCTCGAAAGCACCTTAAAGGAGATTCTCTAGAGTGGGTGAGTGGATCCGGTCTGTGGACCTTAATTAGCCATCTAGGAACCTTTGAAAATTCTTCCTCCAAAACTCTTCCTTTAAATAGAATGTGGTCGTGAGTCCTCAAGGATCAGCTATTGTATTGCTGTTGCTTCCTTAGGACTGATGTAAAAAAAAATTACCACAAACTTAAAAGAACAGAAATCTATTCTCTCACAGTTCTAGAAGCCAAAAGTCCAAAATCTGGCAGGGCTGTGTTCCTTCTAGTGGCAACTATAAAGAATTCATTTCCTTCCTTTTCCACGTCTGGTGGCTCCAGATATTCCTTGATTTGTAGCCACATCCTTTCAATCTCTGCCTCTGTCTTCACATCCCCTTTTCATCTGTTAGTTAGTCTCTTACAAGGACATTGTGAATAGACTGAGGGCCCAGTGGGGTAGTCCTGGATGGTTTCACCTCTAGGTCCTTCACTAAATTACCTCTGCAGACTGTTTTCCACGTAAGGTAGCAGACCCGGGTTTCAGGGGTTTGCCCTCCACATGGTGAGCAAAGGACCGTTTTGCAGTCTACCACACATAAGAAAGCCTAGAGAAATCCTGATATTTGGTTGAAGTCCTGTATGTTTTGTTAAAATCCTGTAGATTTCACATTATATTCATTTTCTAGGTTTGTTTTACTGTATTTTTTCATCTTTTATTATGCCAGCCTCTGTTCTAGACATAGGATACAAAAAGGTATCTCTCATAATGAGGAACTAATAAGAAATAACACTATCTTTTCAACAATTTTTATTTAATTTTTTATTATAGTTGATTTACAATGCTGTGTTAGTTTCAGGTGTGTAGCAAAGTGAATCATTTTTATGTATGTATGTAGTATGTGTGTGTGTGTGTGTGTGTGTGTGTGTGTGTGTGTGTGTATGGGTTTTCCTGATGACTCAGCAGGGAAAGAATCTGCTAGCAATGCAAGAGACACAGGGTTCAGTCCCTGGGTTGGGAAGACCCTGTGGAGGAGGAAATGACAACCCACTTCAGTATTCTTAGCCAAAAAATTCCATGGACAGAGGAAAGGCTATAGTTCAAAGGGTTGCAAAGAGCTAGACACAATTGAGCAACCAAGCACACACACACACACACACACACACACACATATATACACTCTTTTTTTTTTTTTAGATTCTTTTCTGATATAGGCCATTACAGAGTACTGTGAAAATGTTAGTCACTCAGTCATGTCCGACTATTCTTTGCCACCCCATGGAGTGTAGCCTGCGGGGCTCCTCTGTCTACGGGAATTCTCCAGGCAAGTAAACTGGAGTGGATTGCCATGCCTTTCTCCAGGGGATCTTCCCAACTCAGGGATTGAACTCAGATCCCCTGCATTGAAGGCTGATGCTTCACCATCTGAGCCACAAGGGAATTGACATATATACGCTTGTATATCTTATGTATAGTAGTGTGTATATGTCAATCCCAATCTCCCAGTTTATCCCTCCCTTCTTTATCCCCTGGTAACCATAATTTTGTTTTCTACATCTGTAACTCTATTTCTGTTGGTAAATAAGCTCATTTGTACCTTTTATTTTTAGATTCCACAAGCAGTTGATATGATATTTGTCTTTCTGTATCTGAGTTACTTCATTCAGTATGACAATCTCTAGGTTCATCCATGTTGCTATGAATGGCATTATTTTGTTCTTTTTAGTGGTTGAGTAGATCCAACAAGTCCATCCTAAAGGAGATCAGTCCTGGGTGTTCACTGGAAGGACTGATGTTGAAGCTGAAACTCTAATACTTTGGCTACCTCATGCGAAGAGTTGACTCACTGAAAAAGACCCTGATGCTGGGAAGGATTGGGGGCAGGAGAAGAAGGAGATGACAGACGATGAGATGGCTGGATGGCATCACCAACTTGATGGACATGGGTTTGGGTGGACTCCAGGAGTAGGTGATGGACAAGGAGGCCTGGCGTGCTGCAGTTCATGGGGTCGCAAAGAGTGGGACACGACTGAGCAACTGAGCTGAACATTCCATTGTATACGTGTACTATATCTTCTTTATCCATTCCTCTGTTGATGGGCATTTAGGTTCATTCCGTGTCCTGGCTATTGTGAAGTGCTGCAGAGAACACTGGGAAACCAGAATTAATTCTGGTTTTCCTCATGTATATGCCCAGGAGTGGGGTTGCTAAGTCATATAGTAGCTCTATTTTTAGTTTTTTATGGAACCAGCATACTGTTCTCCATAATTGTTGTACCAATTTAAATTCCCACTAATAGTGTAGGAACATTCCCTTTTCTTCATACCCTGTCCAGCATTTATTGTTTGTAGGTTTTTGATGGTGGTTGTACTGACCAGTGTGAGACAATACCTCATTGTAGTTTTGATTGGCATTTCTCCAATAATTAGTGCTGTTGATGTTTTCATGTATTTTTTGGCCATCTGTACATCTTCTTTGGAATGATATCTATTTAGATCTTCTGCCTATTTTTGATGGGTTGTCTGTTTCTTTTTTTATATTAGCTGCATGAACTACTTGTATATTTTGGAAATTAATGCCTTGCTGTTTGCTTCATTTGCAAATATTTTCTCCCATTCAGAGGGTTGTCTGCTTGATTTATTCATGGTTTCTTTTCCTTTGCTGTACAAAAACTTTTAAGTCTAATTAGATCCCATTTGTTTTTGTTGTTTTTATTTTCATTCAATAAATTTTTGAACATTGTAAAGTTCAGTATAGAGTTCGTTTACAAGGACGTGTCATATTTTTACTTTGACATCGCTGTTAAAAACACCCCCATTTGAAAAGGTAAAAACAAACTTCTGTGTGCCCATACACTGTCTTATTCTGAACAATGTCTCCCTCTTGTGTTTTCCTCCCAAATAGACTCTAACTCTAAATTAAAAGCACATTAGTTTAAAACTATGCCTGAAATTCATTACAAGCTTTTTGGCATTATAGAGTTTCTCATTCAGTAAGTACAAAAATTACAACACATTATTTCACAGGAAAGCTTGATAAGTACTCTGGTTTTTCAAACAGGATCCAGTTTTCCAATGCTCTGACATCAACTGGGTGTTCTGCAATTCTATTTAATTCTGACACTAACTACCCTGAATTGACACAGACCGCAAAGATCAAGGGCTCAGTCCTACAACGCTGCCTCCACTGCAAACATGAGCCACTAATGGGGTGTCCAGGCTGCCCACACTTCTGCCTAACCAGCTATAAACTTACAAGTTCCTATGACCTCACCTCAGGTTCAATAATTGACAAAACAAACAAAAGTCAGGAGAGCACTGTATTTACAATTACAGTTTTATTATGCAGGATACAATCCAGGAACAGGCAAATGGAAGCAATGCTTGGGGTGCAGCTGGGAGAAGGTTGGGTTCCAAAGTCCAACACTTTCTCCAGGAGCAGCACCCTCCCAGCAAATCACCCTGTTCACCAACCTGGAAGCTCCCTGAAAACTTGTTACTCCAGAGTTGTATTAAAGTCCCATTGGGTGAGTGATGCTGATTGGATCACTGACTTGGTGGTACTTGAAACAGTCCCTTCCTTTGAGATGTGTGTCTGGGGGAGGGGCAAGGGGCATTGAAAGTCCATCTTTTAAGCACAGCCAGTGCTTCCCTTGAAACTGGCCCCATATTTATATGGGGCCATCAAGAATAATTTCACCGGGACTTCCTTGGTGGTTTAAGAACTCTTCTATCACTGCAAGGGACACAGGTATGATCCCTGGTCTGGGAAGATCCCACTTGCACAAGGCAGCTAAGCCCACTTGCCACAACTACTGAGTCCGTGAGCGGTAACTACTGAAGCCCATGTGTCCCAGAGCCCGTGCTTGGCAACACGAAAAGCCAGGCAAGGAGAAGCCTGCGCATTGAAACGAAGAGTAGCCTCTGCTCACTGCAACTAGAGAAAGCCCGAGTAGCAATGTGCCGGGAGCCAGTCAGGATGCCCCCTCACTCGGATGACAAAGTCACGAGACTGAGAAGGAAACTGCAAAGTGGATTTTCCTTCGGGGCATCCTAAGGCAAGGCCCCTCCTGGTATTTTTCTTGGAAAGTTCTGTTTATGTTCATCTGTTTATGTTTTAGCTCATCTCAGGTCAGTCCCAGTTAGAAAAAATTTCATCCTGAGATAATTCCCTCAGACCTTACTTCCCTCAGAGGATCCGGGAAGGCAGATTCCCTTTCCCGAGGACTAGGAGGAATAAGGGACATTCACATAGATTACTATACCTCCTACTAGTTACTGGGGAGTTTACCAAGAGTTCTCTGGGGGTCATGGCAAAGCCACCACCAGAAGGGCTCGTACTTGGGTCACCTTTCCACATCCCACTCCCCCGACCACTCCACGGAAGAGGCTCCCTTCCTTGAAAAAACCAGACTGGAATGGGACTTAGGAATGCTCATAACTGTGGCCAGCATAGTTGGAGACACTGATTGCTTTAGGATAGTGTCGAAATACGAATTCCTTTTAGTAGTTGTAAGGTTAATAGGGTTTCATTGTTAAAGCAGTGCTGCTAAACTGTCTCTTTGTCTTCTTTTCTCTTTCTGTAAAAACCAAAATAGGTTAATAAAATAAAACAGTTTCAAGCTTAAGCCCCTCTTTTTAGCTTCTACGCAGTTGCACCTTGTCAGGGAACATTTGGCAGGAGGCTTCCTGTGTCAATCCCTGAACATTCAGAGATGAGTGGAGAGGCACACCTTTTCCGGGGACAAAAGAAATGCATACATTCTTAAAGTAAAGTAACCATTTATTTACAGCCTTCTTCCCTCTTGGATATGGAAAGTGAGTTTTTACTACCCCCTCTCTTTGAGATAGATTCTAGCCCTTTGTTTCCTGGATAAGTTGCAAGATTTTTATCTTTGCTGAAAAGGCTATCTTGTAAGACAGTGTATATATGCCCACATTATGCTGAATAAAAGGTATGCTAGAGACATTCAAATGGTAAACATACTATTGTTAAGTCTAATTATGCAGAAATCCGACTTTTACAAGGAAAATGAGCTTAAAGTTAAAGTTGTTGATGGTAGGCAGAAAACAAGTTTGCATAAAATAGTTGTGATGTAATGGGGATGTTCTTTGGCTATAAAACTGTAAGCTAACAAAAATAAAGTGAGAGACTTCTCCATCGCCTTTTGGAGAGACTTCTCCATCACCCCACAAAACTAACAGCAATAAAGAGAGACTGCTTCATCACCACACATTGACTCAGCTCAGTTCTTCCGCCGACGCCACTCATCCCTCAAGACCCCCGGACCCCGCCGGGGCAGGACCCCGGCAACAATGAAGCCCTCGCACGGCCACAAATAAATGAATAAAAAATAATAACAATAACTTCATTAAGATAAACTCAGTTATGAGAGAAAGAGACTTGTTATGGATAACAAGAGACTTCAATCACTGAGGAAACTGCAAGAGTTTTAGGACCTCTGTGCTGGGAACCAAACCAGGAACAAAACTCAAATATATTTATTTTTATTACACCACAAAGACCTATCTGATCTTTTTGTAGAAACCCAGGATAAGCCATAATGAATGGTGATGTCAAATGTTATTTAAGCTCTTATACTTAGAAGGCATATAGCTCAGGTTCCTAATTCAAGAATGAAATGAATAAGAAAATATCTTTAATAGGTAGATTAGAATATCCGCCCGCATAGCAAGAAGGAAAAGGGTTATGTCAAAAGTTACTCAGAATATGTACGTATCAAACTTAAATGCTCTGAGCCTGGAGAACAGGGGACAGAAAAACAGATAGGGAGTATTTTATACCTATATGGAAGACTTGGAATTCCTCAGCCAAGTATGCCCTGGACATACTTGAGAAGGAAATAAAAGACGAATCGTGCATCAGGGGAGCTTCTGTTAAAGAATGGAGTAGCTGTACCACTTCAATTAGCTGAAGAGTTGGCACCCAGTAGGCTCTAAAGGAGGGTCTCCTCGGTGCTGCCAGTGGGAAAGAACCCCCTACCAATGGAGGAGATGGATCCCCTGGAGGAGACCATGGCAACCCACACTGGGATTCTCGCCTGGAGAATCCCATGGACAGAGGAGCCTGGCAGGCTACAGTCCATGGGGTCACACAGAGTCAGACACGACTCAGCGACTCACACACACACAGACACAGACACACACACACAGACACAGACACACACGCACGCACACACACACACTCTAATGAAAACTTACTTAGCTTTTATTTTTTGTCTAGCACTTCTTAACTTCTGTGTCATTTCTACATTCCTAATATGTGTGTTCTTAAGTCTCTGGGTCAATAGACCTGGAATGACAAGACCAGAAAATATTTTGTTTTGAAGTGTGAGCAAACTGTTTTTTAAAATCTTGGGTGGACACTCAGATACTGAGAACAAACTAGTGCTTACCAGTGGGGAGAGGGAAGAGAGGGGTGGCAAGATAGGTGTTAGGGATTAAGAGGTACAAACTACTATGCATAATTAGATAAGCTACAAGGATATGTTGTACAGCATAGGAAATAGAACCAATGTTTTATAATAATTATAAATGGAGTACAAACTTTAAAAATTGTGAATCACTATATTGCATACCTGCAATTTCTATAACATTATAAATCAGCCATACCTCACATTAAAAAAGAAAAGATCTTGGGTAGTCCATAAGCCTTGCACTAGACAAATTAATAACTCAGAGTGCCATCTGGTGTTGAACAAACAGCATTTGTGATAAATGCTTCCTAACCTTTGCGTTCCAAAGTTTTGTCTCTTCTCTCTGTCTCCGTGGAGGTAAATATTGCTTTGTGCTGGCCTATTTTTCTTAAGAGGAGGCTGGACTTATTACAGAACTCAGGTTCAGCTATTTGCTGCTCAAAAACCAATAACCCAAGGGCAAGTGCCAGTAGAAAAGAAAGGTGATTTAACCAGAAAAATTGACAATCTGGACTCATATCAAGAGACCAACCCCAAAGATCCTGCTTAACCACAGTAATTTTTCAAGAGAAAAGTGGGGTGAAGGGAAGAATCTCAGTGAATCATGGAGGCAGGAGGTTGGATTCTGCATCATTGTCCCTTGTGAGCAGACAGCAGACATCAGATTCTTCAGATGTTATCTTACCAGCAGGATCCGCCTGCAGATCCTTAGGATGTCTTTGGGGAGAAAGAGTTAATCATTCTTCAATTATTTAATTCTTCATTCTTACTTCTTTTTATCTAGGAAAAGATCTGACGGATTCGACAAGGCATGGTGTGCATTCAGGAGAACATAAGTCAGGAGTTAGGTTATATTGCCTAGTGATCTCATGCTTATAGTTAGGTTCTTTGAAGGTCAGAGGGGACAGAAATGGGCAAACGGGAAAGGGGCATAAGAGCTGCTTTCAGTGCTCCACTGTCAGACATCATTTCGTTTTTATGCGATTGGGGGCCAAGGTTTATCTTCTGTAACTTTCGCATTCTGACATAGGGTGCCATCTCCTCTGAGGGAAAGATGTCAACATGGGTCTGTAGCATCTCTTTGCTGACAATTTTATCTGCCCCCTTACATATACGGGCAGAACAGGTTACAATTATTTTGATGCCCAGAAAGATATAGATTACTATGAGCAATAATGTTAACCCCATGCTCATGAAGCCAGCTCTTAGAATCGTACCAGCCATAGATTCAGTACTATTCAGCTGGGAGCAGCTATGTCACGTCCTCTGGTGGCAGTTACAGAATCTGTAAAATGACTCAGCGATGTGCATCAGACACCGAGTCTCTGACTCTACTGCCCTAATCACCAACTGCTCGAGAATGCTACTCTGTGACTTTGGGAAGCCTGGGAGACTTCAGCTTTTCTGTAGTAAGAGGTGGCACAGTTCCGGAGTAGGGGGGTTGGTGTGCGGAGAGGAATTCCCTGGTGATCTACTGGTTAAGACTCCATTTCCATTGCAAGGGGTATGAAATCTGTCCCTGGTTGGAGAACTAAGATCCTACATGCTGCATAACGCAGCCAAGAAAATATTAAAATGATAGTAAGAATAAAAAATGTGGCAAGGGACCTAGAGGGACTTTAGTAACCTGTTTCTTTTTCCTTGAATTTTATCTTTTATCCTTTCTGGAAACCCACACAAGACAATGTAGGCAGAATTATGAAGGGAACAAGTTTTCTGAAAAGAGAGGAGAGTCTATACAAGCAAAAAAAAAGAAAGAAAAAAATCAGACTTTAGTGAGAGAGTGAGAACTTACACAGATTCTTAGATTTGTAAGAGGAAAGATACTGTTACCTTTCAAGGGACCAAATTCTCATGAATGGTCATGGCGGCAGTAGAAGTCAGATTAGAAGTGACTGACAAAGGGACTGATTGTGAAGCTGTGGATGAGGCAGGCCCAGGTGACTGGGACAGCTGAGGTGAAAGGAAGGAGAAAAGAAAGGTAAAGGGGCAGGTCCAAGGCATACAGAGAACTTCTCAGCAATGCTCCAGGTCTGAGCTCGAAGGAAGGGACCTGGAGCCTGTAGAAGACCACTCCTGTCTTCACTCCATCTTCCTACTAGGTAACAGATCAAAATGCCTGACCCTCTCCCAGATGAAAAGGAGGTTATCAGCACCATGAAAAGGGGAAAATAGCTCACACTTAATGAAATGTCAAATGCTGCATTTGAGTGATTCCAATATAGAAACTCACTCAGCAAACAACAGCTTACTTGGGAAATTCAGTTGACCCTTGAACAACGCTGGGGTTAAGGTACTCAGTTCAGGTCAGTCGCTCAGTCGTCTCCAACTCTTTGTGACCCCATGAACCGCAGCACGCCAGGCACTGCACAGTCAGAAATCCCCACGTCTAATTCCTATTGGTCTTCTGTATCCTCGATTTCTCTATATCCAAGGTTCTGCATCCGGGAATCCAACCAACCTCAGATCGTGCAGGACTGTAGTCTCTACTGTTGAAAAAAAATCCATGTATGAGTGGACACATGAATTCCAAATCTGTTGTTCAAGGATCAAGTGTACTTGACACGTTTTTTCATTGACTATTCTTAGCCACCCTATGAAACAGGTTGGTTCTTACCTCCATTTTACATGTAGAGAACCCAAAGCACCACGAGGTTAAGTAACTTGTCTAGAGTTACGCAGCTGACAGATTGGGTTTTTAATCCAAGTAGTCTGAAACCTGGAGAAGGAAATGGCAACCCACTCCAGTGTTCTTGCCTGGAGAATCCCAGGGTCGGGGGAGCCTGGTGGGCTGCTGTCCATGGGGTTGCGCAGAGTCAGACACGACTGAAGCGACTTAGCAGCAGCAGCAGCCGTCTGAAACCAAGCCCCATGATGAAATATTTCTCTCTCTAATCAGTAATGAAAACAGGAAGGGCAAGTAATACTGCTAACAGAATTGAAATTTGATCTCGTTTCTCTAATTCAAATCTTACCAACGTTCCAGCGTGCTATGAGGGTCAAGCACATACAAAAGGCCCATTAAACTGTTTGCTGTAAAGTGTAAATCTTACAGGGCACCTGAGGCGGGTCCAACTAGGCCAGCAGTAGTGAGAGAGGTCAGTCTGGCCCTCTGTCCGTTCACAAAGAGGACAGTTATCCTTGCTATCCAGGGTCTGGGTCCACACCAACAGCGAGGCCATGATGCTCTCCTGCTAAATACAGAGAATCTCACAGAGCACTAACTTCAAATGAGACCACTCTGTGACCACAATGGATCAAGACAAAACAAGACCACTCAGGAATCAGATCTGAGCACACATCACAACGTGAGCACTGGGGCTCCTTTGTCAGTTACAGCTTAGGTCTCACTTCATGCCTCTCACCTTCGAGATAAGATGAGATCTGAACCTTGACAGTTCCCATACAGCCTCTGAGTGAAGAATGGTTTTTTAACACCTTTTAAAGGTAAAAAAAAATAAAAACAAAGAATAATATGTGAAAGAGATCATAGGCAATCTGCAAAGCCTAAAATGTTATCTCCATCTGGCCATTTACAGAAAAAGTTTATCAATCCTTGTGCTGGAGAAAATTAAGATATCCAGTCATAAGCTGAGAAAAGCTCCACATCCATAAATACTTCCCCAAATTACCTAAGTCAAGCCCCAAAGCCTATAGTAATCCTAACATCCTGTTACAGAGATACTGTATAGATACACATAATATGTAGTCTTCCTTATTAGCAAACAGTCGGTATGCCCAACTTCCTTTGACTAATAAATATATCAAGAACAACAGCCAGCAAACTCAAGCCAAATCCTCTCTATGGCCTGTTTTCCTAAGACCTGAAAGCTATGAGTGATTTTTGTAAATCAAAGGATAGTTTCAAATCAAACAAACAAATGATTAAGAATATGTAGCAGAGACTCTATATGTCTCACAAATGCTAAAATAGCTATTATTCGACCCTTTAAGAAAACTTTGCCAACTCCTGGTCAAGAACTGTGAAGGGTCTGAGATTTTATTGTACTTAAAAGCTGCCAAGTTAATTTGCATCAGTTTCACAGATGATGACAAAAGACACAAGATTTCTGGATCAGAGAAGCAGGACTTCATTACTAGAAGCGGTGGCTAGACTGTCAGCATGTTCATACTGGTTTCCTGAGCCCCAATTCTAACAGGGAGATGTGGAGGGCCAGATGACACCAGTACATTCAGGGTGTTGCTTTACAGAAAAAGAACCCAGGGCTAAGCGTCCAGCACTCTTTGAGCAATAGCAAAAGTTATAACAAGATGCCATTAAACCAGTCTCCCTTGCCTGCTGGCTGACAGGAAGTGGGGTTGCAGTTACTTTGACATTTAGTTGCCTCTATTACTCTACACAGAAACTATTTAGAATGAGGAGATGGGTGAACTTTGAAGTCTGGCACCCCCAGAAAGAACACACAGGGGCACCCAGGGCCCTTGGTGGACTGCCTCTCCCCTACAGGGGGCTCCTGGTGGTCACCCTCTGAAGGTCATTGACAGAAGTGAAATTTCCACCAAGACTGAGTTCGGATCTTCATGGCTACCTACAGGACCCACACCTTTCTAGGCTGGACAGCTGAAATCTCTTCCATAGTCTCCTGATAAAAGCCATCATGCCTGGAATGGGGAGGTAAACTGATGTTTAATTCAGCTCCAGTATTTTGTCGAGAGGCTTCATGTTGCGTTTTACTTTCTTTTCCTCGGAATAAAGTGTCAGGGGATCCTTCTGTTATCTGATGAGTGTCTGTTATCAGATATCTGTTATCTGAACTGCTCCTTACTGAAATTGTTTTCTAGCTTTGTAACATTTTTTTTCCCCTGAGGCCTGTCTGCTTCTTTTGTTGTCTATTGGAGGGAAAGTCTATGGGAAGAAGACAGGCAGAGACCTCATAAGTCTATGCTTGAGCTGCTCCTGGGTTGATGAGCACAGTCTCCTCGGACCAGTGTCTCTGAACCAACTCTGCCTCAAGTCTCCGTTTTAAAATTATACGAAGACTTTCTCCCGAGTCTTGTCTTTGTGTCCCTGATTCCTTTAATTCCACCTGCTTCGACTGAAGTGACTTAGCAGCAGCAGCAGCTTCAAAGCAAGTGGTTTGTCCAACTTGTGTTTGTTGATGCTGAGCCTTGGGCCAACTTCCAGAGATGTAGGGTTGCACAAGCATATCTTTGGGGAACAATGCAGTTCTCGTGGGTTCCTTGCAATCGAAAACTACCATGTCCATGTCCCAAACCTTCCTCCTTCATGTTTTCACACCACAATGTTAACTTGTAGGCTTAGCTTTCTAACTGGCACAATTAGGAACATCTAGTCCAGATAAACAGTCAAAATATTTTTTAAAAAAGTTGTCAAACTCTTAGCGTTTATTTTGTGAACCCTGAGAAGTGTTTTTACTGAATAGCCCTAGTTACACACTTATAAGAAGACAAAGCTTAACTTAATTCCAAAAGAAAAGAAGACCGAATAGTATGTATTTTACATTTTAATTTACTATATAAAAATGTCAATGTAATATTTTGTTTTATACAGGACTAGGGTTAAACGTCTCTTAATTTAAATTTCTTAAATTTGCAAAGTTGGTTTTGTGAGTTAAATGAATTACCATTGTTTCTACAACATGATTAAAATTATATAATTATATTAAAATTATATTCATACATGTGTGCATATGCACATACATATATAAAAATAAAATGTGTAATTGTATTTTACTAAATGAAATGGTAATAACAGGTATCTTTTTCAATAGTTAAATTCTATGAATGCTACAAATAATGAGGAATTAATGTGTTAGCTAAAAATCATAAATTCCAGATCCTTAACTAACTTTAAGACTTTAGTCACAGAATTAAAGTAACTAATAACCAATCTTTTTATGCCTGGACAATTTCTAAGTAAAAAGCAGAATGAAAAACCACTGGTTACTAAACATAATTTTTGTTTACTCCT
Source organism: Antilocapra americana (assembly GCA_007570785.1). Classification (NCBI taxonomy): domain Eukaryota; kingdom Metazoa; phylum Chordata; class Mammalia; order Artiodactyla; family Antilocapridae; genus Antilocapra; species Antilocapra americana. Next base: position 1,872,628 of record ML660211.1, on the reverse strand, counting down.
ATTTTTAGGAAAACCCATGGATTAACAAAATACACAAATGTCTCTGGGTGGTATGTATGCTTATTTTTACTACCTCCAAATTGTTAAAATGATATAAAAATGCATATTCATGGAGAAAAAAATTAGCAAGGTAATTACTGGTTTCCTGTCCTCCAATATACTCTTTTTTAAAATTATTGCCTAAATTTGGCTGTGCTGAGTCTCTGTTGTGGTGCATGGGCTTATTTCTCTAGTTGCAGTTTGCAGGGACTTCTCTAGTTGCGGTGCATGGGCTTAGTTGCCCCATGGCATGTCAGATCTTAGTTCTCCCACCAGGGGTCAAACCCAAGTCCTCTGCATTGCAACGCAGATTCTTAACCACTGGACCACCAGAGAAGTCCCACTGGGCTTTATTCTATTAGCAGACTTCAAATTGAGGGTTGTTAGGAATTCTTTAGAAGATGATAATAACTGGAGAAAATGAGCAGCTTTCATTATACGACCAAGAAATAAGGCTAATTTCTCAATATTTTTCTATTTGTTGTTCAGTCGCTAAAGTGTGTCTGACTCTTTGTGACCCCATGGACTGTGGCATGCCATGCTTCCCCGTCCGTTACTATCTCCTGGAGTTTGCTCACATTCATGTCTACTGAGTCAGTGATGCTATCTAACAATCTCATCCTCTGCCATTCCTTTCTCCTTTTGCCTTCAATCATTCCCAGCATCAGGATCTTTTCTGATGTGTCAGCTCTTCGCATCAGGCTGCCAAAGAACTGCAGTTTCAGTTCAACATCAGTCCTTCCAATGAATATTCAGAGTTGATTTCCTTTAGAATTGACTTCTTTGATCTCCTTGCAGTCCAAAAGGACTCTCAAAAAAGGCTTCTCCAGCACCACAATTTGAAACCATCAGTTCTTTGGCGCTCAGCCTTCTTTATGGTTCAACTCTCACATCCGTACATGACTACTGGAAAAATTAATTGTCTAATTTTTCAGCTCTACAACTGACCTTGCCTTTTATTGTATTTTGACACCAATGTTACTGAACCAACATTAGTGGGGCAGTTTTAAGGAATTTAAAAAACTAAATGATTTACTATTTTCAGCCCTTTGACTGTTACAAGCAATAGATTACGAATGCTGTATCTCACTACATTAAGTAGTAATGTAGTACAAGGTGTGGAGAAATGGTACCCCCTCCTACACTGTTGGTTGTTATATAAATTGGTGCAGCCACTATGGAGAGCAGTCTGGAGGTTTCTTAAAAAGGTAAAAATAGAATAACCACATGATCCTCTTGCTTTTCCAATGATTCAGTGGATGTTGGAAATTTGATCTCTGGTTCCTCTGCCTTTTCTAAAACCAGTTTGAAAATATGGAAGTTCATGGTTCATGTATTGCTGAAGCCTGGCTTTGAGAATTTTGAGCATCACTAGTGTGTGAGATGAGTGCAATTGTGTGGTAGTTCAAGCTTCCTTTGGCATTGCCTTTCTTTGGGATAGGAATGTAAACTGACCTTTTCCAGTCCTGTGGCCATTGCTGACTTTTCCAAATTTGCTGGCATATTGAGTGCAGCACTTTCACAGCATGGTCTTTCAGGATTTGAAATACCTCAACTGGAATTCCATCACCTCCACTAACTTTGTTCGTAGTGATGCTTCCTAAGGCCCACTTGACTTCACATTCCAGGATGTCTGGCTCTAGGTGAGGGATCACACCATCGTGATCATCTGGGTTATGAAGATCTTTTTTGTATAGTTCTTCTGTGTATTCTTGCCACCTCTTCTTAATATCTTCTGCTTCTGTTAGGTCCATACCATTTCTGTCCTTTATTGAGCCCATTTTTGCATGAAATGTTCCCTTGGTATCTCGAAGAGATCTCTAGTCTTTCCCATTCTGTTGTTTTCCTCTAATTCTTTGCATCGATCGTTGAGGACCGCTTTCTTATCTCTCCTTGCTATTCTTTGGAACTCTGCGTTCAAATGGGAATATCTTTCCTTTTCTCCTTTGCTTTTCGCTTCCCTTCTTTTCACATCTATTTGTAAAGCCTCCTCAGACAGCCATTTTGCTTTTTTGCATTTCTTTTTCTTGGAGATGGTCCTAATCCCTGTCTCCTGTACAATGTCATGTACTTCTGTCCATAGTTCATCAGGCACTCTATCATATGTAGTCCCTTAAATCTATTTCTCACTTCCACTATATAATCAAAAGGGATTTGATTTAGGTCATACCTGTATGGTCTAGTGGTTTTCCCTGTTTTCTTCAGTTTAAGTCTTAATTTGTCAATAAGGAATTCATGATCTGAGTCACAGTCAGCTCCCGGTCTTGTTTTTGCTGACTGTGTAGAGCTTCTCCATCTTTGGCTGCAAAGAATATAATCAATCTGATTTTGGCATTGACTACCTGGTGATGTCCATGTGTAGAGTCTTCTCTTGTGTTGTTGGAAGAGAGTGTTTGCTATGACCAGTGCGTTCTCTTGACAAAAGTCTGTTAGCCTTTGCCCTGCTTCAGTCTGTACTCCAAGGCCAAATTTGCCCATTACTCCAGGTGTTTCCTGACTTTCTACTTTCACATTCCAGTCCCCTACAATGCAAAGGACATCTTTTTTGGGTGTTAGTTCCTAAAGGTCTTGTAGGTCTTCATAGTATTGTTCAACTTCAGCTTCTTCAGCATTACTAAATACAGTAGTAAAATATATATAAAATGTTAGCAGAAACAAGCTAGTATACATGGCTCAGGGCTGGGGGCTAGCCCTGAGCAGCCTTGATTAAAACAAGAGAGAAAGAAAATGTGGGTCAAGATTCTTCTTAATTTGGCATGGCTGGCTGTCAGTTTAAAATATTTAACAAATATTTATAACAAACAGAGCATCTGTGCTCCTGTTGATGGATTAAGGACACTGAGGTGATTCACTGTCTCAAGATAACTCAGTCCAGAGCAAGAACTCCTAAGAAGATAAACTTCCTCAGATCTCAGTGATGCTCTATTGCGACTGTGCTGCTAAGTACCATTATCATCTTAATTTTACATATTTTCATCAGCCTTTTTGGAGAAGGAAATGGCAACCCACTCCAGTATTCTTGCCTGGAGAATCCCATGGACAAAGGAGCCTGGTGGGCTACAGTCCATGGGGTTGCAAAGAGTCAAACACTACTGAGCAACTAACACACATACATAAAACAGATAAACAACAAGGGCTTACTGCATAGCCTGAGAAACTATATAAACATCTTGTAATAAACTATAATGGAATACAAAAAAAAGAATCATTACCCTCAAAAAAAAAACAACATAATTTACCCGCAAAGAGAGACTATTTTTGGGTATTGCTATAAAACTGAATGTTCGGGTCCTCCTCAAATTCATAAGTTGAAATTCTAATTCCAAAGTGATAGTACTAAGAGTGTGACCTTTCTGCAGGTGAACTAGGACCTTACTCAAAAAAGACCTCAGAGACCACTCTTCTTCCCACCAGATGAGGATGCAAAGTGAAGACTCAGGTGTTTGAAGCAGGAAGCAGGCTCTCACCAAATACTGAGTCTACCGGTGCCTTGATCTTGGACTTCCTAACCTTCAGAAGTATTAGTACTGAATTTGTCTATAGGCCACCTAGTATAAATGTTATTCTCTTGTAGCAGCCTTAGTGGACTAAGATAGTCATCGTTTGTGTGGGAAATAAAGTTCAGTATCTTCTGTGGAGACTCTCCTGATGCATCTTAAAACCCCGACTTCCTTGAATTCCTCTGCGGTGAGACAGGTAATACTGGGTGCTCTGATACTGATACAAGTATAAATAGAGTAGATAGTACTGGGTAGATAAATAAAAAGGTTCTTTTGCAAGGTGTTTGGGGTGAAGTTTAGGAAGATACTATTATAACAGGAAAATTTACAGAATAGTCAAAATTTCTCAAATTCAGCTGCACAATTGCTGAAGGGTGAATATAGAAAAGTGAACCACATTCTTCTATAGATCTCTCTGCAGTGCACATAACGAAAATTGCTTTCTTTCAAATCAGGTAAAAGAATTTGGTTATGTCAATTTGAAAGTTGACTTTTTCCCTTCTCTGCTATAGTAAAAGAAAAAAAATTTTTAAATGGCCCACGGGATATGTTTAAGGTAGACGTGCCACAGTATATTTAATTCGTATCAGTAAATTGAGGTTGTGTTCTCTAACTCTCCTCTTCACATCTGGTAAGAGAGCTGTTAAACTGTATCCCTTTAGAGACTGGCCAGGAGAAGGGGGCAGGATGGAAAAGCCACCATCTAAGGAATTGAGGGGCGAAGATCCAATATTTATGATACTTTGATTCGCGTGATGCTTTCACCTTCTACTAATTCCACTTTCTGCATTAACCAATTGATTCTATGAGAAGGTAACTTGACGGAGGTCAAAAGGCAGCTGACAAACACCAGTGCCCGGCGCTGATCTTTGGCCTTTTTCACTAGGCGAGTCCACTAAAAACACAAAGTAAAAAATAACCCCCAAAGCAACACCTTCCCCCAAAGACCTCTCCCTTCTCTCGGGGTTTATCAAGAGGCCGTTTGCTAGGTGGGTCCGATCTCGTCGGGACGGCAATCTCGGCTCCGCAAACCTGTGACCAGGCTCCGTCCCGGTTAAAGGAGAGACCACACACGGCGGGCCACCCGGGCCGTCGAGGAGCGCGCAGCGCGCGCCCTGGGGATGGAGGCTCCGGACGCTCCGCGCAGGTGCGCGCGCACCTGTCGCCTGCCGCGCGCCCGCTGCGCGCGGGGGGGGGGCCGGGGGGGGGGGGGGGGGCGGGTGAGGTACGCGCTCCCGCGCGTGCGCCGGGCACTGCGCCCCGTACGTGCGCCGTACGTGGGCGCGGCGTCCCCCGCTCCGTGAGTTGCGGGCCGGGAGTCGGCCCCGCGCGCCTAGCGGGAGTCTGGGCGGGGCGCCCCCTGGCGGCGGCGGCGGCGGCGGCGCGCGCGGTCAGGCGTTCTGCGCGGGCAGCCCGCGGCGGGGCCTCGCCTCCTAGCGCGGGGTCCTCGGCGGCCTGGGTGGCTCCTTCCCCCGCTGCTGTCGTAGGCGCGGACGGCTGCCAGTGCGGCTGCAGTTGGCTCGCGGCGGCGGCGGCGGCGGCGGCGGCGGCCGGGGCCGAGGGGTGGCGGTGTGAGGCGACGGGCGAAGGGGGCGGCGCGCGCGGCGGCGGCGGCGGGGCCCGGGGCCGGCGGCGGCGGCGGGGCCGAAGATGGCGGACGTGCTCAGCGTCCTGCGACAGTACAACATCCAGAAGAAGGAGATCGTGGTGAAAGGCGACGAAGTGATCTTCGGCGAGTTCTCCTGGCCCAAGAACGTGAAGACCAACTATGTGGTTTGGGGGTGAGTGTGGGGCGGCCGGGGGCAGGGTTGGGCGCCCCCGGGCCCTCGCGCGCTCTCTCTCTCCCCCCGAACCCTTCCCTCCCGCTCCCCTTGGGGATGGAGGAAAACGGGGGCTCCGGGGAAAAGTTTTCCCGGGAGCAGAAGTTGCAGCTCGTCTGTGAGGAGGGCGCGGGCGGAGCGGCGGCTCCGTGTGGAGGTCTCTGCCCCTGTGTGTGGGGAGCCGGCGGGGTGCAGAGGTGCATGTAAAGGAGCGCCCCGCCGGGTCCTCGGGCGGCTCTTTTTGTCCTTTAGTTTTTTGGTTTTTTGCCTCGTTCGGAGGCTGTCCTGCGGTGGTGTCTGCTGGCCCTTTGCAGCTCCCAGTCGGTTCCGTCTCCTTTCGCGAATCCCTCAAGCAGAGGGAGAAGGGAGCCCGCTCCGTCGGGTTAGCACGAGAAAGATTTCGGCGACCTCGGTCAAGTCGTCGGAATCTGTTGGAGGTGAAGGCAGGGGTCTCTCCCTCACGGGGGGGAAGGTTCCTGCTGAAATGAAGTCAACTTTGCCGTTCTAAGTGGGGAACGGATGGAGTGTGCGATTGAGGGGGAAATGTGTGTGAAGAGTGTATGTTTGGGGGTGTTGATCCCGGTGGGGGTTGCCCGAGTTTAAGTCCTTAAAGAAGACAGCCGAAGGGAGGTCTGTGGGTAACCTACATGGGAGAAGTATCTGAAAAACAATAGATACATGCATATGTATTGCAAAAGAAAAAAAGATCTGATCATCGTGAGGGGCTTTTTGAGTGAACGTCTCAGTGGCGTTTCATTTGGATAGCTAGAACCCAGACGAAAACTTCCATACTTATTTTGCTTGATTGGATGGGAGCAGTGGGCTTTAGGGGAAGTTTAGTTCCTTGGTTTTTATTTTTGACATCTTGGGCTTACGGTTTAATTAGCTTTCTGCAGATGGATAAAATCATTCTGAGTTTTCTGTGTGTTTTTTTTTTCCCCCTTTCAAAAGGAACTTACCCAGGCAGGTTTGCATTTTAAAAACAAATTAACAGTTTATGTGAAGAAAAGTCTGTTTGGTTTGGGGAGACCAAGCTGGAAGAGGTTAGGAGTCCTCTGCCCCACACATTCTGTAGGAGCTCAGCCCTGATTGGATTTTTAACTGATTGGTTTTTCTTTTAAAAAAAGAAAAAAAGGTTGAGTATTGAGTGTAAGGCTGTTCAATCTGAGAACTGGAAAACATTTTGAGCACCTGAGTCGGTGCATCAAAGGAGCTTACCTCAGTCAGAGTGGAAGAGATGACACATAACTTGATAAGGAGCGAATTCCAGTTCCTAAAGAGAGCAATCACTTCTAACCAGGAAAGTTTTCATAGATGTGTTTGGCCTGTGGACATGCTAGGTTTTTCTAGCAGAATAAATGAATGAACAAATGTTAAGGAATGGATAGGAATTCTGAGGGCGAAGTAGTGGGCTGGGTCTTTCCAGCTGAGGCTGCTGGCTTAAAGAAATGAGAGCTGAAAAGGACATGTTTTGATAGCTGAGTGAAGCCAGTGGTAAGAGCGCTTAGAACAGTAGATTTCAAACTTGTGCAGCAGTGAATCACACCAGTACATGTATTTTCATTGAGTGTTATTCTGTGTATATGGAAATGCACACATATACATGACATTAATATTTACCCTTACTGAGTGCAGTGCATTTTTTTTAATATAGCATGAAGAGATACATCTTATTACTCATGTATTATATACTTCATAGTACAGTGACTGAGAAGTGATATGTGGTTTGAAGTATATTGATTTAGAGAAAAAGTGGAAATAGAGGCTAGAAAAATAAGTTTGGGATTGATTATATTGGGCTGTATTCAGATGAATGTAAACAGTATGTTGATTTTTCTAGATGGGGAGAGTGTAATAGGACAGTGGGGTTGGACGCTAACATTTGTTGAGCAAGTACTGCTATCTATTTGCATGAAAGAGCTTGCACTCCTGGATGACTTTGTTTTATCACAGGTAGAATTAGTTTTGGTTTTACATCACCGGTTTAATTTGAGAGAAGTCATAAGAATCATATCTCTGAAGTTAATTGTAGTGTTAAAGGATGTTGGTAAGGGTGTCTTCTCAGCAGAATCTTACTTAGAAGACATGGTATGTTTTTTACAAGTTTAGCCTAAGTGAGTAATGTGGTTCTTTTAATCAGTTTGTTTCTCTTATGGATCCTTCCTCACTGATTAGGTTTCTCTCTCTATTCACAAAGCTCAGAAGCTAATTTGGACCAAATTCTAAAAAGTCTGTAGTAATAAAGTTTGAATAGTACTTTCCTTACCTCTTGGGTTTTGTCATTGTTTCCATTTGTGTTCCTTTTGCCCAAATGACACTTTCACTTATTAGGTTTCATACTCTAAGAATATCTTTCGATGGATAGTACAGTTTGTGCAGATAATACTATGTGATTAAGCCCAAGGAGTTGTATTAGAATTGTGAGTAAAAATCTTGTCTTAATCATTTCAGAACTGGGAAGGAAGGCCAACCTAGAGAGTACTACACATTGGATTCGATCTTATTTCTACTTAATAATGTGCACCTATCTCATCCTGTCTATGTCCGACGTGCAGCTGTAAGTAGAATTCATTTAGACTTGTTTTGAATTTGATAGTTGATCCTATTTGGTGATAACTTCCCTCATGAGTTTTAGATCAAAAGAACGAAAGGTTTATCTGTAAGAAAGTCTCCTGGATGGTCAAAATTAGATCACTTTAATATATGTGGATTTTTAAAATTTTTGTTTTTTCTTTTTTTAAACTTGTGAGTTGTAGGTAATGTTTATAACAGTAGGAGTTTCAGAGCTGTTTTTTAGGGATGTTTTAAAAATTGTGTAAGCCTGTGCGAAGACCCTGATCTTCAGAACTCGAGTTTCAGTTCAGTTCAGTTGCTCAGTCGTGTCCAACTCTTTATGACCCCGTGGACTGTAGCACCCCAGCCTTCCCTGTCCATCACCAACTCCCAGAGCCTACTCCAACTCATGTCCATCACGTCGGTGATGCCATCCAACCATCTTATCCTCTGTCATCCCATTCACCCTCCTTGAATCTTGCCGAGCATCAGGGTCTTTTCCAATGAGTTGGTTCTTCACATCAGGTCGCCAAAGTATTGGAGTTTCCGCTTCAGCATCAGTCCTTCCAATGAATATTCAGGACTGATTTCCTTTAGGATGGACTGGTTGGATCTCCTTGCAGTCCAAGGGACTCTCAAGAGTCTTCTCCAACACCACAGTTCAAAAGCGTCAATTCTTTGGCACTCAGCTTTGTTTATAGTCCAACTCTCACATCCATGCATGACTCCTGGAAAAACCATAGCTTTGACTAGATGGGCCTTTGTTGGCGAAGGAATGTCTCTGCTTTTTAATATGCTATCTAGGTGGTCATAGCTTTTCTTCAAGGAGCAAGTGTCTTTTAATTTCATGACTGTAGTCACCATCTGCAGTGATTTTGTCTAGTTTAATCTCAAAGAAAAAAGGATTATTTTGGCATCAAAAAAAGTCAAGTTTAGTAGACAGGTTTTTTCCGTTCCCTTTTTTTTTTCTTTTTCTTTTTTTAGTTCCCTGACGAGGGATCAAACCCACGCCCCTTTGTAGTGAAAGTGTAGAGTCCCTACACTGGACTGCTGGGAAGTCCCATTGGACACCTTTTTAAAATGAATTTTTAATCAATGAACTTTTTTCATTATTGATAAATTTATTTGTTTTCACATGCTTGAAAGGTGCCTGCTTTCTGCGCAGGTCAGAGTGCTTGAACACTGCTTCTCTGAACAAGAAATACATATTCAGTGTCAAGTGTGTATTGAAAAATGCAATATGTGGGGTGAAACTATTTGCGACTTGGGAAATTGTGGTATAAAATAGCAGCATCTTGCTCTATAAAGCTATCTTAACTTAGATCTTTAAAAATGAAATCTGGCACTGATTAGAATGTTTTGTTGAATAGGTCCATTCATTTTGAGTGTAATAAAGATAGTCCAGACTCTTTGTTTAGGTTTACATTATGTCTCTGGGGAATAACTATAGCACATAACTGATGCCATAATTGTTACTGTGGTCCTTAGGACCTTTGGTCACATGGGGTTTAACTATCATTTCTGTTGAATATTTGCTAGATTGAAACGGTAGAATTCAGAAAGTCTAGGATTCTACAAAATTTTTAATTCCTTTGATGCTCTTTCTTTTGAGCAGACCTTCTGAAACAACTTTTCCTGACTCATAGCTCCTATTTTCTGTTGGTGATAATGTAATACATAATTCATTAGTAACTAAATGATCAAGTGTATTAATCAAATACAGTAATTTAAAGAGAATTAATTCAAATATTTTAGTTGTTAATGGTAGTCCATGTAGACTAGTTTTTAAAAGCAAGCTGAAAGAAACCTGTGCGCTCTTACTTGTTTATACTCATAAGCAGAAATTAAAATTTAACCTTTTAAAAAACAAATTAATTTCAAGTGATTAAATATTGTTTATCTCCTATCATCAAGACGTATGGGCAGAATATTAGGAGCAGTAAAATATGGTCAGTATTCAGTATAAGATAATTAGCCAAAATATTAAGGGGTGCTTATTCATTGTTGCCTATGTAAAGTAGCAGAGGTTATAACTGTATAAGCCTATAACCAGCTTTTCCCTGTACTCTGCTATTATTGTTTACATTATGAAAACTGTGGGAAAAATTGTGGTAATGACAGAATTCATTGACTTTATCGTTCAAGGATGACTTCGTGCCTAAAGTATACAGTTTTATTTGTTTTGCTCACCTCTTTACAAACTGCTAATGTAAGAGAATAAAGGAAAACTACTCATTTAGCACAATAGACACATTTTCCAGATTTAATTTTTTACTCTTTATCTCCTGCTTACAAAATTTATACACACTCAAGGTTAAGAAAAGAAGTATGTAATTTAGAAAGTAAACAGCTGTCATTAACATTTCACTGTATAGTCTAAATTTTTTCCCATGCCTAAACAATACATACTTGTTTTTTAGTCATTTTCTGTTTTACTTTATTGAAGTATAGTTAGCATACAATAGTAGTTTCAGGTGTACAACTTAGTGACTCTACATTTATTTACATTGTCACTTGATCACCACAGTAAGTCTATCTAGTAAACGTCTGTCATCATACAACATCTTTATAGTATTATTGACTATATTCCTTATGTTATACATTACATTCCCATGACTTACTTCATAATTGGATTGATTGTTTTTTGATGTTGATTTGAGATCCAACCAGTCATCCTAAAGGAGATCAGTCCTGGGTATTCACTGGAAGGACTGATGTTAAAGCTGAAACTCCGATACTTTGGCCACCTGATTCGAAGAAATGACTCATTGGAAAAGACCCTGATGCTGGGAAGGATTGGGGGCAGGAGGCGAAGGGGACGACAGAGGATGAGATGGCTGGATGGCATCACCGACTCGATGGACATGGGTTTGGGTGGACTCTGGGAGTTGGTGATGGACAGGGAGGCCTGAGGTGCTGTGATTCATGGGGTTGCAAAGAGTTGGACATGACTGAGCAACTGAACTGAACTGTGTGAGTTACTATATTTTGGATGCTAATCTCTTATTGAATATATTGTTTGCAAATATCTTTTCCCATTCAGTAGGTTGCTTTTTCATTTTGTTGATGGTTTCCTTCATGATGCAAAAGCTTTTTAGTTTGATGTAGTCTATTTGTTTATTTTTTTATTTTGTTGCCCTTGCCGGAGGAGGCAGATCCAGAAAAATACCTGCTAAGATTCATGTCAAAGAACACACTGCCTGTGTTTTCTCCTGGAGTTTTATTGTTGTATTTAATCCATTTTGAGTTTATTTTTGTATATGTTATCAGAAAGTGGGCCAGTTTGATTCTTATTCCTGTAACAATCTAGTTTTCCAAGCACCAGCATGTCTTTTCCCCAGTGTATATTCTTGGGACATGTATACTTATTGTTAATTATGAAAATTTAGTTTTAATGGCTAATTAGTTTATTTGAAAGAGTTCAAGTACCATATTTTGAGGAGGTGTGGTTAGGGTGTGAGAAACAAAAGCACTTTGGAAACCTTAAATAAAAGGAGCAGTCTATGGAACTAAATCCAAAGCATCATGAGTAGAATTAGAAAAGACATACTTAGAATAATTCAAGGGAAAAAATAAGACTATAATTGGTATTTTGAAGAGGGTTAGGGTTATTGTTTCATTTCTAATGGTTATCTTTTGTATATGTTACTGGAATTTTGAGAATAAAATTATCAAAAATTAATATGCTTAAAAATTTTCAAGGTTTTATTAGGTTTGTTCAGCCTGGTTATTTTCTAGAAATATGATTCTAATATATGTTGCCAAGATAAGTTGGAATAATTCAGATGTTAAAAATTGTTTACCTTTACTAAAGTTTCTTATAATTGCTATTGACTTGATATCTATCTTAAAATTTTGGCTTTAGACTGAAAATATTCCAGTGGTTAGAAGACCTGACCGAAAAGATCTGCTTGGATATCTCAATGGTGAAGCATGTGAGTAATTTTTAAGTTGCTCTCACTCTTAAACAGGCATTGGTTTCCACTCCCTGTGAAATAAGCATCAGTGGGAAGAGATTGTGAACTCTCATACTTACCCTACCTGCAACTTTGTCCACATGCTGTTTTCTTCCCTGTTACTGTGTATGCCCTTTACCTCTAGGACCAGCTAGCCCTTCCCTGCATATGGAGTCCATCGCCTTTTGCATTCTCAGAGACTTTTCCTTTGTAAATTGTTGCTTCTCTCCTCTCTTGCATCATCAGTTCTCTTAATCATTCCCTTTAGGATGTACCCAGTAAAATCTCTTATTAAAAACTTTTTTTAAACTCCTCTTTCCTATTTGCTAGGCTTCTCAGGTGGCGCTAGTGGTAAAGAACCTACCTGCCAATTCAGGAGACATAAGATGTAGGTTCTGTCTCTGGGTAGGAAAGATCCCCTGAGGAGGAAATGGAAACCCACTACAGTGTTCTTGCCTGGAGAATCCCATGGACAGAAGAGCCTGGCGGACTGCAGTCCATGGGGTCACAAAAAGTGGGACACACTGAACAGACTTAGCACAAATATGCTTCCTGTTCTCTCCTGTTCCATTTTTCTTCTCCTTTTTATTACAAAATTCTTTGCAAGAGTTGCATGGTGTCACTGCTTCCTCTTTACCTCTGATTCTCTCTTGAGTCTACTTCAGTCTTTCTTCCTCACCGTCTCACTCAAATCACTCTTATAAGGTCAGTGCTGACGCTTGATTGGCAGATCCTCTGGTCTCTCCTTTTCACAGCTAACCTGACCTCAGTAGCATTTGATACTATTGACTACTTACTCCCATTTGGAAAGCTTTTCTTGACTTGGCATTTGGGGCAACATACTGTTGAGGTTCTCTTTCTACTCATTGTCTACCTCACTTTTTTTTTTTCCTTGGTTCCTTATCTGCAACACTGACGTATTACTGAGCTTCACATTTATAAATTCACTGTCAGCATCTTCTCTTGGGTATTGAACAGGCATCTGAAATGTAACATATCCTAAATAGAGTGCCGACTCCCTCTTTGCCTTCTTGCCACAGACAGTGAAAGAGCAGGTCTGGTCTCCCAGTGCTCCCATCTCAACAAATGGTCCCCCGTTCATGTAGTGGCTTAGGCTGCAGACTCTGGAGAAATCTTTGATTCCTCTTCTTTCACAGCTCACATCCTTCCCACCACCAAGTCCTTTCTTTGTCTTTGAAAGTATAACAGGTTCTTAGCATCATATGACCACCCTGATCCACCTTCTTCCTTAGACCATTGCACAGCCCTCTTGAAGGACCTTGCTGTTCATTTCCTACCATGTTGTCTCTGCTCACCACTTAGAGGGACCTGTTTTTGAAGAGCATCTGAATTTGATCGTGTCACCTGCCTGCTCAAGGCCATTCTGTGCCTTCCCGTCACACTTGGAATGCACCTCATGCTCCTTCCCTGACCTGCACAGTCATGCTTCTGCTCGTCTCTGTGACCTCCTTGGCCCTCAGTCTTCCTGGTCCTTGTAGCTTTTCTGACTTTAGATCCTGTGCAATTGCCGTTCCCTCTGTGTTACATTTTGTTTTACATTGTCACATGACTCACTACTCACCACCCGATTCCGAGCTGTGCTCTAATGTTGTTCTCTCATGAATTAATATATACGTTTATATTTTTATTTATGTTTTCATACACTTCTATGTTGTAATATGTGGGAGTATGTTCTCTGTGGTTGATTACAGTCAGATTGTAAGTTAAATGGTCAAAAATAGTTTGTCCTCTTACATACCTTCTATTACAGATCAATCTTTTATAATAAAATGCTTTTACAAACTTGCTTTCAAACCTAGTTTTTTAAGAGACATAATCCTATATTAAGTAAGAAATGTAACAGATCTTGACTATTTCCCTTGCATTAATTTCTAATCTCCATATTCAAATATTTATCTTCTCATATCTTTTTAAATCTTCAGCAACATCGGCCAGTATAGACAGAAGTGCCCCTCTAGAAATAGGTCTGCAGAGATCTACTCAAGGTATGTCTTGTTTCATGTTTATACTGAACTTTCAAACATCTATCCCCAAACTGTACATTTATTTCTTTTTTGCTTACAGTTAAACGAGCTGCAGATGAAGTTTTGGCAGAAGCAAAAAAACCACGAATTGAGGTAATGGAACTTTATTTTAAAGTGATTCTTTTTTTTTTTTAAATGGAGATTGAAATTGTGTAGTAGTAAGAATTCTTTGCTCATCGTAGTCCTAAGAGCTTTTTTTCTTGAAAAGTAGTTATATTTACAGTTGATTAATAAGTAGTTTGAGCTCTTAGATTCTATAAGATCTCTCACATACAGGCTGCATGATGGACAAATTATTTTCTTTGCCTTTATGGCCTTATTGATGGAAGTGTTGGACTAGATGAGTAGTCAGAGCCTTTTTCTATAAAGGGCCAGACAGGCCCTCCTTCAGGCTCTTGGGGCCGTGTCTTCATCCAGCTTCTCCCCTCTGTACTGTAGGCAGAGCAGTGCATGAATGATGAGGCGAGGCTGTACTCCAATAAAACTTCACAAAACGGGCAATGGGCCAGATTTGGCCTTTGTGTTGTGGTTCACCTTCCCCTGGAATAAGGTGGTGTGGGAGTTTGTTCCCCTCTAAAGTGCTGTGAACAGTTACTTTTTCCAGTGTTGACTTACCAGGTTAGATGATTTGGTAGTATTTTATAGCCAGCAAGTGGAATATTACTGTTGATAAACAAGGACAGTTCATATTGAATAGAACCCTGTAAGAAATGCAGTTAATGTTGAGAAGATAATTTATTGACTAGTTCAGTTATCTTAAAACTTTATGAAGTTTTAAAATATTAGGAATTTAAATTGTATAATTACAGTATTTTTTATTTCAGTTTGTAACAAGCCTCAGATCAGTTTACATATAAGCACTATGAAAATGGAAGATCATGCATTGCTGCTGCTGCTAAGTCGCTTCAGTCGTGTCCGACTCTGTGCAACCCCATAGACGGCAGCCCACCAGGCTCCCCTGTCCCTGGGATTCTCCAGGCAAGAACACTGGAGTGGGTTGCCATTTCCTTCTCCAATGCATGGAACTGAAAAGTGACAGTGAAGTCGCTCAGTCGTGTCCGACTCTTAGAGACCCCATGGACTGCAGCCCACCAGGCTCCTCTGTCCATGGGAGTTTGCAGGCAAGAGTACTGGAGTGGGGTGCCATCGCCTTCTCCGGATCATACGTTAGAGGCTTGCTTAAAATCTGAGAAATGACTAAGCTGGCTGTAAATAAATGACAGTGTAGGAATAACACTTGTAATCACTGGTAGGGTTAACATTACTAGAAACTGTCAGTCTTTTCATTTGACACTTGTGTAACAATCAAATCGTAGTACCTTTTGCCTGTTTCATAAACAGCAAAGCATCCACAGTTAGAGAAGGATAAGGAAAGTAACTCTTAGGGGCAGGGTTGGTTGGTAAATATATACAGTAGAATCACTGACAAAATTTGATGCCAGGATTATGTAGTTTTGCTTCAGTGTACTCTGAGACTTGTTTTTTCAGATAATGCTAGAGATAATTAGCTCATTATTATTCTGTGCTGGGTGATACTCTGTGTACTTTATGTACATTATTAACTCTGTAATCCTCACGAACACCTCCTGAAGTCGGCAGTACCGCACATGTCATCTGTGAGCTCACAGGCTCAGAGAGCAGTGACTTGCTGGGGGCACATAACCGGATGAGACCCCAGGCAGTCTAGCTCCTGGCTGTTCCCCTCTGCTGGGTACAGATTTTGTGGTGGCAAAACTGAAATTTTCCACAACTCTTTGTGTGTGAAAGGAGGTTGTAACACATTGTATACAAAATAAGTGAATTTAAATATATGACTTATTGGGGAAAAACTGAAATTCATGGTTTAATTATTTGAAAGAAGTTGAATATATCAGAATTGCAGATTTGCTAGGATTCTGATAACTTTAAAAACCAATAAGAAATAGCATAATAAAATTCTTTCCAGAGTGTTTGTAGAGTTAAAATGAATTACATAAATAGCCGTATTACACGCTGAGAGTTTTCAGTTCAGTAATAACTATTGAGGGCCTGCTGGGCACTATGCTTGCAGAGAGAAACCTTGGGATCTGGTTGAAACCTAGGCTGCAGTTGTCTTTAAAATCAGTCCCTTAAGGAACTTGAGTAATACGTGTTAAACCTTTATTTTAGATGTAATTTAACACATTTGTTGAGATATTAAATCTTTGCATTTACCCCAACAAGATGGCTGTTTTGAGTTTAACATGGTTAGAACACGGTTAGAGCACGACGTTTCTCTGGATCTGTAGAATCTACTGACGGATTTTACACAATTTCATATTCGTTAGCCATAGACACTGACTCTGGTTCTTGGTTTTCTCATTTGTTGAATGTAGGCATTGAGCTAGATCAGAGTTAGTAAGTTTTGTTTTTTAAGTAACCAAACACTCTGCAGACTTAACTTTTCCCTGAGATTCTGATATCTAAATAAGTTAGAATCTGAGTTGCAAAGATTGAAGTCAGGTATGAAGTGGCTCATGGCACTTTGTAGGAAGCGCCTGGTATTCTGAAGAGCATCCTTTGAAAAACATTCAGCTTTCACTTCTGGCGTTCTGTGCTGAAGAATTCAGGACCTGGGGCAACATACGAAAACCATCTGGATCCAACATGAAAGTTTTGACTGTGGTGAAGGCTCCTCATCAATTCAGTTCAGTTGCTCAGTCATGTCCAACTCTTTGTGACCCCATGGACTGCAGCACGCCAGGCTTCCCTATCCATCGCCAACTCCCAGAGTGTAGTGAAACCCATGTCCATTGAGTTGGTGATGCCATCCAGTCATCTGTCCTCTGTCGTCCCCTTCTCCTGCCTTCAGTCTTTCCCGGCATCAGCGTCTTTCCCAATGAGTCAGTTCTTCGCATCAGGTGGCCAAAGTATTGGAGTTTCAGCTTTAGCATCAGTCTTTGCAGTGAACATTCAGGACTGATAAAATTTAGTTAAAAACTTTTCTGAGGAGAAGGAATTTTTTGTTGTATATTATCTTTCTGAGTAAGAGTAGCTATGACATATTGTGAAAAGAAGCCTTAATTGTAGGAAAAACTAATGTTTATTTGTAAGCTTTCAGTTCTAATCTTAGGTGCTCCAGCATACATTTGTTATTGTTGTTTTTATGTTCAGTTAAGTCACTCAAGTCTTGTCTGACTCTTTGTGACCCATGGACTGCAGCATGCCAGGCTGCCCTGTCCATCACCATCTCCTGGAGCTTGCTCAGACTCAATGTCCATTGAGTCGGTGATGCCATCCAACCATCCCACCCTCTTTCGTCCCCTTCTCCTCCTGCCCTCAGTCTTTCCCAGCATCTGGGTCTTTTCCATTGAGTCAGCTCTTTGTGTAGCTAAAAGTATTTTAAAATTGACCCAAGGCCAGTGAAGCCTGGGACTTTATAGGTGGGAACTTTGGTAAAAGTTATGTGCAGTGTTTATGGGCTTTTTTGTTGTTCTAAAAATTAAGTAAAATTTTAGTATATTTACTGACTGATTATTTTCAGGATGAAGAGTGTGTGCGCCTTGATAAAGAGAGATTGGCTGCTCGTTTGGAGGGTCACAAAGAAGGGATTGTACAGACTGAACAGATCAGGTAAGAATTTCTTTGGTAGCAAACAGGCAATTTAAGCAGTATATGTGAGTGTGTGTGGAAACAAGGGGCATTAACGTGCTGTCTACCTATGTTGCATTCTTCAGTATGTGTTTCCCCACCCTCGGTTCGAACAAAGATGCGTGAGCGTTTTTTGTGATGGAGGAGTGGAAGCCATTGTGCTGCTTATGCTTTCTGGAAGTTTCTGGATTCTGTTACCATATTGATCCTTTAAAAAATTATTCCATAATCCAAGCCACTCATTTGTCATGAAATCTTACTGGTTTATAGCAGTGATCAGCAGACTTTTCCTGTAAAGTACCATATGTTAAATATTTACGTTTAATGTGATTATTAACATGCTTAATTCTAGTTCAATAATTTGCTGTTGTTTTCTATTTGTTTCTTTGTTCTTTCCAAATTTTGTTCCCTAAAACGGAAATTAACTTCATTTTGGGTTAAATGAATATGGGCCCTGATTCTGTTGTATCCTTCTGTTGGTGGATGAGCGTGTGCTGGCTGCTGTTCTGTCCGAGTGGTTGCTGGTGTTCGTCGTGTGTGGCGTGTGGCGTCACAGGCTGCCTGCAGCGTCTGCCACCTTGTGTGTGGTGCGGGAACCTCAGCACGAGGGTCTTCCTGTTCTCCCTTGGCATTTGTGCTGCCATTGTCATACGTTCTACTCGTACACTTGTTCCAGACACCACAGTGCATTATTCTTGTTTAAACATCTGGGGAAAATTCTGTGTACTGTTTCCATGCCTCTTCTTCCCTGTTGTAGACTCATGTACCCATTTTTTTCTCTTTCATCTGACTGACTTACTGTTTTTTGTTTTTTTGTTTTAAATTTAAAGTTCTTTTAACATTTCTTTCTGTTTAGGACTGCTGGTGTTTCTTTCAACTTTTTTATTTCAGAAAAAATCCTCCCCCCACTATTTTTTCTAATTTTCACTGGATATGGAATTCCAGACTATCTCTTTTTAAAGTGTGATATGCTGCTGTCTCCTTGATTGCATTGTTGCTGGTTAAAAATATGCTGTTACCCTTTTTCTTTTTTTGGCGGCACCTTGTGGCTTGTGGGATCTTTGTTCCCTGATCAGAGATTGAACCTGGGGTCCTTGGCAGTGAAAGCATGGAGGCCTGACCACCGAACCACCAGGGAATTTTCTTCTGTGCCTTTAACTGTGGCTTTTTTTCCTTGGACTACTTAAAAAGTTTTCTGTATTGTAGGTTTGGAACTACTTAATTATCACATAACTTGGGAGAGTGTTCTTCATGTTTCTTGTGCTTGAGTTTTTGAGAGGATTTTTCAGTTCATAATTTTCAGTAAATTTAGAAAAGCTTTGATACTGCTTCCTCAAATTTTTTTTTTCTTTTTTCCCGTCTTTCTGACCTAATTACTCATACTCATAATCGTTCAACAGCTCACTTATGTTCTTTTCTTTTTTTGGATTGATTGTTTTCTCTGTTCATTTCATATAGTTTCTTTAGTTCTGTATGTAGTTTTCTCATATTTTCTTATGTAATTATATTCATATTATATTGGTAGTCTAGAACATTGTATTTTTTATCTTTACAAGTTAAATATACAGTCCATGTCTCTATTTGTTGAATGTGTGGAATAGTTGTATTATTTTGATGCCTTTGCCAGTCCTGCAGTTGTTTTTAGTTTAGATTTCTCCTCATTCTGGCTCACCGTTTCTTGCTCCTTTATGTGCCTTGTACTGTTTGGATGCCAGACGTTGTGCATCTTATGTTGTTGGGTGCTGGATGTTTTTGTGTTTTTCTAAATTTTCTTTTGTTTTGTCTTGGGACATAGTTAATCCTTTGAAACAGTTTGTTCCTTTTGAGTCTTAATTTTTTAATTTAAAGAATTGTTGTTTGAACAGTGTGTAGTTAGGGTAGTTACTGCCCACCGTTGCTGAGACAGGACCATTTTGACCGTTACTCCATCTATCGCATAAACATGAGGTTTTCAGCCTGGCTGGTGGGAATAGGTTCTGCTCTTCGTCCTATGTGGGTGCTGGACTCCGTTCCCTCTAGGTGGTTCTGTTCCTTGCTTTAGTTTCCAGCTGCTTATGGGCTAATCAGTAATCGGAGTACTCGAGGGGTCCTGTGCAGCTCTCTCTCCTCAGGCACTCTGGCCTGTGAGTTCCTGTACTCTTTGATCTTGTTGGAATCCCAGCTCTGTTTTCCCAAATCAGGATATATGGTAAGTTTTGCCTGAGTTCTCCTCCCTGTTCCATATTGGGAACTTTCAAGGCTGTAAATTGTACCCTTCATAGGGTTACTTACTTGGTTTTTGTGTATGAGAGATCACTGTCTTTCATTACTCGATAGCAGATATTGAGTAAATGATTGTTTCATATATTTTGACTGATCGTTTCAAGGTAGGAGGGTTAACCAGTCCCTGTTACTTCAAAACTCCAGTGCTTGTCCAGTGCACGTTTTGATTATAGTTTAGCAAAGTGCTAGAATTTGGCTCAAGGTATGTTGGTATGCTTTAGATTTTAAGGGAAAGTTGCATAGTACTATATAAAATGAGTCAAATGCTGATACATATTGAGCATCTGCTATAAAGTACTTTCATACCTAATGCAAATAAAGGAGCATACTACGTAATACTACCATGTTTAAGCCTGCAGGAATTCCTGTCTTTTCCCCACATGTTGTTTAAACGTATTTCAAGATTGTCATCTTGTGATTAGAGTAATAATTTTATCAACTGCTGTTAAGGTATCCAAACTCTTTTTCTTGTTTTCACATTGTGAGAAATCATACTAAGCTTATCATTTTAATGAAATCTATACTTTCATTGTTAAGTCTGTTTTTTTAATTACTTCTGAAAGCATAGCTTCTGTTTGCTATTTCAGTGCTTTTTGAAAATGAAGTAAAAGAAAGAAAATGAGAACTTTAAAGTATTATTTTATCTTCCAGACTTAAAAAGGGGTATATGTTTATGTGGCACATAAATGTCTCTGTCAGCTGTAAAATTGATATGTTGTACATTATAACATAGAATTGAAACCTTGAAGTAAATTTCAAGGAAAACCTAAACTTTGCATTCTTTACAGAATGAAAATTTTTTCCCCGCCTTTTCAAGGTGTTGGGTGCACATGCTTATGAGTGTGTGTGTGTGTGTGTGTGTGTGTGTGTGTGTGTGTGTAATTTGCATGCAGGATGGGGAGGGTTAGCAAATAAAAGTCTCGTATAAAAGGCTTTTTTGTGGAGGGAGAGCAGAGAAAGGTTTATTACAGGGCCACACAAGGACAGGTGGCTTGTGCTCAGAAAACCCAAACTCTGATGGGTTTCAGCAAAGTAGTTTTAAAGACAGAGTGAGGGAGGGGTGTCCCAGGGTATGTGATCAGCTTGTGCAGAATTCTCTGATTGGTGGTGGTGATCAACCTAAAAGGCTATATTAATGAATTATTTGAGCAGGGAAAGAGATTTTTAAAAATGTGAAAAATATTTTGCATTGTTCCTCCTAAGAAAATGACAAATTTGCTTACAGTATTTTTATGTGGACTCTTTCATATGGTTGTAAGTTATCAAGTGTGTCAGTTTTATATATATGGAGGAAATCTTAATTATTGCCACTTAAAGTATTTATTACCAGGAAGTTATAAATGTAACAAAATATTTTATAGTGTGCTCAAGAGATCCTTGCTGTGAATGTTTAAAAAGATGTTGCTTTCAGGTCTTTGTCGGAAGCTATGTCAGTGGAAAAAATTGCCGCAATCAAAGCCAAAATTATGGCTAAGAAAAGGTCTACCATTAAGACTGACTTAGATGATGATATAACTGCCCTAAAACAGCGGAGTTTTGTGGACGCTGAGGTGGATGTGACGCGAGATATCGTCAGCAGAGAGAGAGTGTGGCGGACGCGAACAACTATCTTACAGAGCACAGGAAAGGTAACTGAAACATTCCACTTCTTGCTTGTAGTGTCTGTGTGTATTTCAGCCACGGTTGATTTTAAAGTTGGCTAAACTTTCCTGTGAGGAGGAGGTTTCAGGTTTGTTTCTCAGAGAGCAGTAATCATGTAGCTTTCTAACTGACCTGTGGGCCATTGCGTGCTAGTGTATGATTGGTGGTTGGTCAGCAGAGAAGCTGATGAAAAAGTCTGAGTCAAAATGTGAGTCCCTTTCTTTCCACCTTGTTTGTAAATCCAAAGAGATGACAGTTTTCTTATTGGTGAGATTTTTTTGCTTAAACCAAATGAACAGGGAATATTGATGGCAAGCTCTCTGGTCATTAATACCATGATTAATTGTTTTCCTCACAAAGGAGAGAACTTCATCAAAATGGCCCAACAAACATTTACTGGGTGTATTTGATACATTCTCTTCTGTTGGGTGGTTGTGGCAGTGTTTGCTTATTCCTCAGGAATGGAGCTGTTTTTGGCTGCAGGGTGGTGGGTTTTCTTCCTTTCCTTTCCCCCTTTTTCCTTCCTCCTCCTCTCTCCTGTCTTCTTCTCTCGTTTCCTATTCATGATTATAAACAACTGCATTAAATAACATCCTTGCACATACACCTTCATGCATTTATGACTACATAAGCAGAGGGATTAATGCCTAGAAGCCAATTGCTGGTTAAAGGAGACATGTACTTTAAATTTTGAAAGATAAGAAGTTGAAAGATACTGGATATCCAGTATCTTAATAGATCTCCAAAAAGGTTGAATCAGTTCTGTTTCACTTACCTATTTTCACCTCTGTTTTCTTCCCACACATCTGAATTTTCTCTTAAATGTTTATTCTTCACTGAGACACAGTTCACAGTGACTATTTGGTGAGAAGATTTTTTAGAAGTTGTGAGATTATTGATGAAAGTGAACTTCATCGTTGGTCTAGGCAGACTCATTTTGTTTGCACATTTTTTTGGATTCTGGCCCTAAGTTCACTGTTCATTTTAGTAGAATAGCTACTGGAAAGAATATATAAAGGGAAGAATTTTTTTCTCTCATACCTTGACTTGTTTTATAGAGCAGTTGATGTCAAGATTAAGAATCATTCTCCAGAGCTTAGAATTACAAAGAAACCTGAGGACATGAGTAAACCTTAAGTTTGCATGTAAGTGATCGTTGATGAAAGAAAGTGAAAGTCGCTCAATTGTGTCCGACTCTTTGCGACCCCATGGTCTGTATTATCCATGGAATTCTCCAGGCCAGAATCCTGGCGTGGGTAGCCTTTCCCTTCTCCAGCTGATCTTCCCAGCCCACGAATCAAACCCAGGGTCTCCTGCATTGCAGGCAATTCTTTACCAACTGAGCTATGAGGGAAGCCCTCATAGATAGACTTGTTGATACTCATTTTTGATGCCTAGGGTGGCTAATAGTTAAGTATTATTACTTATATTATTCTACCAGTGTTCATTGTAATTTTTGAAATGAATAACTTTCTTTGAGCTCTAGGTGGCAGGATTGTACCACCATTTCAAAACTAAATGTTGTAGTGGAATTTAGCATTGTTGGCACCAATGTGTAATTTAAAAATAAGTTAGCATTAGAAGAACTGTTTTGTAGCTGGGTTTGCTTCTGTGAGTATTAACATTTTTAAAAATCCAAATGACGATTTTGACTGGTAGTCCCTCTGTATACTGTTTTCATCTGACAAACTCTTAAAAAAAGAAAAAAAACTTTTAGGTGCTTGTTGTCCTGAATGGCGCTGTGAGTTTTAAACAGATCTTCATTATTACCACATATCAGGGTTTCCTTATTTGCTGAGTTTCTTGAGCAAAAGCTATCTTTTTAAAATTCCATTGCAAAAGCTATCTTTTTAAAATTCCATTGCAAGCATCTCACAAAAAAGCAATCTAATTTTATGATACTGTTTAAGATATACTTTTAAATTTACACACAGTAATATATAGTCCTTATTGAAAAAATTGATAGGAGAGATCCCTAAAAGGAAGGTATAATAATCACTTGTAATTCTACCACATAACAATAGCTAGTAACATTTTAATTTTTTTCTAGGGTTTCAGTCTCTCATGAAATGCTTTGTTTTTAAAATAGTGAAATTTGCTTTTCATGTTTTCAGCTATTTTCTTAATAGGATTAAGACTTTATCAGCGTTTGTCACTGTGTTGACCTTTGCACTGCTGGTGCAAAAGCAGTGGTTAGTTAACTGCTGATATCTTGGCGTGAATTAAAGCATTGGCACCAATCTTTGCTAGTGGCCATTTTGTTCTTCACCACTAATGATGTCCTTGATGAAATTCAAAAATTCACTAGTTTTATTAAATCTTAACCTTTAAGTATATTCTTACCAGTATTTTCTGTGATGAAATTAGAACATACAAAGCACTTCTGCCTATCAAAATATAGTGATCGTCTCTGTGAAGAGCACACGTATATTTGGCATTTTTTGAAAAATGAGGAAGGAAAGGCTGTTGCTTCAAGAAATGAAATTGACAATATTTTTTGTCAATTAAAAGAAAGCTAGAACTTGGGAGGTTCCTTTCTGCTGCTGAGACCATAGCAGTTTCCTAAATTTAACATAGTGTCACACTTGCTTGTCATTAATGTTTTGTGCATTTTGGAAAATAATTTTTCATAAAAAGTTATTTTTACTTGGAATACCTTTCCCCCTCATTTTTGAAGGAATTAATATTTTAAAAATATTTCAATTCAAATCTCTTAAAATGATAAATATTATAACCTATGTAAACAAAGTCTCTTTGGGGTGTGTCACAATTTTTAAGAGTAAGTGGTTGTGAGATGTATGTTTGTTGTCCTAAAGAATTATAGGAACTAGTAAGTACGGTTACTGTGGCAGTGGTTAAGGTTACGTTTCAGGCTGTCTATCCTCTCGTATCCATGTTTATTTCTCTCTTTTATACCTTTTTTTAAATTCATTTATTTTCTTTACATTACCGTGTTTTTACCATACATTGAGATGAATCCGCCATGGGTGTACATGTGTTCCCCTTCCAGAACCCCCCTCCCAATTCCATCTCTGTGGGTCATCCTGGTGCACCAGCCCTGAGCACCCTGTATCAAGCATCATGTTTATTTGTGTAACATTTATGTGCCACCCTCCGGCAGGCACATGGGGGCACTGGCTGGGGTGCCTTGGTCCTGGCCTTCACAGAGGTTATATTCTTTAACAGGAGACAGAATGTTGCTTAAAATGATAAGTGATTAACAGGCAGAGTTAGAAGAGCCCCGAGGGAACTGAGGCAGAGTCTGAGGTGAAAGAAGAATATTTCATGAAGGAGTGGTCAGATGTGTCAGCTTTGTTCAATATTGCTAAGGTTGTTCCTGTAAAAGTTACGTTTTTAAAAATCTTTCTAACTTACACAGCTTTGAAAAGTGCATGTTGACTCTTAACAGTATCTTGGAACTTTCAACATCTCCTATAAATTGTAGCAGTCTGAAGTTAGCACTGGAGTTTATCAAGAAGAGACTTTATTTATTTATTTATTTTTAAGAAGAGACTTTAATAGTTGATTTCTTTCAGAAGAATTAATTCCTTTTAGAACTAAGAAGCCCCCAACAGATCTGCTATACTTTTATTGTTTTTAAATGTTACCTTGTTTGAATAAATGGAGAATATAAATGAATTTATAGCCAGTTATGTCCTTTAAGTAAAATGAAAATAAATGAATAACATTGGGTTTATAATAGTTGGTCTTTCGATGAATTTCCTAGTAGTAATCGATATTTACTTTCATGTGTAGTAATCATGCCTCATTATGTAGTAAGGGAAGAATTAATAGAGAAAACTGAATCTGAAATTGTTTATTAAGTAAACTTATTGTCTTTGAATATTCAACTTTAAGTGGACTCAATGATCGAAATCCATTTCTGTTTCAGAATTTTTCCAAGAATATTTTTGCCATTCTTCAGTCAGTAAAGGCCAGAGAAGAAGGGCGTGCACCCGAACAGCGACCAGCCCCAAATGCAGCACCTGTTGTAAGAACATTTTGTTGCTTCTGTAGTAGTTTTATTAAAAGTCATGATTCAGTGTTGTAATAGCGAAAGCATCTCTAAGTATTTATTTGCTTATTTATTGTAGAATTGAGACATGTAAAATTATATTTTTTCAGGTATACAGCACAGTGATTTGACATTTATATATATTGCAAATTGATCAGAACCAGAAGTCTAGTAACCATCTGTTACCATACAGAGTTCTTGCAGTATTATTGACTGTATTCCCCATGCAGTATATTGCATCCTTGTGCCTTAATTATTTTATAATTGGAAGTTTGTACCTCTTAATCCCTTTTACTTGTTTTGTTCCAACTCCTCCCAACTCCTCTAATGCACAGGTTTGTTCTACATCTTTCTGTGAGTCTGTTTCTGTTTTTGTTTGGTTTGTTGATTTGTTTTCTTTTTTTAGATTCCACATATAAATGAAATCTATGAAGTCAGTTTCATAAGATTCAGCAAAGGAAAAATAACATGCAAATAAAACCTTTTTCATTTTATAATTTCTAAAAGTATGTCAAATTTGGTAGAGTACTAATACAGTCTTTGCGAGAGTAAGTAAGTAGGTTTATTTGTTCATGAAATTCTTGGTGTTTAACCTTTTCGAGGTAGTGAATTTTTGCTGGTATTTAGATAAACACTTGAGGTGACTTGCTTTCCAGTTTTTTCCTTGTTTTTAATTGGGGGATAATTGCTCTACAGTGCTGTGGTTTCTGCCACGCATCAACATGAGTCAGCCCCAGGCGCACATTTTTAAGTGTCTCTTGTTTGTCAGGCAGTGTGCAGACAGATACAAGATGTGTAAGAATGAAAAGCTTCCTTTGCACTCGCAGTCTAGTGGGACATACAGATAAATAAAAAAGGCAGTGATAGGTGCTGTTATGGCAAAACAGAGTGTTTATAATTATGAATTGGTGGACTTGTTGAATAGCAGTTGGTAGGAAACTTACATCAACTCATAAAACAGTTCAACTGTTATCTTTTTGATTGAGTAGTCTCTGTATTCCCATAATTATTAAACTCCTTGGAAATTTTAATGTTTGGCATTTGACTGTGGAAGTGTATATCTGGTGACAGTCTTGAATGAATATCTTTTATTTGGAATAATAATTGGGGTAGCATCCTATTGTAAAAAAATGAAGAATATTTCAGTCTTTACAAATACCATGAATTTCCCAAGCAGTTTTGGGAATTTTCTTTAAATATACTTTTTTAGTTTATCACAGACTTTGATAGAAAGTATTTGTGAATGAATTATACATTAGTTAGGCAAGTTTTTCTGAGTGTTTTTTAAAAACAGCTTTGTTAACTTCAGTTTTACACTGTACATTGATAAGTGGGTTTATTGTCATTTATTTAATATAAGGATTAATAATTTGGGGGAATAATTCAGTTAAAAGACTCCAATATGTAAGTTGAATACAAGGTTTGAATTAAAAGTTTATTTTTGGGTTAAAGAAAAATAATTCATGATTGGAATGAGTTTATTAATTTGTAAAGAAATTTAAGTAATTATAATGAAATTATTAAGTGCACCCATTTTATTTCTGCAGTTTCTGAGAATTTTGTTTTTTGCCTTGGTGCACGTTTACTTGATGTTCTTTACCTCGTCCCTAGTTGAGATGGTTTTCAAGCAGTAAACAGTATCATGAAAATCAGCTTCAGATGATTCCCCAGTTTTGTCTATTCCTTGGTTTGGTCTTATTGGCCAGAGTATTAAGAGGAAAGCTTAGAAAACAATACCTTTGTTGTGGTTTTCATTGTAAGTAGTAACAGTTTAGACGGTATTGACGTGTGACTTACTATGTTTTCTGCAGGATCCCACATTGCGTACCAAACAGCCTATCCCAGCTGCTTACAACAGATATGACCAGGAAAGATTCAAAGGAAAAGAAGGCGAGTTGCTTGATCTTTCTCTTCTCCCTTGCTGTGGTTGTGCTGAACCTGAGAGGCAGCGCGACCTCGTGTGCGGAGCAGGAGTTGGCTAACGTCTGCAGGCCAAGTTTGTGCCACCATTTTTTTCTGAGTGAAGTTGTGTTGGAACACAGCCAGGCTCATTCATTTTTGTATTACCCATGTCTCCTCCAGCACTGTGACAGCAGTGTCGAATTGTGGCAGAGATCGTGTGGCCTGCAAAGCCTAAAATACCGTCTGGCATTTTACAGAGAAGTTCTGATGTCACTTTAACAGTAGTCTGTCTCAGTTTCCTTCTGTGTGTCATTATGGTACTAAGAGTAGTATTAGTAGTAGTCCCTATCTCTTCAGGCTATTGTGGGGATTAAACTAGTTAATAAAAGGCCCCAGAAGAGCGACTGGTGTGTATAATAAGCTACCTACTGTTGGCCTTGATCCTGTTTCTCAGAAGTTTATTTCAGGGTAGAAACTCTCCATATCAAGTCATATTTCCCCAGTTTAAAGGTGTCCATTGAGGACTTGGGGACAGACTGGAGCAGCCTTGTGACGACTTTGTGACGGCTGCGTGGCTCATTCAGCAGTGAGCCATTTCCACGTCAGCGAGGCGCTTGGTGAGGGTGGGACTAATGTCAGTGTAACTTTTCTTGGGCTCTTCAATTATGTCATTCATGAAAATATGAGAGAAGCAACTGTAAGGGTAGTAGTTATGATTTCTTTCCTTCATAATCTGAAATCCCCATAAGTTTATTAAAGAGCTTGTTGCCTCGATGCAGTGACTTGTGTGCTTGTTTCATTGGCTGGATAAAGTATGTGTTTCATGTACTGAAAACATGGCGTAGAAAGACGGTAGTTCGTCCTTTTATCCAGTATTTCTCTTGGAATGACTTCTGTCAAATACGGGTTGGCAGGTTACAGCCGCTAGACCAAGTCTGAACCTCCTGGGGTAGAATCAGGCTGTACTCATTTGATTCCTTGTATTGTTCATCCTGCTTTTGCACTCCAGCTGCAGAATTCAGGAGTTGTGACAGAGACTGTATGGTTGCAGTGTGTAAAATATTTACCTCTCTGACCTGTCAGTGAAAGGTATACTGAGACTCTGTCTTGAGTGCCTGTCAATATTTAATGGTGCTTTTCTATGAATTACATAACATGTACTGATGATTATTACTTGGAAACATAGCTTTTTATGTTAAAGAGTTCATTAATTAGGACTAAATAATTTGGGGATTATAAAATATTTTATTCAGTCTAGCTTTCTATATTTCCAACCAACTGTATGACTTGAATGCAGTTGTAGAGACAGTCCTAACCAGCTTCTGTACTTTGGGCCCATTGGTGTATATTGTTTGCATCTTTGAGACTGGTATTCCTTTGAAAGTTTTCATCTTTACAAGTATGTCATTTAACTGTATGTCTAGTAGATTCAAGGCTTTGTTATACTGTTGAGCTATCAGATATAATGTAAATTATTACTTCAGATTTGCTATTTATCATAAAATATATAAAATCTAACGATAGCCTCACTTTCTTTATAGAAACGGAAGGTTTCAAAATTGACACTATGGGCACCTACCATGGGATGACCCTCAAGTCTGTGACGGTAAGTCACTCTGACTGCAGAGGTTCTTTTGTTCCAGTCATCTTATGTGAGTAGCAGATGTTGAAGGAAATCTGTGTTCTCTAGTATTTTCTATTTTGGCCATTTATCTTTAACGACCAGTTGTGCTGACAGAGCTGAGGGGTATGATTTGATTCATGGGTGTCTTTTTTTTACTTTTGGCTGAGTATGTTTAAATGAAAGTTGTTGTGATTAAACTTGCAAGTAGATTGGATGCTACCTGGTTGGAGATTTTAAAGTTATTGGTGAGATATGAGGTTCCATTTGGGAGAGTTCTTTGCCATACTGTCTCATGTCCTTACAATGTAATGTTTTACGCTCTGAGAAGACAGATTGTGGTAGTTCATGTCATGCTACAAATTGCATACTTGACACAACTGAATACTTAATGTCTGTGATTGTAAGCCTTTGGCTCACTTTTAGCTAACTTGTCTTTTTTATTTTTTAACCCCCTAAAGATTATTATTTCTAGATGATCTGATCAAGCCCTTTTTTTTTTATTTTAAAGTAAGTTTGAGTTGTACAGCATTGTAATCTAACATCTGTGTACACTACTGAGTGATCACCACAAGTCTAATTACCATACAGCTGATCCCCTCATCCATGTCTCTGACCTCCCGACTACCTATATTTCTGGTAACCACTTATGGTTAACGCAGTAATCTTTATATCTGTGAGTTTTTCTTGAGTGTTTTCATTTTGTTTAGTTTCTGCATATGAGTGAAATCACATGGTATTTGTCTTTATCTTGGTTTTGCTAATGCACTTATTTTTAAATTGTCATTAGATTTGTTTTTATATTGAAACTGTATGAGGACTCCTTATTCATTTAAGTGCTTATTGAGTACTTTTGTCAGACATTGTTCTGGTTGCTAGGGTTGTTGCTGTGAATAAAACAGATAGGACTCTTTAGACAGAGGAGTCAGAGAGGCCTCTCTGAGAAGGCTGAGGAGAGACTTGGTGAATAGCCTTGCCTGAAAGACATGTGGGGGTCAGGACTGAGGCCCCGAATGCCGCAGTGTGCAGGCCAGGTCACCGGAGTTGAGTGGGTGAGGGGAAGGTGAGAAAAGACTAGGTGGACCATATCATGAGATTTACTTAGTTCTTCCTGACTTCGAAAGGTAACTCATAACTGTCAGGTTTACCTTAAATTCTTAAAGATTTATTTATTGATACTTATTTGGGGGCAGAACTTGCCTGTTGGCCACTCCCCAAGTGAATTATAGAACTGATGCTGTTATTCTCTATGTATCCATCAAAGTAAGTTTTTTGTGGTTATTGTTGTCACTATTGGTTTACTTTTGTCTCATCTGAAATGCCGTGAAATAGATTTCATAATTGAGCTTCTATGCGAGTAGTAAAATCTGTGATAGATTTTAATAGATGCTTTTTACAGAACCGTTTTTCTAAAATCCAAGGACAGCTTCTTATAGGTTGAGAATGATGAGGCTGTACTTCCTTATCATAGTCTTTGTTCCTAAATATACTTGTAAGAGGCAAATTTAAACAGTTCTACAGTGTGTGATTTTACAGAACTAATCACAGAAACACATTGTGTAGGAATACAGCAGAAAGACTAAACGTGGTCAGATTGCTAGTACTTTGAGTGTTTTAATGCCTGGTTTGAATCTCTGTCCTGCTCACGACCTGATTCATTTTAGCATTGTTAGAGAATAATACATGGAGAACTTTGAATCTAAAAGCTTTGAAATTACTCTGATAATTATTTCTCTTTAGTTGAACCTCTAACTTATCCTTTCAATGTAATTTTTTTAAAATTATTACCTGTTTGTGAGCTTGTGAATTTCACAAACTTTCTACCTTATTCTCCAGTTAAGAAAGTTTCTCTTGTGAGATCCATGCAAACATACAAAGCAATTAAGAGTATGTTAAAGGCTTTGTTGTATAAATATGACTTCCTTACTAATTTATGTGCAGTTTATTTTTGCTACCCTTGTTCTTCAGCGTTTTGAAATGCCTCGTTGACATACGTAGTTATTAAGGTTGGTTTCAGTCTACGTTAAGATTGATCTGCCTATCTTTTAAGTTCAAGACACTAGAGTTCTCTTAGATTTTAGACTAAACTAATAAGTTGACTTATGCAGACTAGAAAATTTTTGTACAAATGAGTTTTTCTCTACATGTATTATAGAGAAGGAATATGTGGGGTTTTCTTTTCTTTTTTTCCTGCCTTTATTTTTGGCTGCAAAAAGACTGTGATGCTTGAAGGATTCCCTGACCCCAGCAGTGGAAGCACAGAGCCCTAATCACTGGATTGCTGGGGAATTTCCAAGGATATTTGTTTTGATAATATTTCGTAAGAGTCATAACTTATTGAAATCTATAGAAATAAAGGCCCAGGCAGTGTATTTTGTAACGTTTCATGAAGATGATAATTTATTGAAGTTTATTATAGAAACAGAAGCCCAGGCATCTTTAAAGTCACAAGTTTGTGTAGTTGGGCCTCTGGGTTAGCCTTTGAATCGTGCGAAGAAATGCAGGGGCACGGGACCTTTATGTTGAAGAGTAGCTGGGGGGCTCTCCTGGTTGGGAGACTTCCTCCTCATGTGTCATTTGGGTTCTCTGATGTTTAAGAAATACTGGGTTAAACATGTTTTGTGGTACAGGAATGTCATTTTTAATTTATAAATATCTTCACTGAAAGACAGAGTGTGGACTCTTTCCCGGGCTTGTTTACCCCTCAGGTTGGCTCCTTTCTTCCCTCCTGTTGAGAACGCTGCAAAGAACCAGAGTTGCATGGAATCAGTTTAATTAACGGATCTTAGGAGCTATGGTTTGGGAGTAGGAACCATTCGCTATGGAGGACATCGGAGTATATTTTCATGTATTCCTTTAATGAAAGGGGCCTTTTTAGACTAAAAAAATGCCACTAGAAAATGCTTTTCATTGTACAGTAAGTAAGTGGAGGTGATGAAGACCTCTTTTTGTTGGGTGGTGGCCAACCTATGATTCCACTGGAGAGGGAATAAGAAGATGTGCAAATCCTTCATCGAGAACCACTTTATTTTAACCTCCCAATCTAGCTTGTTTATGTGAAAGGACCACATATTCTAGCCCCTGTTTCTTACTGAATATCATTGACTTATTTTGCTGTTTTTATTTTTGAGGAAACCTTTTGCGCTCTGAAGTCACACAGATCAAAAGCTTTCGTTTCAGGTTGTTATTTGAAGCCACTCCAACACTCATCATAGTTCTTACGATCTGGTTTTTGGGAAACCATTTTCCTGATAGTAAACTTGGGTGGATTTCCAATATCTGTGTGAGAGGTCTGATAATATCACCATTTTTCACTTTCCAGAAGGATCTAGAATTTCAGTTTTCACAAAGTTGCATTGTTAGTTAGCTCGCTCATCTGGGCTCGAATTGTCATCGGAGCGCTAGTACTGGGGCTGCTGTGGAGGTAGGTCCAAGCCCGGGCCAGCGGGAAGTGGAGCTAGCTGATCATGTCTTGTTATGTGGGCCTCTCCTCTCCCTTCAGCAGATGTTTGCTGGGTGCTTGTTGTGTGCTAGGCTGGGGGCTGGCACGTCACCGGTGAGCACAACCAGACATGCATGTGGACTGTTTTTAAATGGGCTGATGGAGAGGCACACGGCTCTCGTGCAGTTATGACTGTGCCAGGTGTGTGCAGACCCACTGTGCCATTAAAACCTAAAATCGGAGGATTTCTGTGGAAGTCAGAACACTTCACTGAGAGGGTAGCTCTTGAAGTAAGATCCAGAGTTTGAGTAGGAGCTGACGTAAAGATTGCAGAAGAGCACATTTTTATAGTGAGTGACTGGAAGGCAGGAAGGAGCAGTGCCCAGGTGGGAGGGACGTGTCACTTTGAAAGGCCGGAAAGAAGACGGGTTACTGTGTGGGTTTGAAGGGTGCCTCTGGGAAAGCCTCTTTGCAGAGCGGGGTGCAGCCTGTGTGCCTGTGCTTGCCAAGGCCTCTCGGTGCATTCTAGGTCCTTCACTGTGGCCCCACATGAATTTTCTTTGATTCACCAACACTTGAAAGATCGGAGTCTGTCGCATAAACAGTTTGGATTTCCGGCCTCTTGAGAAGCCTCTGGGCCCACAGTCCAGCATGACAGCGCCACATCCACCTGAGCAGTTCACTTCCTCTGCCTGCTCCGTGTTCTCCGGGTCGCCCTGGGCCTGCCTACTCTGGTCTTCTGTGTCACCTTCTTCACTTCTGCACACCACTTAGGTTCTGTTGGCCTTTGAGTTTGAAATCCCTGCTCTAAATAAAGGCAGTGCTGGCTTGCTAAAGAGAAGTCAGTCAGCTGGAAACGCAAATTTAGAGCTTTGAAGTCAGTCCTGGCTTTGAATCCCAGCTCTTCCACTCATTCCGCCACTAATTAAGTTGAGAAGGTTATGTAACCTTCCTGCCAGAGGTCTTGTTTTTGTAATAAGGATAGTAGAATTTTCATCATAGTATTATTGATGAGTAGGTAAAGTGCTTAGCACAGAAGGAACTCAATAGATAAATGATAGCTACTTTTATTATGAATTTATAATTTTATGTATAATCTCAGTTTGTTGTATGTGTAATGTAGGCAACTGTACTTTCAGTGATGACCTTATTATTACATGTTTAATGGTACAATTTTCATTCAAAGCTATGAAGACTAGTTTATTTAAATATTATGAGAACCCTTTTCTTCTCCAGTAAATAGAAAATTTTTTACTGTAGCTGTGTGTTTTTATAAGCTCTTTATTCTTTGAGATAAAATTACTACAAGGGTGTTATCATATTTGAGTGTGTGACAGCTTAGCTAGTTAGGCTTTTCCATTTACCTGCTAGGGCTCATATATAGAAAGAGACTTAATTTACTTAGATTTAAAACTATTTATTTTGATCTAAAAAGTATATAAAGTGTTGATATTTTAATATATGGTCATAGAAGTGTAAGTAAGAATATTACTTTTATAATTTTCTGCATTCTATATTTAGATTGGCATGTTTTTGCTTGAGAACATTACACTTGAAATAATTTTCAGAACTTGTTGACTCTCTTGATATTTTGGGGAACGGAGAGGAGCACTCTATCCTTTGTCAGCCTGAGCAACATAAAGGTGTACCCCCTAAACAAAACAGAGCGTTAGTCACTCGTTATATGTCTTAAGCTTTTGAAAATCAGTTGTATATCTTTACCTGTTACATGAAGTAAATACTTAACTTTTAACATATTAATATTTTGTGCATAGGATTTCACCACTAAATTGAACATTTTCTTTGTACTCTTAACTTCACTTGTATCCCTCTTACAGTAGTTTTCCCCAAGTGATTTCTTCCAGATATTTTTGGTTTTTAAAAATTCTTTTATAATGTGCTCATTGTAGAATTGGAGTGTACCTTGATACAAGGGAGACTGAAGAGAGCACCTTCTATTTTGATTTCTTTGCCTCTCTGTTGCAACAGATTAGGTATTGATTTTTTTCATCCGAAAAATGGGATTATGATAACCTCCTTTGAGGATTTCCAGGGTTTTAAATGTGGACAGATGTACCTAGTTTAGCATTGTTCTTTCAGTGCTATTTGTAGCACTGAATTAATTGTAGTTATAGCAGGAATATTTATATTATAGGTGTTTTATAAACTTTCTACACTGAGTAATGCAGTGCCCCCAACCCCCTTTTTTAAATTAGTTGGGCAGTATGTAGAGTGAACACTTCCTTGGGTTGGTATTCATCTCCTAACACTGATTGATACCTTCATAAAGGTATTAAAATCTCATTTTACCTTAATATTTTGTTAACAGAATCAACATTTTGATGCTGATATACTTAGAAAAAATAAATAATAGCACAGATCATGTTAATAAGTGTCAGGGAATTTTAATGCTTATAAAGTAAAAGGTATTTTCATGATATTGCTCTTTTATACTGTTGCTTTCAGTTTATGTATCTTGTTACGATTATTGAAAATCCATTACACAGTGGATAGTACTTTTGGTGTAAGCCTAGATGGTTAAATGCCATTAATGTAGCTTTTCATTTCATTAAAGAGTAGTTAGCAGTTTATCCACAGTATCTTAAAATTTTAACATTGTCTATAACATACCTTTTAAATTTATTCTACCAGTGACCATATAGTTAACACTATGATCACACAGTTCCTGAGACCTATTTTGAAAGAAGTATAGACGAAGTTATTCTTGACATATATGCTAGAATTAATTTAGATAATCATTGTATAATTTTTGATAATAGTGTTAAGATCACTCTGTTTTAGGGTGTTTTAATATTGTTTATTGTGAGAATAGAAGAAAACAGAACCAGTTTGGAAATATATTATTTTGTTAATAGAAAAATTTATAATGTGAGAATTCAGTTTGATTATATAGATTCTTTTTATTATAGTTTTATATGTAATGCTACAGTTACTTATGACATAGATATTCACAAAACAAAACTGTATTTTTCCTTAAATTCAGTATTCTGTCTTGAACACTCTACAGTATAGTCTTTTTATTCCAATTTCTATTTACCTTCATCACAGCAACTTTAATATATTCAGCTTTAACAGAGTTAGTATCAATATTGAACATATTTCACCACTTTTAAATTCTAACCTCTCAGTGTAGTTTTAGCCTGACTGCTACTGTTCTTTAACTCAGAAAAATATATGATTATTTTATATATTTTTCTTCATTAATTTGAGGAAAAAAGATTATAAGTCCTTCAATTTCATGACATGATTTGAATCAGTTCATTCATATGAAAAACACATGGTATGTTAATAACTAGTAATTACTAATTAGTAATCAGGCATTTAGATATTCTCTTGATGGATACTTTTCTGTTAGGCTGTTGTTGGCTGAGTTTTTGTTTGCTGTATCAGTTTTTCTAGGTCTTCATAAATTGATTTAAATCTTCA
This sequence comes from Antilocapra americana, assembly GCA_007570785.1. NCBI lineage: Eukaryota > Metazoa > Chordata > Mammalia > Artiodactyla > Antilocapridae > Antilocapra > Antilocapra americana. The sequence continues at coordinate 1,836,776 of ML660211.1, read as the reverse complement.
GTGAATTTCCAACCTTTTATATAAATCCTACATTCAAGTTTTATTTTCCTAGTGTCTTAGTATTTTTCTCTTAAAACTCGTTGGATTGTTAATTCATCCCTCACTGTCCCCTCTGTCCCACACTCTGACAACCTCATTTGGCCTTTAATTCTAAGTTTTGATTTCTTTTCCAGGTCATTTTCTTGATGGATGTTTCTTTTAGTGTTATTCTTCTTGTCTTTCCTGCTTCTCATGTTCCTCTGTGAGTGACTGTCCCCATGTTTATTTTAAATACCTGTTTTTAAAAAACTCTTAGTCTGGACAAATCTTGCTGTTTAGAACTAAGATTTTTATTTGAAATTTTAGAATGGTACTTTACTGTGAATAAGTAGAAGATGTACACATACGAAATGCTAAACAATTAAATATTTTTACATTTTTAGTTTTGTTTTAATTGGAGACAAAAGTCATACCATAGAACTCAAGTAGTTGTCTCGTGGTTGAAGTCATATTTCATGTTGTCATTGAAAAAGCATTTGTTCCTTAACATTTAGGTTTGTGCAGAAGTATATAAGATCAAACACAAAATTATTTTGAAATCAACCTTTTATACTAGTTAAGCCAGAAAATGTTGATTTTAGTGTATTTTCATCATTATCACAGTGAATTCAGGACACTATCACACTAATCATTTACCTCCCCTGATTTTGATATTTTAGATGGTTTGGTCTTCTTGCAGTATCTTTTTGTCATTTCCCTCTTTTATGTGTGTTGCCATTAATATCCTGGAATTCAGTTCCATATTTATTTTAATATACCAAGCTTGAGAATTAAAATTATGCAGTCCTTTGACTTTTCAGAAGAATTTTAACTTCAGTTATGCAGAAAGATTTTAGTTTTCTTTATAAATCCCCCCACCCCCAAATCCAGCTTCTGATATGATTAGATTACTATAATTCATCCTAAAAGTCTATACAGAATGCTTCGTTGTATCCTTAGGAATTGTTGGTTTTAAACATAGCTACATTTTAATAACAAGTCATTCTGATGGCAAATTTGTGGATGCGTTATAACACATTAATAACTTTAGTGTATGTTATCACATCTACCCCCTTCCCCAAGTTACTTTAACAGGAAAAGTAAATGTTGAAAGCTTAACTATTTAAATACATTGATTTAAGGAACAGTTTTTCTTTATCTGGATTAAATGTAATAGATATACTTGATTTAATACCATGTAATAAGTTTATAAATACCAATTTTGGGGAGACTTATGACATACATTTGGGCGCTTTGCTGGTGGCTCAGATGGTAAAGAGTCTGTCTGCAGTGTGGGAGACCCAGGTTCGTTCCCTTCCTTTGGAGAAGGGAATGGCTACCCACTCCAGTATTGTTTCCTAGAGAAGTCCATGTACAGTGTAGCCTGATGGGCAACATTCTATAAGATCGCAAATAGTTGGACGGACACAATTGAGTGGCTTTATGACAAATGTTTGACTTATTTCTAAACTTCCTGAGTCCTTAGTAGTAGTTTTGAAAAGTTCATATGATTTTTTTAGAAGCACTAAGCACGAGCACAAAGGTTTACAAAAACGTGCTTCCCCGTGGCACATGGTGGTGTGACACTTCTTATTGGCATTGGAACCCTCTTTGTAGATTACTTAAGACCAGTCCCTGGTCGTACAGTCTGGTTCTGAGTACCTGAAGAATTTTTACCATGGTCTTTGTAGTAACAGATCAAAGCATAAATAACTGCTGGGGATGAGCAGAGTGTAGAAGGTTATTCTCCCCGTGGCAGAGACGAGTCGTGTGGATCCCAGGTTGCCTTATATGGTGGCCTTTCCTTAGCAGTTTGCCGTGGCCCAGAGCAAGGCTGAGAAACTGGGTAATATTAGTATTTCATTATTCAAGCTTGTGAAACAGTAACATTTGAAATGCTAAATGCTGATTTATTAATTTCCAGTGAGGAAGGTAATTGCCAAGGACAGCGGACACTCGGTTCCTCTCTCCAGCACACACAGGTTCTCCCTCAGAGAAACTTCTTGGAAATCAGAGATAGTATTTGTGTTTCTTCAGTAAAGTCAGACCAAGTGCAAAGGCCAGGAGACCTTTAGTAGTGACTGAACCGCTCCCCAACCTCCTTTTTCCTTAATTAGGAAAAATTTCAGATGTAAATATAATTAGAGAAAACAGTAGATGATTTTTTAATCTGTCCATCACACAGATTCTATAATTATTTTTTAATCAATTTTACTTCAACTGTTCCACCTCTCCCCCTTCTGGACTGTTGTGAAGCAAAACCCAGACACTGACATTTTGTTCCTATGTACGTTGCACTTCTTAGAAAAATGGTCTTTTTTAACCTTGCATTATTACATATAACAAAATAAATAGTAATGATTGGTATCATCTAATACCCAGTTCATTTTCTGGCTTACTTGATTTTTCTGAAAAATCTTTTTGTAGTTTGTTTATTGAAAGTAGGATCCAAAAAGCCACTGGTAGTTACTGGAGTTGTGTTTAGTTGATAGGAATCTTACATTTCTTTTATTCTGGGTTAGAAATTCATGATTTATTTATTTATTTTTTTGGTGCTGTGAGTCCTCTCTCTGTATCATGTTTTTAATGCATAAAATACATAAGATAACACAGAAAACCAATTGTATTAAAATAAATTATTGAAATATAAAAAAATATGAATTTATGGACATGGTACTTGTGCTGCTTTTACTAATACATTATATAACAAGATCTAGGGACAAACTAAGAAATGCCAGGATTTTAAAGTACTGCCATATACAGTGTTTCAGTATATCTGTAACAGTTGTGATATGAAAATATTCGATTCTGTTTGTGACAAAGCCACAACCATTGTTAGTAGTACTGTGGTTTGTTGCCAACATTCGTGGAAGAAGGCAGTGTTATTTCTGTTAGATATTGGTGAAAATTAAATTGTGGACTTTTTTTCCCATCCAAATTAGGAACTCTGACTTCTATCCACAATGCTCTACTCTAGAGTAAACATATTAAGAAAGAGCCTGGCTGTAGTTCTGCCTCACTGACTCATTTCTGTTTTTTTCTACAGACTTATCTCAACCTCCTGGCCTTTGTCTTTTTAGTTCTGTTTGTCTGGCTCAGTTTTCCTGTTGCTCTTCATAAGACTGCCTCCTCAGAATTCAGATCTCAGTTAAATGATCCCTTTACCAGGAACCCTCCCAGTTTTTTTCTGCTAGTAATTTTATGTGTTTGTTTACATGGATGATTTTCTTGGCACGTGAAGGTCTGAAGTTAGGACACACACTTCTCTTGCTCTCCACCACACCCCAGTGCTGGTGACAGGGCAGTGATCACATGGGTGCTGCTTGAAACGTATTTATTGAGTGACTGAATCTAAACTCTTGTTGTCCGTATATTTTTAGTTACTTTCAATCCTTTCATATGCGTGTAGACTAGTAGTTAAAATTTATTATTATTATTGTTGGTACTTTGTGATAAATAGGCCGTCAGGCCACTTGACAGTCCTTTATACATTTTCTAGTGGCTCTTCATTATGTTATCCTTAATGAATCAGGTTCTCATGCAGCGTCTTCTCTCTCCTCACCCCCTCAGTGCCCTGGCCAGCATTTTAGGCCTTGCCACTCTTTCCCTTTGCCTCACCTCCAGTATCCTCATGTCTTGAAGGCCTGTGGACTTCGCTTGCTAACATCTCTGCAGTTTTTATTTCCACACCACCACTGCCGTCCTTCCTGGTCCAGCTGTTCTTGTATCTTCCTGGCTTGTGCAGTGGTCTCTGAATTGGTCTTCTCGGATCACTCAGACAACTCTTCAGGACGCCTCGCACATGTGCTAGCCTCAGTTTTTTGTTTTCAAAATACAGCTGTATCTCCAGTGGCTTTCCATTGCTCCTAGGGATAAGAGCCGCAAGAATGAGCTACAAGTCTTCATGTCATTTTACCTGTGTTTACCTTTTTGTCAACAGCTCATACCAATCTTCCTCTTTATTTTTGTGCCGAGGTTTGCTCCAACCTGAGGGCCCCTGTACCTGCTGATCCCTCTTATAGGAATTGTTCCCCCTTTGCCTGATTAGTTATCTCTTAGATGTCAACATATACATTTCCTCAGAGAAGGCCGATCTGACTCTAGGCAACGCAGATGAGGTCCTTCTCTTGTTATGCTCGAAAAGGCACTGTGTATCTGTCCTTTGTGACAGATAACATAGTTGTCTTTTCCACTTACTTGAAGATCTGATTCATGACTTTCTCTATCAAAGGAGTACTACTGCAACAACTTAATGATTGTTTTTGTTTATCATTGTATCTACAGCTCACGTGTTAATGTCTAGGCTCTCGGTAAATATCTATTGAGTGAGTGGACCTTTGGAAGTTTCTTCAACACTAAGGAGGGCTTGACTCCAGAAATTTCTGTTGAGCTAGTGTTAGAGTTCTGGAATTTAGCTTGGTGAACTGGTCTGTTTGGGAAATGATGTTTCATCTGCATTGAGTTTCTATTGAGGAAAGTTAACACTTCCTGATCTTCTTCAGCATCATGGTTCCTGCTTAGAAATGCACTGTGATATGAGGGACCTTCACATTTGTGGAACTGATTACAGTAATTATTTTCAGAATACTTGGCTTTCTTTCTGTCAACATATATTTACCTTTACGTTGCTTTACTTGCGATGTGGATGAGCCTGTATCCAAACCAGTGGTTGACTCATCACTATAGAGAAAAATTGATTTTGACATCTTAAAAATAAGTTTCCTTTCAAGTAAGATGAGAATGCTGCAAGCCAAAAAAGGTGAGAATGTTTTATGGAGTCAGGTTTCAGTTCAGTGTTTGTAATCTAGGATTTTTTGGTTTGTTTATTGCAGCAGTGGGATTCCCTGGTGGGAACCCTGGGTTCCATCCCTGGCTTTGGAAAATCCCCTGGAGGAGGGAACGGCTACCTTCTCCAGTATTCTGGCCTGGAGAATTCCATGGACTGTGTAGTCCATGGGGTCACAAAGAGTCAGACAACTGAGTGACTTTCACTTTCACTTTTTCATTGCGGCAATAAACAGCATCCCCATTAAAGCAATGGGATGATTTGAATAGCTTTGTGGTTTTGAAAGTATTGTTTTGACTGCAGCATGAGAAGTAGTTGGGTGACTATGAAGAAACCAGTTGTTAAGGTATTGCTCACTTACACTACTGGAGGTGTGAGGGGAAGAGAAGTGGATGGATTTCACCAGGAATCCAGGTCTTGGGGATAGATTGATACGGGTGCTGATAAGAGGAGGCAGTGTCGAGGATGACTCTTGATATTTTGATGTGGCCACTGACTGGATAGAGCCATTCATTGTGATAGGATCTTTTATTTTAAAAGTTCTTTAATTTGGAGATTAGAGAAATAACTGGGTTTAAATATACTGTTAAATGTTTGTACTTAAAGATGCTCAAGACATACAAATACTTTAATTTGGAGTTATACTTACGAACTTTGGTTAAGAAATTTCATTTTATTTTTGTAAGAATTAAGTTTGTCTTTTTTGGCCCAGTTAGTAGCTTTTTCTTTTCTAACTCTGCCAGGAAGAACATTGTAATTCTTTTCTTTTAAACCTTATCAGGAGATGAGACGTCTCTGATAAAGGAGTAGTTTTAAACAGTGAGTGCGAATGTGCATTGCAGGCGTCTCCCCGCATTCGTTTCTAAGCTCACAGCATTTTACAGCACTGGCGCTCAGGCAGCCATGCTGGTGGTCATTTCCCTGCTGGTGGTTACATGGGAGACAGCGGGCTCTCCCCCACGCTGGTGTGACTGTAGAAACACAGCTCCCAAGCGTGTTTCCCTGATCACTTTCAGTAATAAGATATTGACAGCACCCTGCTCTTGGGGGGTATTATGTCTTATGCACAAAAAATTACTTTGTTCTTGTGAGGCTTGGCCGGGAGTGTGGAGTGTGAAGAACTCTAAAATTTTCAGCCTATTTTCTTTAACAGAGAAGTTGTTCTTGGACCCCTTTACACTCCTGACTTGTTCAGATGGTGAAGCGCCCAGAGGGTATGGTCTTACAGAGCATTTTGGGGTCATCATGGGACCGAGGAACAACTTGATTACTGCAGCGTTTGCTAGCTGTAGGTTTTCTCTCACACAGGATGCTTTGGTTACGAGAAAAAATCGACTTTGGCTAACTGAAGCCAGAAAAACAATAAGTACCAGAATACTATGAGTGAGTTCATAAAATGAGAGAACCAAGTGGTAGAAGGGACAGGAACCATAGCAGCTCTGGGGACGCAGAGAGCCAGACTTGGTGGGCAGTTTCTGTAGGAACTGGGCCCGATGACGCAGCCCCAGCCGTTCCTTGTATGTGGTGCATCTCAGTGTGCGTGTGCGTGTGTTTCCTTCAGAGTTCATGTTGCTGTGAGAGGGCGTCTCTGGTTGTCTTAGCCAGTGCAAGGCAGGGTGTCTGGATTGAAAGTTTTCCTAGAACTTCTTTATTGGAGGATGGAGTAACTTCCTAAAGGACATCTGCAGGTATGTTAGAGAAGTTCTCATTGCCGGTAGAGTCTAACACTAATTCTGGTTCTTGTTATACTCAAATACATGTTTTTAATAGTCTTTTAGGTATGACAGTGATGCAGACAACCCTTATTAATTTTTTTATATTGTGTAAATTACTGTCTTTTAACATTGAATTAAAGACTTACACAGACATGAATTTAAGATTTGACATATAATGTTACAGCTTGCTGTTATTTAACATTTATTTTTTTGTGGTGCTGCTGGTTTGTTTTCCTTTTTCAGTGTCCAGGACTCTGTCTCAGGTGAAATTCAGGTTGAGGGTCTGGAGGGTTCAGTTGGAAGTTGAATTAATTAGATTAGTAACCAGATGGAGGCAGTTGCTTTCTCTCTAGTCATCCTTCAGGTTGACTGTTTGCTAGTAGGAGGAGAAACCCTTCCTGCAAATACAGAAATGGTTTGCTTCCTTCTCTGGCAAATCCGATCTTGAAAGTAATAACGCTCATGGTTACCTTGCACCTGGGGGAGGGTGTGCGTGTGTGCTGATGGAGTGGGCAGCAGCAGGTTTCTTGCCAAAACTTGTGACGTCCCCTGTTGGTATTTGGTGTATTAATACGTTATCCATCTTTTGAGCGTCATGTTAAGTGAAACACTGATCTCTGTGAGGTATGGTAGGATGTATGTATAGTAGAGACTTTCTTTGGCTCCTTAAATCTGTGTTTAGTAGTCAAATGTTGTGAAACCACTAAAAACTGAAACTTGCCTGAATCAGCTGGATAAAATGAGTTTTGCCACCTCATCACAAAACACTAGGTGACTGCTCAGTAGAGTGAGAAAATATGGTGCTGCTTTTGTCTACTAACAGAAGTCAAATCGTCCTTCCAAAGAAGCACCTTTTATATAATTGCCACCTGCCTGTTTGTTTACAGATGTCTCTCAGTGCCCAAAGGAATAAGAGATAAGCAGTAATTCGTAGCTTTTCTAAGTTTCTGACCCCCCAGACATCAATAACTGAAAAGAAGAAAAAATAACGGAGGGACCAGCTTTTCTCTCCTCCCCCTTCTCTGTATTTGCACTTTACTTGACATCAGGTGTCCCGCCAGTGTGGGAAAACCGTGGTGAAGCCTGGAGATCCTCAAAGAAGGTGAAGGAGCAGCGTAGACTAGGAGAGAGGACAGGCCATTTTGCTTATTAGCTTTTTAGACTCTAGCAGGGATACATGCAGTGTAGCAGAAGAGCATAATGGGGAAGAGTCTGAGCTGGAAGGAAGCCTGCTGCTTTACTGCGTGTGATCTCAGACGTTTAACCTCTTGCAGTCTTTCCTGTCCTCCAGTGTTACTTTTAAGGATCATATACGATGACGTGTGTACAGTACATACGATCACGTGTGTACAGTACTTTAACACACCACCAGGCACACAGTGTATGCTCAGTCAGTGAATAGTTCCTGCTGCTTTGCTGACAGTATTTTTATAGGGATTTGGGAATAGATTTTAATAAGATTCCAATTGATTTTATGTGATTATAGTGTATATTCAGAGGTGAGAACTTTATTTACTTTAATTAGAATTTAATCACCTATAATTTTAATCAAAATAAACTAGCATGAATAGTGAAAGTTTTGGTATTTTTATCTTCCATAATATCTCTTGACACTTTGAACATAAATATTACATAGTTGTTCCTATAATATTTTCTTTGACCAGATGTAAGTGAGGTCATTAAAATTATATTTTCATGTATAATAAAAATTACATGGTACTTGGCATAATTAATATCTGATGAGACGTCTGAATAAGTATTGTATTTTTAAAATCATAATATGAACATGAAAATCATCTTGCTGAAGAAATCAGCTTGTATATTCAGAATGGAAGGTCAAAAATGAATTAATAATAGAATATTTATTTTAAAATAAGGATTTTCAGCAGTGCTAAAGCACTTTGTTATTTGATTCAGTGCTCTTTGAGAACTTGGAGTGTCATCAGATTCCCATAAGTTTTCAAGATGGTGTTATCAGGGCTATAGAAATGATTTTAAGTTGACACCTGAGATAGGAATTTAATTGTTAAGAATTCTGTTTTTTGTTAGTTATATTTTTAAACTTGAATTTTTCTGGAAGGAAAATGCTGTCTTTTAAAGATACTGCACTGTAGTAATAATTTGCACAGATAGTGTTTGGATTCTGTTTCTGAGTGTGTATGCCTGTGCATGCACACATGTGCACATACACTTTTAAAAAAGAAAACTTCTGAAGTATTAATAGATTCTCTATACTGAGGGAAGAGTTCCTTTTACTTTTCATCACACTAATTTGGTATTATCCTCCTATGTGTGACCTTTGTCTAGTAATTTTGGTACTTAGTAATTTTAGTGTTTTTATGACCATACAGAATAAAGTAAGTGAAAAATAGACCTTACCAAGAGTTGGGGTAATATAGCTCAGCATTCAGAATTATTCTGTGTAGAACAGAGCATTGAGATGACTGAACTAAAAATGGGAGATAAGCTGAGCATCAGTAGAAGTCAACACATTAAATTATAAGTACTTAAAAAAATAAATTATAAGTACTGAAACATTCTCTGTGATTCTGAACTTTAATAGATGTTTCAGTGGATAACTCTTCAGAATAGAATCAAGGATAAAAATGATTGATGTTAGAATTAGCATAAGTAGCATCCTTACTGAATCAAGATTGATAGATTGACATACTGGTATGAAATAAAAGCACTGTTTTAAAATTAATGGGTTAGTATTTCTTGATTTTAAAATTTGTAATGGAGCCAACAAAACTTCTGTGAAATATTTGGACCATAACACTCAGTGAAGGTTTTTTGTTTACCCTTTTTATTAAAAACTTGGTAAAAGTGCATTGTATACATTGTTCATCCTAGAATCAAGTGTTTCATCAAACATTTGTAGTTTTCCCCCCATCCCTCCCCGAAAGTTTTTAATTGGTGGAACAGAATACTTGTCACCCACCAAATTAAAAACTGCAGATTTGTAAACTTGGCACTCAGAGAACAAAGTGGGTGCCCTAAAGCGATGAAGCAGCGGCACGTGTACACCTGCCGTCAGGAAGTAAGCTTCCCGCGCATCGTGGTTCGGCAGACCTGCGTCTCAGGACGCGCTGGGTGGAGCTGCTGCTGCGCTCTCTATCCTTTATCTGTGTCAGCAACGCATCCTGTCTGTGCCTGTAAGTAATCACGGTTGCTTCAGTTAGAGAAGGATAGATTTTTTTCAGATATGCTTGACGTTAAGTGGTGAGCTCCTTGAGAGTGCAGTAACTGGCGGATTGAGGAAATCAGTGAAGGACTAGCTTGGCCCTGAACACCAACGAGGAAACAAACTTTCTGTTTTGAACATTTCATTTTTTTTTTTTTATAAAAACTTGAGCCTGAGACACATTGATTTTTCACATTTTATCACGTCATGTCAAAATAATTTCCCCCAATAAATGTGAGTACTGATAAAATTAACATCTCATTTGTTTTTAAAAAGTGAATACTTAGATGAGAACTTCATTGCTGAAACCTCTGAACTTTATAACTATGGAATACCTCAACTAAATCTTATTGCATGGAATATGGTTTTTAGAACCCTAGAATAGGTCAGAAAATTTGTCCTTTGCACAATTATAAAGTTTCCTTAAAATTGACAGTAATGTTTTATATACATATACTGAAATGGAAAACTGAATCTAAAATGAAGCGTCTTTTGACCATCTCCATTTCTTAAATTAAAATTTATGTGGAAAACATGCAAATACATCCTCTTGGCCCCTAATGTAAGATCTGAACCATTGATGTATGCATGCCTGTTATTGCGTGTTAATACACAGAGTCCCCCATGTGGATTTTTTAAGTAGATTTTTTAATAGGTTGTTTTGGGATACTTTTTTTGTTATAGAATGTACTTTTATGAATTACCTTCTTCAGAAATTAGAAAAAATATTTTTGGATTCCTTTATGTGATGAATTTTAACTAAAACTTGTTCCTATGGATGTAATCATAATAATTTTAACTACACATGCTTTTAGCAGTATTTTACAGATTGCATGTTTTGGGGAAAAAAAAGTTGTCCTTTCTAATGTAGTTTACGGTGGCGATACCTGCCTGCCTTTTCTTTTGCTGCATTGGCACAAGCATTGTGCTTATTTTGTTGTAAATGGTTCCAGTATTTTATCAGTTCACTAGGCTGAAACTGATGAGAGGTAATTAGGTGGCTGTATTTACAGCTTGAGTAAGAAACTCGCCAGTGATTGAACACAAACTCATTGGGAGGGGGCACAGGATCAATTCTCAACTTGGCAAGACAGATCCCCACATATACATCTTCCAAGTGCAAACGACGAATACTTAAAGAAACTTTAAATATCTTCTCTGCCAGATCTCCAGAAAAAACATAACCGGTCCCGGAACAGAAGACAGGATAGCGTTCACTAGGGTAGAGGTCTGGTGGCATGTACCACTTGCTGTCTTTGTTTCGATTGGGTGCGTATCCCCTCATTAGGTAACCAGTAAAATAGTTATGTCTAGGAGGCAGGTCTGGCTTCAATAACTTATGTACTAAATACTCGGTATTGACAAACATGTCACTGTCAGTTTTCATTACGTAAGGAATACGCGGACAGTAGGTTGCAACCCAGTTCATGCCCATGAGTGTTTTAATGGTCAGATTATAGTATGTATCTAAGTATTCCTGTTGGATGATATCATGGTACTGTCTGCTTTCTTCCAATATTGCACGTTGAAGGTAGCCACTTGACTTAATACTTACGCCTAGAAGAAAAATCCGTGTGATTTGAATACCAGGTGCTAGACTCTCATTGCCCCAAGTTTGCCGAATAGCTCGTCTAGCTTCTATTTGTCCAGGTTCCGCAGCGATTAGCAGTATTAAAAAGGGGCTTTTCTCCTGGCACTTCTCAGGCTCATTGATAATGTATTTGAAATGGTAAGCATTTGGGTGTCCAGTACCTTTCTCATTGTAAATGCTTCCGTTGGCACCGAGCGTGTTCTCCAGCCCTGTAACTCCTTGCAGTGACAGATCTGTGTTGTTGGGGTCAGTTGCTGTTTGAGGCCTCAGGGTCTGGGGGACAGTTTCTTTCCAAATGTTGCGAAGAGAGCTGTGGTTCGTCTCACTTTTTGTAGAACGAAATCCGCGGAAAGTGTATGTCACAGGGTTTTCTTTTAATCCAGCTCTGCCCGGCAGCCAGTCATGATGATTGAAAAACAAAAACATAGCAAAAAGAAATACGAGAGAAAGTACACCAATAAGATGGGTCCGAAACAGAGACCTCTTGGCATTCCAGCTCATCTTTGCAAAGCAGCAGTGTCTCCTCCTCCACTGAAGCATGTTGTAAATATCCAGTAATGGATGAGAGATCCTGGTAGCTGGGGAACGTGTCCTTCTCCTGAATCAGTACTGTTCTTTGGTAGTCATTTTCTAATCCGGTCACGTTGTCTCCCTCGCAGTCATTCTATAAAGATGAATCATAAAAGTTTACAAAATGCTAAATACCACAGAACTGCTTTAAAGAGACTAATAAAATTAGGACAGGTGGGAATTTTTAAGCTGTGAAGATATGATCACCCAGGAACAAAGTTTATAATTTGTCTTCCCTTGGCAACCTAATGTCCTGAGAACAGGATTAATTTCTTTAAAAATATACCTTTGGAGCGCAGTGAGCACTTCTATGAGAGGTGATGGATTTTTCTCCCACTTCTTTCATTGTCTCAGTAGCTCTGGTCATTTGTTCTTTTGACTAAAGTTAAAGACTGAAAGTTGTGTGCGTGGAGGAGAGAGCAGTGCTGCTGGATTCCTGGGAGAGGCCGTGTAAAAAGGCCTGAGAGCAGATGGAAAATGTATTGGCATTAATTAAAATTGATTTGACATACCATTGGTGGTATGGTGCACAGTCAGCGGCCTTTTTTGTAAAATGGTCATGTATCAGTTGTGGGACAGACGGTGCAAGGTTGATTATGGCAGAATTCTGTTAGTCACAGTACGCTGCTTGGCATGTTTCCACTGGCCCCTACTGTGTGGAGAAAGTCAGTGAGAAGATGCACCTGTCAAAATTAATTTTCAGGGTTCAGTAACTTCAGTGCAAGATTTTAAGACAATAATAAATGATGAACATTGCGAATACCCTTTTCTCATTTTAACCTTCCACTTCAAATGTGAGGCATTCAGATCATTGTCTTTACTTAGGCTTAAGATTGATTTTTAAAATACAGCAACTAATTATCTCTAATTATCTGTGGCCTTCACAGATTACTGTCACGTACTTCAGTTGAATCTCCATATTAGAATTAGCAAAGAACTGCTTTGAACAGTCTTCCGAGTTTTTCAAAATATAGACATTAGATACTATTATATCCTCAGTTGTTTAAAATTTTAAATTTCACAGAATGCATTTTAAAAGATTTTTGAGTTATACTATATTCTAAATTTGCATATGGAGAATTTATTACATTTGTAGGACTTGCATGACACTTAGACTAGCATGAGCCCTACATTTAGAAGACAAAAAGTATGAGCTGTCAATATGGGAGGTTCATAATGCCATGTATTAAGAACTGGTCTTTGAAGAAGTTTTTCAGTGCGTAGCACAGATTTGTTCATGTTTTTTCCGTTTGTTCTTAGTTTTTCTGGATCAAAGTGTTGGGGTGGAAGCTAGGCAAGGAGCTATAGCTTGAGTTCTGTTAAAAGAATAAAAGCTTTTTGAAAAGGGGAGTAAGGTTTAATTTTAACTTTTTCAACTTTTTATTATGAAAATTATTTAAGGAAAAGGAAACTTGTCAATTAAAAATTAATTCTAAGAGCATTTATTTAATTGAAATTATATGTATATGTGTGAATGTGTTTATTTAGCTTGTGATACTGAGAACTTTATGGTTAATACCAAATATGCTTAACTTCAATATGAAATTTAATTATTTGGGGGAAATAATGGCATTTACATGGAAGTCCTCATAAAATTGAATAACTAGAATAACATTCACTTATATAATATGAAGTATTTAGAAAACATTGGTTCAAAGTATTAGACACATGTGTGAATGAAGTACTACTATTCTTGTAGCAGCCGCTAGGAGGAGCAAGTAGGTGGGAATTTGAGCAGACTTCTAAAGCATAATGGATAATGTAGGCACCGGCCTTTGATAATTTCTATTGTATGAAATGTACTTTTACTAGTTATCATTTTTCTTGGATGTAAGAAATTATTTAATCATCTTGTGAGATAGCAGTGTCTTTTTTTCTTTTTAATTTTTCAGGTTTAAAAACAGAATCTAGTTATTTATTAGAATTTATTCACTTGAATTTTAATTTCACATTACTCGATGAAGATCAAGACTGTTCATTGTACCAGTAAAACAGTTCTGTTGTGAACTCAGCTGAAAATAATAGAGCTGAGTGTTCTAGTTTAGAAACTCACTTTTTTTCTTATAGTTGGCCATTCTATTGAGATGAGGAAACTAGGCTTTTATTTTCAAATGAAATATTAGATAAATAGTAATAATTCTAGCTCTACCCCATAAAGAGGCCAATAGCTACCAGGGTTATGTGTGTAGATTTAAAAGAAACAAAACTTGCTTTTAATATTTATTTGATCTATTTTAAACATTCCAAAACTAAATTAGGTGTGTCAGCTTTCTGTTGATACAGAATGCTTGAAATCTGGTTAAAATCTAATCATTTAGATCTTTCAAGAGTGTAAATTTGATGGTTTAAGAAGCAGTAAATAGAAGGTCAGATAGTTGAATGAAAAATGAATGCAGGTGAATATGTTAGTAAATTGTATTTTTAATGAAAATATGCCTGAAGTGATGTTTCTCAAGTATTTCAGTGTTACAGAAAAGAGACAATTATTACATATTGTAATCTGGCATAGTACTGATAGTTTACGGTCCTGTGTGATTTTGTAGCAATACGTGATGGAGATGAATCTTAATTTAAATTCATGATATTTGTATGTTTGTAAATATTAAGCTGCTCAAACTTGAAATCTGTATATACCGTTTGACAAATCTCCCACTGTAAATGTAGTGCATATGTCTAGCCTTTAAAAATTATTTAAAGTTTTTTAGGTATTTATCATAATTGTTCTGTTAAAAAGAAAGTACAGTTAAAGTAACGATTCCTCCTATTAAATGATAAAATTGTTTTCCAGTTACTGCCTGTTGTACATTAATTCTTAAGAAGTGGGGATAAAACTAGAAAGTTGAAATATTTTAATATTCTAAATAGTCTTTGCACTTTTACATTTTCAGAGTAGAATTAGCTTTAATTTATCTTTTATGGGTTTTTATAATAATATTGTCAAGTTATTCATGTATATTTACATCTTATGGGTTGACACTCATGGAGAGGATGTTACTGTAAAATGTTCCCTTTCTCTCTCACACACACGCATGCACTGTTTTTATTATCTGGCTTTTAAAAGTGTTGATATTTTTAGTCCGTTGGAACAGTTCTAGAGTTTAGGGGTGCTTGAATAAAAAACTCTGCACTCTTATTTTGAGACAGATAGCTAATAATAAATGTTTAATTGGTGACTTTAACATTGAGAGATAAAGGCTCTAAAAGAGACTTGAGGTTTTTTGTTTGTTTAATACTGTCTGATTTCATTCTTTAATGGACTAAATATTGTGAGTGAGAGTTGATGTTGAACTGTAATAATAATAGGCCTGATAGACTTGTTTAATCTTAATTTTAGAATAGAATGCTTACATATATCTTTAAAATGTTTGCCTTTTGTGATTATTAAATAATGAGTTGTGTTATGAAGTTGAGCAAAAATCAGAATCTTTGAGGACCTGTAAAAATGTTTAGAAATACATGAGTTCCTGAGCCATGAGCTGCTATTCTGGGATTGTTACTAAAATAGTTTATTAGATTCAATTTTGCCCTGCATACACATACTGTGCCAAGAGTTCATTATTACATATTTATATAGTCTGGCACAGTGGCTACATTTAAGTTTAATTTTTTGACCTTGTATTGCTGTTACATGGATATGTTTATATCAGAGTATTTTCATATTGTGTTTTTGAGTTCCACTTTAAAAATGATCACCAAAACCAATATTATATTTTGATCATTTAGAATCAGTCTGTTGCCTAAAGTAAAGGTCTGCTTTTAGCAGTAGGGGTAATATTAGCAAGTATTTATATTTCTTTGTTTGAAGTTGTATTCGTGGACATGCAAATCTCCTGTGGTAGTGTGCTGTGCATAAACACACTGCCTTCTGTGATCCTGTACAAACGCTTTCCTTTTAGTATGTTACAGTTCAGTGGTACTTAAAATTTGTTGATAGTCTTCAGAGGTTGTGTTCGTTATTTTTATTTAGGGAGATGGACATAGGAGGGAAGATTTTGTTACTAAAACCTGCTCTGTATTAAGATTTTGCTTTAAAAGGACTGAAAAAGCTCTCAATATTAGGATCTTTTTTTATACCATTTAGTGTAATTTTACTGCATCGACTCCTTTGATAGCCATTTTAAGGAGAGCCCTTTAATTTACTGGATAAGGATTCAACTTGACCTAATTTGATAGAGGATTGCTGTGTTTTCTTTAGCGGGTTTCAGGTTTTTTTTTTTTTTTTTTAAGTTTCATTTCTCAGAGAAGCCTTTAGGCACATCTTATTACTATTTGCCTATTCTGTAATCCATAATTACTGCAAGCTACATATTTACTTGAATAAAGCAATGGCAGCTTGTCTTCTATACAGTGACAAATTTTAAAATCATATATTTAGAAACCCTCTCATAGTTTCAAGGACAGTGAAATGTATGAACTTGTTTATTAGAGATTAGTGCCTCCTGGGCTGTAAAAAAGTAACAGACATTTAAATGAGTATCACACACAAGATACCGACATACCTTCCTTGGTCAGGCCAACTATGTGGTGAGGATTATGCCCATTGAAGATACTTCTGGCACGCCATCGCTCCAGCAAAAAGATGCTATCGAGCACGCACACCTCCCCCAGCAGTCTGCCTCCTGCGATTGCTTTTCACAGTGTCCAAAGTGTCCATCTGTCTGCTTGTCTTCGAGTTCCCCTCCTTGTTCATA
This sequence comes from Antilocapra americana, assembly GCA_007570785.1. Classification (NCBI taxonomy): domain Eukaryota; kingdom Metazoa; phylum Chordata; class Mammalia; order Artiodactyla; family Antilocapridae; genus Antilocapra; species Antilocapra americana. The sequence goes on along the minus strand of ML660211.1, from coordinate 1,820,221 downwards.
TGGGTGCTAATCTTCTGAGGTTTTTCCTTTCTTTCATTTTCTTTCTCTTTCTTTAAACAAAAGAGCTGTGGTGGTTCGTTCTGTTTGGAGCACTGTCGACTCTTGCCGACAGTTGATGCATTGAAGCTTTTTACATCTGCTGTCTTCCTGGCCGGACAATGCAGTGCTCTATTCTCTTCTCCGTATCCATATTTCTAGTAAGAACCCTGAGCTGCAATGTAAAGCAGCCAGAGCTAGAATGGAGTGCTTCGATTGTATTGGAAAAGAGCAGGATTTAACTCTCTCTCGTCGTTGCCTGGCAGCTGCAGGAAGGATTTTAAGCAGTTTCACTGGGGTTTTAGTCTGTAATATGAAATCCACGGTTCCTCAGCTGCTGCTCAGGCAGGCAGCAGTTTAAATGTGGGCTTGACAGATGCTCGCTCTGACAGAGCAGAATTTAACGTCACTGCTTGGCTGAATCCCACGTGATTGTTTGCATTCATTTTGATTAAAAAACCCAAGGTAGGGAGAAGCTTAGAGATTCTGCTCCTGTGTGTTAAATTATATATAGTCGGTGTAAGTGTAGTGATAAGTGAATAATACAAAAATGGAAGGATTATGAAAGGAATGGTTATTGTATTTTTTCAGCTTATCCCCCCCCCCTTTTTTTTTCACTTTACTTTGAAGCGCAGATATTCTAAATGTTTTCAGTGGTAGATGTTGGTTTTCATGTTACCTGCATGATTTTACGGGCATAAGCCAGAGAAGCATTAGTATGTAACTTGGTGTAATTTAACCCTTTCAGTGCACTCCTTCCCTTGAAGTTTTTTTTTTTCCCTCAAATTGTTCTAACTTTAGTTTTATTAATATCTAGTCATAACTCATAGACCATTTTTAATGAGTAACTTAGACATCCCCCATTATTTTCTGGAGTTTACATAAAGCAGCTGTCATGGACTGTTTTACTGACACATGATTTGATACAGCCACTTCTGTTTTTAAGTGCAGTTTCCATTGTTCTTGAAGGCAGCAAAACTTTAATCACTTTTTAATGTCATCATTTAGTTTTTATTTTTATTTTTCTTTAAAATTACTTGTATGGTGGAATTCAACAAAATAATAGGTAAAGCATAGTTGCACAGGATCTTTTTGGTGGGTAGTGAGATCTTACTAATCATATTTATTTCTCCTAATATTTCAGGATGGTTTAGTAAGTTGCCATCAAGCAGAGTTTTCCATAAACACTAGATACTCACTCTGTTGGGTACCTTGCTGCTTTTTTCTTGCAAGTATTGGGGGCATTGTCCTTTATTAAAAATAACTTGAGTTAATCAGTTTTCCTCAGATTTTAGAGATATTAACTCATAGAAATTTACCATTTTGAAACTTAAGCTGTGTATTTGTGGTCATATATTTTTCATCCCACCTATTTTCCTTACTAATGTGTGTGGTTTCAAATATAGATTTATGTTTTCTCTAATACTTAAAATTTTTTGTTTTTGTTATTTTTTTAGTATAAATGATGAATTGTGTTTTGTAGTTTTAGGAATCCTAAGATTTTTTTTTTTCAAGGGGTGTATGTGATTTTCCTGGAAATGTTAGTCGGAACATTAAGAGTATTATAGATGGGAAACCTAAGGCTTGGAGCTTTGTCTTTTCCTGGTAAAGTATGAAGGATAGAACTAAAACCCAGGTTTCTTGGCATTTAGTCCCTAAGTCCACACATATTACATGTTCACTACTCTTTGTTTTTAATTCAACTTAGGTGGCAGAGTGATGATGGTTAAGTGCCTGCTGAAAATGACTTAATTTATAAAAGTATAAGTAGATCTTACTAGATCACTATTTATCAATAATTCCTGACGTAGGATTTGACTGTGCTCGTAGCAGCAGTGATTCAATTTGTGTTGTGTGCCAAGCCTGCTTGAGGTGTTATGTAAATGACTGTTTTGATAAGGTTTTATTATTGTAGTACCCATTTTAAAGATGAAGAACCAGTGTTTAGTGTTATAAAACAATTACCCCAAATATCAGATGATTAATGATAAGAAAGAGTCCAGCTGGGAATTAAAGCAGAAAAAGTTGTTCTCAACCATTATGCTGCATGGCCCTGCTGGAGAACTGTGGGAATTTTTTCCTGTTACTAGTACAGCATGGGGCCTCCCTGTGGCTCAGTGGTAAATAATCTGCCTGCTCATTCAGGAGATGTGAGTTCAATCCCTGAGTTGGAACAATCCCCTGGAGAAGGAAATGGCAACTCACTCTCGTATTCTTGCCTGGGAAATCCCATGGACAGAGGAGCCTGATGGACTACAGTCCATGGGGTTTCAAGGAGTCAGACATGACTGAGCACACCAGCACAGCGCACTCCGAGGTCACTGATAGGATTTTAAATGGATGTTTGTATTTTTGCTTTATTTACTGCTGTGTGCCAGCATTTGCAATTAGGCACACCTTAATAAATGTTAAAGATACAAAGATGGTTTAGATGCATCCCCTGCCCTTCCTCCAGGAAGGGTAAAGCAGTTATTTTTGGCAGTTTTTTTGATTGCCCCACTGAATTTCTTATGGATCTTGACTATTAAGAGAACTCCGTAGATAACCTGCTGGTAAGTGGTCCCTGCAGTGTTAGGGGGAGGAGCCCCTGAATTCCCAGTAGACTATTGTCTCAACAGTGCTTGCAGAGGAGCAAGTGTTTATACTTACGGCAAAGGAGACTCCTGAAAGCTCATGAAAGGATACCTGTGTGCCCAGTCAGAATTGACTTTAAACTTTCAGGCACAACTGCATTCTGTGTCTTACGTTTAAGTTAAGCTAGCTTAGGAACTTTACAGAAAAACAGCAGACACGAGAAAAAAGTTCCTTCAGTGACTTTTTCTAGCAACCTGCATGTTTCCAGCCAAAAGAAGCTGTAAAAATCTTATGACAGGCAAGCTTGTAGAAGCTTTTCCTTCAGTCTAGTTTCTTTTAACATCTGAATTCTATGGTTAAACTTTCTCACTAAATGTGACAGATTTCTTTATCAGACTCAGCAAACTGGCAGCTATTTTGTTAAGTTTTATAGTTACAAATGTCTTCTAATTTTTACTTGGATAGGTCTGCTTTTTAATTTTGTAGCACATCCATGGTGGGAAAATAGGTGACTATTACCATATGCATCGAGGCCAGAATTATCCAGATTCACATTAGGGTTTTCCCGTGCATGTCTAGAATATCCCTTGAGGAGCTAGAATTTAAAAACAGCATGTGCTGTACCTCCTAACTCTGTAAGTCTTAAATGGGTACAGAAATAGTAATAATAATTTTTTATTCATGTTGTTTACTAGTTTCTGAGTGGTGATTACATGATCAGTCAGGTATAGATTTGTTCAGTATGTAATAGGAAAGGTAAGTGATTTTATGGAATTATACTATGTATCTATATAAATTCAACTAAATGTCCTTGGTAAAAAGAATGCTGGAGAAAGGAATGTGGAGATAGCACTTCAACCAGGGTGGGGGATGAGCAAACAGCCTTGGGAGACATGAATCAGTTGTCCTTTCTTTGGTCTCCATTCCTGTTTATGCTTTGGTCTGGCTAGTAGGTCCCTGAATGCAAGCCATTTATTTCACCTGAAAAACCAGCTATCTTTTTCCACTGCTGGAGAAAAATCTTGATGTTTTGGAGCAGATGTAATTTCCAACGTAATACACTGAAAAATTCCATTTGAACCAACTAGTTAGGTAACACCTTCAGTTTTATTGAGATACTCAACAGTTTTGCATGGCAGTGTTTACTTGGAGTTTACCTAGAGACTGCTTTGACTTAAAATCAAATGACATCTTTTTCCTTACATAAAAAGATTTGGACATATGGCATACTTTTGACTATTTAGTGTTGGTAGTTTTCCTTTTTGAAAAAAAATGGTTGGTTGTGTCGATTAAGAATTTGGTATTTTCCTTTGACTTTTATCGATGTTTTACAAACCAGTTTTACTTTTCTTTGAACTCGCAGAGCGAGAGTTAGCTGATTGCAAATTAGCAATCTCAGAATGACCACAAGTGTCAGTGTTTGCCTGCCTTACTATTTTGCCTTCAGTTTTCATAAGCTTATGCTGCAGTTACTTGTAATGTTTAAGAATTTCTTTTGACTTGAAAGCGGGGCTAAATTTACGTGTCTCTTTGACATTTGTCTATTTTAATTCACACAAACTATTAATGATCCTAAGAGAAAAAGTAAGCATCTAAAATCAGCAGTAATTTGGAAAGTACTGTGATAATAAAGGCATACCTCAGAGATATTTGGGGTTCAAGTTCAGGCTACTGTAGTGAGTGAGTATTGAATTGAAGTGAGTCATGGGAATTTTTTGTTTCCCAGTGCATAGAAAAGTTATGTTCCTAGTATATTTTGTGCAATAATATTATTATGTCTACAAAACAGTGTACATATCTTAATTAACAAATGCTAACTGTGATCTGATAACATAGGATTGCCATAAACCTTCAATCTTTTTTTTAAGCACAGTATATGCAGTGCAGTTAAACAAAGTATGCCTTTTTGCTTGTATATACTTTGGTTTCTCAGTATCACAGCTCTTTCTTTTCAGCACGAATCAACTAGAATCTTTCAATGGTTTTTTTTGGCACACACAGAATAATCTTAGAGGTTAGAGCTGGGGTATTCAGTGAGGGTGGTATTGAGCTTGATACTGCTTTCCTAGGACATGTTCTAGAAGTTTACGAGGGAACGTGTTTTGGGCTGACAAAATAAGTGAAGGGCATTTAGTGAATGTGGCCAGGGAATGTTGTGTGTTGGGACAGTTTTTGAAAACAACAAAGACTAGTCCTGTGTTCTGCAGGACTTCTAAATGTGTGTGTGTGTGTGAGAAAGACAGAGACCAGGGGTCCCCAGTCTCTGGGATCTAATGCCTGATGGTCGGAGGTGGGGCTGATGTAATAATAACAGAAAGTGCACAACAAAGGTAATGAGTTTGAATCATCCTGAACACCCCTCCTCCTCGAGTCTGTGGAAAATTGTCTTTCGTGAAACCAGTCCCTGGTGCCAAAAGGTTGGGGCCACTGTGTTAGACCATTTTTATTATTAAATGAATCTAAAGCATAATCAGAATGCAAAGTCTATTGCACATTGGTTTCCATTAAAAGTTTTGCCTGTGTAGGTTAGTTATGTTACCTGTGCATTTTATTTTAGATGGTTAGAAGGCTCAGTGTAAAATATTCTTACATAAAGGGGTTATGTTGAGTTTGATAGAGTTGCGAAGCCTACTAGGTCCACACCTTTAAATGGTTGTTTCAGGCATCTTACTGGCCAGTAGCTGTAATTCTTTGATTCCCAGAACAACCAAATTAATATAATTCCAAACATGTAACCTTTGATAGAGAGAGCTGGGCAACAGAATATTGTTTGTTCACATGAAACAAAAGAAGAGCAAATTTATAAACTATAGAGCAAAATTATAAGCTGTATAGGTTTGAAGAAACCCACGTTGAATTATATCTTCAAACTTAATCATTTAATTGGACCCTTCAGGTTGTACTGTAATGGCATTGTTCCTAGTGAAAAAGTATTACTTACATTAGAAAAATGGAATTTCAGAGTAGAATTGGACCTTTGAGGTCATCTAAAAATCTAGTTTCCTCATTTTACAGGCAAGGTAACTAAGACCCTGAGAGGTTATGATTTTTCTCAAAGATTTGCTCTTAATGTAGCAGAGCCACATTAAGTTAGAACATAGAGCTCGAGGCTTGTAAGTCAAGTTTTTTTTGCATTGATTTACTCTGTCTCTAGTTACATTAATGTATTTGTTTTTAGTCCATGGACCCATGAGATTCACAAATGATCCTGTGGACCTTCTACATTACCTGTATCCCTCTTCTACTATAAAAACAATTCTACTGACTTCAAGTGAGAAAGATAAAGCTTTTATTAAACCTCAGTGAGAAAGAATTGTTCATTATAGACTTCGATGTTAACGGAGCTCAGTACACATACTTTGGTTTGTTTCCAGTTGTAGTGCTATGATTAACATTTTATCTGTTATTTATCTATAGATTAAGAAACTACATTCATGTGGATGTAATTTTTAATTTCTGAATAAATAATTTTAAAAAACCTGACATTTTCCCAATATGATAGAATGCCTCTTTTAAAGAGTTTTGCGTTGTATCTCACTCTCTTTTGATCTAAAATTTTTATTGCTGTATTTGTCTGGGTTCTCCAGAGCAAGAATCAGTAGGGTAGATAGATTGATTGTGAGGGATTGGCACATGTGGTTAGGAAGACTGAAAAGTTCCAGGATTTGCTTTGTCGGCAAGGCGGTGCAGGGAAGCTGATGGGATAGCGCAGCTCTTGTCTGAGCCCGAAGGACTAAGACCTGGAAGACCGATGATGTGAGCTCTCCAGTCTGCGTCCAAGGCAGGAGAATACCCTCCTCGACGCAGCCAGGCAGAGAGGAATTCTCTGTTCTGCCTCTCTGTTGCCTGCAGTTCTTCAGTGGATTGGACGAGGCCCGTCTGCAGTGGGAGGGCAATCTGCTTTACTCAGTCTACAGATTCAAACGTTCCTCTCACCCAGACACATCCTCATAGACACGTCCAGAATAATGTTTTAGCCAAATGCCAGGGGTATTGATTCTTTATCAGATCTTTCCTCCCGTTGTTTGGGTTGACTTCTCTGTTGTTAGTGTCCTTTGATGCATAAAAGCTTGTAATTTTGATCAAGTCCAGTTTATCTGGTTTTCTTTTGTTTTTCTGGACCTTTTAGTACTACTTTCACTTTCACATATCCGTGAAACTGATGTTGAATCTAATGTCATGAAGCTTTTACTCTTTGATTTTTTATCTGTAGGTTTTTAAAGTTGAGTTTTATCTCCTAAATTTAGGTTTCTGATCCATTTTGAGTTATTAATAATTTTTGTAGATGATGTAAGATAGTGGTCCAGCCTCATTCTTTTGCATGTGCATATCCAGTTTTCCTAGCACCATTTGTTGAAGACTGTCCTTTCCATTGCATGATCTTAGCTCTTGTGTCAAAAATCAGTTTGCCGTGTACTTGAAAGTTTATTTCTGGGCTATCTTATTCCGTTGGCCTGTGGATCTGCCTTCATTCCCTGCTATAGTATTTTGATTACTGTACCTACAAGTTTTAAAATCTGGAAGTTTTAGTCCTCCAACTTGGTTCTGGAAGGGGAACACATGTATACCCATGGTGGATTCATGTCAATGTATGGCAAAACCAACACGATAATGTAAAGAATAAACATAAAAATTTAAAACAAAAAACCACAAAATTAGTTTGGCTCTTTGGGGCTGCTTGAAATTCCACATCAGTTCTAGGATAAGTTTTTCTTTCTGCAAAAATGCCTTTGGGATTTTGAAAGGGATTGCATTGGGTAATTTTGAAATCTTAGTGCTATTAATCTTAGCAGTCCATGAACATAGATGTCTTTCCATTTGTTTACGGCTTTAATTTCTTTCAGCAACAATCTAAAGTTTTCAGTGTTCAGTTTTCGTTTTTGTTTTTTACTTCCTGATTAAATTTATTCTTGAGTATTTTGATTTTTAAATGCTATTACAAATGGAATTGTTTTCTTAATTTCTTTTTAAAATTACTGATTGGTAGTGTATAGAGATGCTGTGGATGTTTGTGTATTAATTTTGTATCCTGCAGTTTTGCAGAGATAGTTGATTAGTTGTGTAGACTACAGTATAGAGTGAAGGTGACTTTTATATGCACTGGGAAACCAAAAAAATTTGTGTGGCGCACTTCATTGAGATACTAGCTTTATTGCAGTAGTGTGGAACCAGACCGACGATGTCTCTGAGGTTTGCCTGTATAGATACACTGTACTGGATTTTAGAAATGTATCAACTGTTTTGTGTTAGCAAACATTGTATACATATACTCCAGGTTATGACTAGTCTAAAAAACAAAAAATAAGTTGTACTTAAAATTTGTGTCAAGTCTTTTGCTCCTGAAACCTCTAGTGGTTTTCATTCAGCCTCTGTGATTTGCTCAGAGTTGCAGTTTCCTTTTTGTACCTAGTTTTTCCAAAATGATTTTCTTAAAGACTCATTCTAGAACTTAAAAAATTCAGCTGCTTAAAAAAAAAAATCCCAATATTTTTGAGTTCTGACTATCTCATACAGATTTCATGGGAATAAGTTACTTTTTAAAAAGACAGAGCATGCAAGTGTACAATTAATATTGATTTACTTTTTAAAACATTACTTTTTGTCTCACAGATACAGTAGTCATGAGGTAGATTATCAACTCCTGGAATCTGTATATACATACATATATATATGTAGATATATGTATAGTTCATATGTTTTCATCATTAAAAAATTTCAGTATCTTATATATTTTTATATAAACAGCATTTTTCAGAATTAAATATAGTATATTTTTTATACTAATACTTGTTACAAATTTTTTTCTCACAATATTTTATATTATGGTGTTATTTTCTACTTGTTTAAGTGGCAGATACCTGTATTCTTTCTCGCAATACCAGAAGATTCTAGATTCTCTTCACTTGCTAAAAGAAAGCAAGGAGGGATTGTAAACACCTTGTTTGGTTGTGTTATGTTTTGCAAATAATGATTCTGTCACTGTTTCCCCCATCCCTTTTTGCCAGTTACTTCTTTTCCAGAATGCCTCAAGTCTTCGTGAAATTATGATTCTGACTTTTTAAAAGAAAGCAGGTTTTCCTCTCCAGTTAGCACAACTCGTCAGCTCTTTCAATTGTTTTGTGCTGATACTTTTCTTCTCCCAGCTGAGTAGCATTTTCCCCCAGTCCAAATATCTTTAAAAATAACAGTTGTCAGTCTGCTCCATATTACTGCCAATTATTATTTCTTCATTTTGTTTCTTTTATTTTTTGTTTTCCTACCATTTCAGTTTCTTAACATATGCCAGATAGACCTCTGTGTAGCCTTTGAAAAGCTATTTTACCTGTCTTTCTTCATCTTTAAAGGGTGCTGGAATTAGATTATATGGTTTCTGAGGTCCTTTATGTAGTGACTTAAATGAAATAATGCAGATCAGAGTAATATGAGCTTTTAGCTGTTCTTGTATTTGTTAGAGAGTCCTAGAAATGGCTGTGACCTAACCATATGATTAGCAGAGGTCTTCCCTGTTTTCATTTCAAGGAGCTCACAGCCTACTGAAGTGGCATGGCTATATATGTGTGTGCGTTTGAACTTATTTGTGTTTACTTATCCAAAATTATCAAAGTTGTACTATAGTGACTGGCAACTCAGAATTTTCAGTGAATTTGAGAAGACAAAATTAGATAAAACTCTCCTGGTTGCAGTTAACAGATTCTGCTCCAGTGAGGCAAAAAGGTGTGTGGGCTGCATAGAGTGAGATGAGGGATGTCAGTGGCTCTTGGAGTCAGGAAGGGTCCAAGGATCAGCGGGGAAGAGGTCTTACAGGCCAGTGGGACGAGACAGGTGTTATGGGGGGTATTGGATTCCATGTCTCTTCTTGCATGCTGGTAACTTCTTTATATCGATCTGCAGATGTTTCTCCATGAGTCACGAGACACGATTCTCTGTAATTTTAGACTTAACTCCTTATAGGCTATGACTAGCTGACTCCCATTTATAAAACACAGAGAACCCTCTCTAATCTGAGCCCGGGACTAGCCAGCTTTCTAGTCAAATGTAGACAGGAGGAGGTCTGCATATGTGTGTGCTCATTGTTGTTCCTGTCTCATTTTCTTCATTTTTCTTCCTTCTCTGTGTACTTAAACTGACCCAGTTTACATGTGTGTGCTGTGCTTTGTCGCTCACTTGTGTCCAAACTCTTTGCGACCCCATGGACTGTAGTCTGCCAGACTCTTCTGTCCATGGGGTCCTCCAGGCAAGAATACTGGAGTGGGTTGCCATGCCCTCCTCTAGGGGATCTTCCCAACCCAGGGATCAAACCCAGGTCTCCCACACTGCAGGCAGATTCTTTACCATCTGAGCGTCAGGGAAGTCCCAGTATTTACATGTAAGAATTCAAAAGGAATACAGTTAAAACTTAATCTTGTTATTATATAATATCTAGTTGATTCCTCCTTAATAAAGGAACATGGGAGAGAAAGCTAAAATTTCTTTGGTTAATTTCTATAGTGATTGTCTCTTGGCTTCTGATTTTTAGAAGTCTAGAACTGAGTTCAATATGACCAACTTTTGTTATCTGTTGTGTTCTAGGTACTAGATTTACAAAGATGAGTAAAAGCAGTTGTGTCCCCTAACATGAACTTAGAGAAAAAGATAGATCAGACAATCTCAGGGCATTAAGTGAAGTTAAATGGTGAATATGGTCTCCACCTTAATAGTGACTCACTTTCTTTACATTTAAAATTTTACTTGAATATAATTTGCTTGTAGTATAATGACCATAGTAAGCTTGACAAATTTTTACAAAGTTAACACATTCATTGAACCAGCATCTAAAGTGACTCAGTCTCAACCACACCAGTGTATATAACTAAGTGCATAATAGTGAAAATATTGGAAAAGGATGTTCTGCTGTCCTCAAATGCTTTTTTTCCCCAAAGAGTTTTTGCTAGTTGCCTCTGCTGCTATTTTTTCTTTGTTTCTTTCTTTCTTTCTTTTTTTTTTTTTAAATTTAGCTTTTCAGCTTTTTTTTTTGGCAGGGGTGGGGGGAGGTATACACGAGGCATTTGGAATCTTAGGTCCCCGTCCAGGATGGAACCTGTGCTCCTTGCATTGGAAGCAGAGTCTTAACCACAGGACTGCCAGGGGAGTCCTCTTTTTTAACCTTTTTTTAAAAAACCCTTTAAACTGAATGCCAGGAATCCTATGTATTCCAAGTGAAATGGATTCTCTGTGCATCTTACCACGGTAAAATGTCAGATTCTGAAGAAAATGTAGTATGATTAAAGTGAACATTGTTTAGCAGGACTTCCTTAGAAATGTTTCTGTGGTTTTAGTAGTGATTTTTCTTATTATGGATTTGTGTAATTTTCCTGATACTTACCAAATTTTCTTCACTTAAGTACAGCTAGAATAAAATGTTCATGAATTACTAGCTGTTTTGAAATTTACACTTGTAGCTTTTTATAAAGAAAAATGTTTTAATGAAAATTTAGTGTGAATATGATTGAAACTATTGGAGTGAAGATAGACAACTTTTGAAGTCTGTTAAACACTTCAGAGGTGTCTGTTCTTGAGTATATAACTGATGTACTTCAATCCTTAGCATATTTCCTTATATATATCACATACTTAGTAATTACTTGAGATTTGTTATTCAGCTTTTAAGAAATTTTCAACCACTCTTAAATGTAACAGGTCTCATGTTTGTAAATGGATTATTTTCCCTGAATATTTTAAAGATGTTTAATTTGAAATATTTGTGTTTTTTAAAGATGCACTCAAAATAACAGTTTACATCTTTCTAATGTGAGATTATGTATCACTTACTCATTTTGAGATACTTTAAGGAGAAAAAGATTGACTAGATTTTAAAACTGCTAATGACATTTCTGAGAATATTAAAATTGTCAGCAATTAAGAAAATCACTGAATATTTGAAAAAGCATACTTACAATAACTAATGAATAGTAACAATTTAAGTATATTTTCAACTAAAGATTTCTCTTACTAACTCAAAACCAGTAGCATAAAAGGTAAGGTGTTTGTTTCTTTGTTTTAACTCATAGCATGTTCCATGACTGAGGGAGAGACAGATGTGAAATTTTTTTTGCAGTAATTAAACAAAAGTGTTTATTGTGCAAAGAGATTTTAACACATCCATTTTCATTCTTTTAAAGGAAGGTGCATCAGCCCGGAAGACACAAACTCCTGCAGCACAACCTGTACCAAGGCCAGGTAAAAATAGAAAAATTTTAGTTTTTTTCTATTGTCATGACTGAAATTTTTGATGCTCTGAAATGCTTTGAAGGAATTAAATTTTACTTAAAATACTTCAAAATTAGTATCATAAGAATATTTACTTGAGTAAATAGGTATAGTCAAAGAGTTAAGAAAATTTTTAAGAAAATATTTTTAAGAGTTTAGGAAAATGTTTTAAAAAACTCTTTATTACATACCCATTCTCTTATCAGTTTCTTGTTCCGTGATAGTATGGTGGATGTGATTTTTTTTTTTATCTTTTCCTTTGGAAGCATAGAACCATAATTTTAATAGTTTGAGAAACAACTTTGACATTTAGGATTTCAGATATCTGTATTATTGAGCATATTAGGTTCTATAATTTTTAAAATATATATATTAATAAACATGGCTAATATTGAAATTATTTTTTTAATTTAATCTTTCAATTTTTTTGCTGGACTGCACATCCTGTGGGATGTTATTTCCCTGACCAGGGATTGAACTCAGGCCCTCAGCAGTAAGAGCACAGAGTCCTAACCACTGGACGACCAGGGAATTCCCTGAAGTTATTTTAAAAATATTTTCTTTCCTTTTCCTGGTGCCTAAAAAGATTGATCTTTATAAATGCATGTAGATATAGACACTGTATTCATTTTCAGTGTTTTGCATTTGATTTCCTGTTCCTTCCTTCATTTTATTTTAGTGTTTAGCATAGTCTAGTATCAGTGCTGTTAAAAGTGGCTATTAAGAAAATAGTATTAATTGAAAAGGCACAGTCAGGAATTGAACTGGTTGATCTTCCTTTTCAATTTGTTGCTATCAGTAGTGCAGATTTGGATATCTTTTTATTTATAGTATGTTCACACATAAACTAATTCTAAAATTATGTAATTATAAGTGTTCAGATTTTTGGAAGCACATTAAGAGCATGATGTTAAGAGGGGTCACATTGGGATGGTGTTGTAGGCTCTTTGATTGTGTCTTGGATCCACCTGGGTCTTGACATGACTAGTATTTTTTTTCTTTCTTTTAATGACATTGGGTTGGTTTGAAATCTTTGTTAAATTTGGAGCACACTGGATGTAATTTATATCAGATGACAGAACTATGGGATTACTTTTCAGTAGACAATCCAGTTCAGTTCAGTCGCTCAGTCGTGTCCGACTCCTTGCGACCCCATGAACCGCAGCATGCTAGGCCTCCCTGTCCATCACCAACTCCTAGAGTCTACCCAAACCCATGGACATCGAGTCAATGATGCCATCCAGCCATCTCATCCTCTGTTGTCCCCTTCTCCTTCTGCCCTCAATTTTTCCCAGCATCAGGGTCTTTTCCAGTGAGTCAGCTCTTCACATCAGGTGGCCAAAGGATTAGAGTTTCAGCTTCAGCATCAATCCGTCCAGTGAACACCCAGGACTAATGTCCTTTAGGATGGACTGGTTATAGCTCCTTGCAGTCCAAGGGACTCTCAAGAGTCTTCTCAGCACCACAGTTCAAAAGCATCAATTCTTCAGCACTCAGCTTTCTTTATAGTCCAACCCTACATCCATACATGACCACTGGAAAAACCATAGCCTTGACTAGACGGACCTTTGTTGGCAAAGTAATGTCTCTGCTTTTTAATATGCTGTCTAGGTTGGTTATAACTTTCCTTCCGAAGAGTAAGCATCTTTTAATTACATGCCTGCAGTCACCATCTGCAGTGATTTTGGAGTCCAAAAAAATAAAGTCAACCACTGTCTCCACTGTTTCCTCATCTATCTGCCATGAAGTGATGGGACCAGATGCCATGATCTTAGTTTTCTGAATGTTGAGCTTTAAGCCAACTTTTTCACTCTCTTCATTTTCATCAAGAGGCTCTTTAGTTCTTCTTCACTGTCTGCCATAAGGCTGGTGTCACCTGCATATCTGAAGTTATAGATATTTCTCCCGGCAATCTTGATTCCAGCTTGTGCTTCCTCCAGCCCAGCGTTTCTCATGATGTACTCTGCATAGAAGTTAAATAAGCAGGGTGACAATATACAACCTTGTCTTATTCCTTTTCCTATTTGAAACCTGTCCGTTGTTGCATGTCCAGTTCTAACTATTGCTTTTTGACCTGCATACAGGTTTCTCAAGAGGCAGGTCAGGTGGTTTTGTATTCCCATCTCCTTAAGAACCTTCCACAGTTTACTGTGATCCACACAGTAAAGGCTTTGGCATAGTCAATAAAGCAGAAATAGATGTTTTTCTGGAACTCTCTTGCTTTTTCGATGATCCATTGGATTCTGGCCATTTGATCTCTGGTTCCTCTGCCTTTTCTAAAAGCAGATTGAACATGTAGAAGTTCATGGTTCACGTATTGCTGAAGCCTGACTTGGAGAATTTTAAGCATTACTTGACTAGCGTGTGAGATGAGTGCAATTGTGCGGTAGTTTGAGCAATGTTTAGTATTGCCTTTCTTTGGGATTGGAATGAAAAGTGACCTTTTCCAGTCCTGTGGCCACTGTTGAGTTTTTCAGTAGACAAGACCATGCCAAAAGCTGTTATGTGAGTACAAGGAAGAGCAATTAAATCCAGTTAAATATTATTTGAATGCTTTCCATGTGCTCAGTGCCAGAAACAAGAAGGAGCTGAAGGAGCTCCCTACAGGAAGGGAGATAAAAGTCAGGGAAATAGGAATGGGCAGGGTGACATGGACCCCAGGAATGCAGCCTGGAAAGAAGAGAGGAATATTCTAGAGGCATTGGAATGATTGATGCAGAATTCTTTGTTTTCCCTTGGACGGGAAGGATGGTTAGTCTAAAGAATATCACATGAGAAATTCAGAAATGGTATGTAAAGGAAGAAGTCACCACTGAGGATTCTACCTCTGTTCTGTGCTGTGTGTGAATAATTGTCTCCATTTCACATTTTCTCAAAGTCGCATGGCAAACAAAGGGAAGGGGGTAGTGGTGGCACTAACACCCGAGCAGACCCGCTTGTATACATGTGCCCTAGGGTTAGTGACAGGGAAGGGGGCTGGGTTCTCCCAGCTAGTTGGTAACCTTGGAGAAGGTCACGTGTGAGGCAGGGAGCTGTGGGTCTTTTCACCTCCTAACTGTCATTCTTTTTCAGTTCTGCCAAGGTGCACTGGTGATTAAAATGACTTAAATGAATCTTTGAGAATATCTTATAATATAACAGATAACTCTGAGGGCTCGTTTCACTCACTAATTGACCCCCATAGATGCACAATCGTACCTATCATTCCAGAAGCAATGATTATAAGTTTTTAATACTTACTAGTCAATAAGACCTGACTTGAGTGGGTGTTAGCAGTTTGTCATCTTTGTCTTCATTCATGTATTTTTGTTTTCCAGATTGTTAAATGTATCTGCTTTTTGGATGCTACCCAGTTTTGAAGGGCTATTTTGTGATATAGGGTAGGTTCATCTGGATTATCTTTTTAAAATGGAAAAAAGAACTCAATATTTCTGGCAGTGAGATCTATGAGACAGCATAGATCTATATACTGTTCTTTGTTAGGTAGAGTTTGAATTATTAGGAAATAGGGACTGAACCATCTATCCTTTTTGCCTCCAATGAAGGGACTCAGTGATGGTGTTCCATTTTTGTTCATTTTTTCTTTCTTCTTTATTTTTTCATCAAATATTTTGCACTAGTTTTACCAGGCAAGTCCCTGGGTAAATGTAATATTTTAAAGTGTTTACAGTCATTCCTAATTTCTAAGCATTCATTTAGGGAATGTAACTAACAAGAGACACATGTTTTCCAGTGAATTAAGAAGCACGAGTGTTTGATAAGCTCCATAGTGGAATTTAATGTCATTTCCTTTTTTAGTCAGATTAAATCTCCTGCACACATCCCTGCTCTTGGTGCCTCTTTCTAATGTGTACACAGTGCATAAGTTATGTCTCCAGCTTTCATTCACTACTTCTGTCTTACAGACACTCAGATGTGAGTAGTGACTACCCATATCTGCTATCTTTAGATCTGCACGTGAGATTGAGAGAGAGTTAGCCCTTTGTGTATTTTAAACAGGTTTCTTATGCTCTTCAGTCATCTACTTGAGAATGTAGGTGGATTGCCTCATTCCATAGTTTTAAATCTATGTGCTGATGGTTTTCAGATTTGTGTCTCCAGTTCTTCTTACCTCTGTGTCTTGTATTAACTGTTTAACATTTGGATGTACCATAGGTATCTTAAAACTGGCTTAAAACCTTTGTTCTTTGATATTTCCCCCATGAGGTCTTCACATTCTTCTGCTTCTTCACAAGTAAATGACACCTCTATCAACTCTGTTTCTTAAGTCCAAAACTTGAGTTATTCTTTATTCTTAATATTTTCTTATTCTTCTCATCTAATATGCCAGTGAGTTTTGTCAAATTTACCTTTTCTGTATTCCATATTTATCTATTTTCTCTTTATCTCCACTGTCACAACTCAAGTCTAAGCTAGACTAGTGCATCTTGAAGTATTAGTCCCTGACCTGTTTATTTCTGGTCCCTAAAAAGATGAAGTGAAAAATAGATCTGAAGGACTAGATCTGATAGACAGAGCACCTGATGAACTATGGATGGAGATTCATGACATTGTACAGGAGACAGGAATCAAGACCATCCCCAAGAAAAAGAAATGCAAAAAAGCAAAATGGCTGTCTGAGGAGGCCTTACAAATAGCTGTGAAAAGACGGGAAGCGAAAAGCAAAGGAGAAAAGGAAAGATATTCCCATTTGAATTGCAGAGTTCCAAAGAGTAGCAAGGAGAGATAAGAAAGCCTTCCTCAGTGATCAATGCAAAAGAAATAGAGGAAAACAATAGAATGGGAAAGACTAGAGATCTCTTAAAGAAAATGAGAGATACCAAGGGAACATTTCATGCAAAGATAGGCTCAATAAAGGAGAGAAATGGTATGGACCTAACTGAAGCAGAAGATATTAAGAAGAGGTGTCAAGAATACACAGAAGAACTGTACAAAAAAGATCTTCACGACCCAGATAATCATGATGATGTGACCACTCACACTCAACTAGACCCAGACATCCTGGAATGTGAAGTCAAGTGGGCTTTAGAAAGCATCACTATGAACAAAGCTAGTGGAGGTGATGGAATTCCAGTTGAGCTCTTTCAAATCCTAAAAGATGATGCTGTGAAAGTGCTGCACTCAGTATGTCAGCAAATTTGGGAAACTCAGCAGTAGCCTCAGGACTGGAAAAGGTCACTTTTCATTCCAATCCCAAAGAAAGGCAATACTAAACATTGCTCAAACTACTGCACAGTTGTACTCATCTCACACGCTAGTAAAGTAATGCTGCTTAAAATTCTCCAAGCCAGGCTTCAGCAATACATAAACCCTGAATTTCCAGATGTTCAAGCTGGTTTTAGAAAAGGCAGAGGAACTAGAGATAAATGGCCAACATCTGCTGGATCATCGAAAAAGCAAGAGAGTTCCAGAAAAACATCTATTTCTGCTTTATTGACTATGCCAAAGCCTTTGACTGTGTGGATCACAGTAAACTGTGGAAGGTTCTTAAGGAGATGGGAATACAAAACCACCTGACCTGCCTCTTGAGAAACCTGTATGCAGGTCAAAAAGCAATAGTTAGAACTGGACATGCAACAACGGACAGGTTTCAAATAGGAAAAGGAATAAGACAAGGTTGTATATTGTCACCCTGCTTATTTAACTTCTATGCAGAGTACATCATGAGAAACGCTGGGCTGGAGGAAGCACAAGCTGGAATCAAGATTGCCGGGAGAAATATCTATAACTTCAGATATGCAGGTGACACCAGCCTTATGGCAGACAGTGAAGAAGAACTAAAGAGCCTCTTGATGAAAATGAAGAGAGTGAAAAAGTTGGCTTAAAGCTCAACATTCAGAAAACTAAGATCATGGCATCTGGTCCCATCACTTCATGGCAGATAGATGAGGAAACAGTGGAGAGAGTGGTTGACTTTATTTTTTTGGACTCCAAAATCACTGCAGATGGTGACTGCAGGCATGTAATTAAAAGATGCTTACTCTTCGGAAGGAAAGTTATAACCAACCTAGACAGCATATTAAAAAGCAGAGACATTACTTTGCCAACAAAGGTCCGTCTAGTCAAGGCTATGGTTTTTCCAGTGGTCATGTATGGATGTGAGAGTTGGACTATAAAGAAAGCTGAGTGCTGAAGAATTGATGCTTTTGAACTGTGGTGTTGGAGAAGACTCTTGAGAGTCCCTTGGACTGCAAGGAGCTATAACCAGTCCATCCTAAAGGACATTAGTCCTGGATTGATGCTGAAGCTGAAACTCTAATCCTTTGGCCACCTGATGTGAAGAGCTGACTCACTGGAAAAGACCCTGATGCTGGGAAAAATTGAGGGCAGAAGGAGAAGGGGACAACAGAGGATGAGATGGCTGGATGGCATCATTGACTCGATGTCCATGGGTTTGGGTAGACTCCAGGAGTTGGTGATGGACACGGAGGCCTGGGGTGCTGCGGTTCATGGGGTTGCAAAGAGTCGGACATGACTGAGCGACTGAACTGAACAAGATACAGATAGGAGTTGAGAGTACGATACTCTTAACAGCATCCAGGTGCGTGGCCAGTGTTCTTGCTGTTCATTTTTTACTGCATGTTATTCAATTGGCCTTGGAAAAGTTTACCGAAAACGCTTGCCTTCCCCGCACTTAATTTGGGCACCACCACTGTAGAGCTTGTTGCTTATACAGTTGTCCTACTCCTTTTTTTTTTGGTTGTCCCCTTTTGATCTGTTAACTATAATTATTATTTTTCCTTTGAAGAAAGTGTAATGTTAAAATCAAATTATGTCACTTTATGGCTTAAAAGTTACAGAGATTTCTAAGAAAATTTAAATACAAACTTAACGTCACCTAGGAAACTCTTCATGAATTGGCTCCTACATATACTTTTAACCTCCTGTCCTGCACCCTTCCCTTTGCTTGTCAGCACATTTGCAATTCCATAAGCATGACAGTTTCTTCTGCCTTTGGCATTGGCCCACATTCCTACCTCTTATCTAGACTGTTTTTTCACTTGTTCCTTGCAAGTTAGCTCCTTTTTATCCTTCAAATCTCAGCTGAAATGCCATTTCCTTTGAGTGGCTTTTTCTAAGTGTTCTGTTTAAAGGACACTTTAATATCAGTGTATATTCATTTTGTTCCTTAATATTGTGTATTCAAATTTGTTTTTATGTTTTTGTTTGCCTGTTTTGTTATGGTCTGGTTCCCCTCCTTTTCTGAACGGTCTTTGAGGGCAGGGATTATTTTTGTTTTATTTATCATTATGAAAATAAAAACCTAGCAGAGTGCCTGTACATAGGCTCTGAATAAATACTTAAGGAGAGAATATAATTCTGTTTGGGAGTAAGTACAGCCATCGTAACTGCCATTCTCAGCTTGTCAGTGGTCAGTTACGGCGTTGCTGAAGGCAGTGGTCGTGGCAGTTCTACTGCAGTACGGTTAGCATCAGCCGTGGCCGTGAGGTTCAGTAAATAGTAAATATGCCCAGGATCCGGAGAACTTAACTTGCCTTGTTGTTGTTCTGAGTCTTACAGCAGAATCAAGATGTAGAAATTATTGTCTCTGTTTTATGCCTGAGGACAGCTGACGTTGAGCAGCGTTCATCTTGGCGTGCTGGGGGGTCCTTGTCTGGAAAGTGGCAGAAGGGAGACAGAGTCGAGCTCCAACTCCAGGCTCTTGCTTTCCTTCATGCTCCTCATGGACTCAGTGTTATGCCACTCTTCCCTCCTGCCTTTAGATCAGGCTCATCCTTACCATGTTCATCATTGTGTCCCTACCTTGGTCCTTAATTGTAGTTAGGTTTTTTTTTTTTTTTTTACTAAACATTTAAAGTTTATTTTTAACATGTGAGCTTTTATATTTTGTCTTTTTCTAACTTTGTCTTCTCAGCCTTGATTTTAATGAGTCTTTCCTGATATTCCTGAGTCCATTATGGGCTTCCTTAGTATATCTGATACTTCAGTCAAAGATTGCTTTGTTTTCCTCACTCATTCTCCTAGCCACTCCTGTCTCCAGTTTGTACATGGGTCTTTCCTTCCCACCTTTCCCTTATCCCTCTGTCAGATTCCATTTGTCCCACCTTTCCTTTATCTCTCTGTCAAATTCCAAGTGTTTATCGAGATTGGATTATATTGCAGATGATAATGTCTTGTACTACATGTCGATGTATCCATGAGTCCTATTTCTAAAATAACTTGAGAAAGTTATAGTATCTTTTTCTCAGCAAAAAGATGAGAACACTTTGATAAATATGCATGTGAACTTGTGTTTGTATTTGTCTTTACTTTCTGTGGCTACAAGATCATACTTCTGGACTCCATAATTTACCATAATCAAATATTATACAAAGGAGTACAAAGAGCTAGTTAAAATGTAGCATTTTACTGCCTCCATAATGTTTTATCACAATGAATAGCTATACAAAGGAGTACAAAGTACTAGTTAAAATGTAACATTTTACTGCCTCCATAATGTTTTATCACAATGAAATAGCCATTCAAAGGAGAAGGAAGTACTAGTTAAAAAGTAGCACTTGACTGCTTTTGAAATAGAACATATTCCAAAGATGTGTGTACTTTCCTTTAAAAGTGGTATGTCTAAGAACTGATGTTGAATTAGAATTTTAAATTGTTGATTTTTTATTTTTGTGATTTAAAAAATTAATTCTGGCACAGCATATGGCACATAGAAGGCAGTCAGTAAAAATTTATTGTGTGAATAAATACTGAAAATTGAACATGCAGCACTTTCTATCCTAAAATACATTCATCTTAAACTAGACTGATGTTACCATTATTATGCCAACAAATGTTTTTATTATAAAGTCCGTTGTATATATAAATAATGAAGAGATATGAATATTTATGTTTTTATAATATACAAAATTATTGATAATATGGGCAGTTCCAGAATAAAGACCTTCCCATGACTCATTGCTAATAAAAGAAAAACCCAAAAATTTTTAAAAGAGAGATAAATATTTTAGGTCTTAGTTACTAGGGTAACATCTTTGCTTTTCCTCCACAGAGATTAATTACATTTCCCTCTCCCAGCCCTTCTCCCAATGTTATATCCTCTTGTAGTACTCTGTGTTTTTATATTTATCACAGAGTAGTCAGTTAATTCAGAAATCATTTATTCGCCTCCTTTCCTGGACCCTCATGTCTGTGAGTGTAGATTCTCAGCGCCCAGCAATGCTGTATGTCCACTTTGCTTGTAACTGCTGCTTGTTGAAGTGCTGAGGCACTGTAGTGATTTTCTGAAGCAGAGAAATAGCTTCATATTATGTAAGAAACTTGCAGTACATTAAACCTTTTTATAATGAGTCATGTAAATACAAATATTTTTGGCCTTATTTGCGTTGTAAGTTTGAAAATAAGAATGTGATTTCTTTGACACTCAGATTTTGGATTTTTTTTCTTCTTTCTTACAGTTTCTCAAGCCAGACCTCCCCCAAATCAGAAGAAAGGTAAGGTTGTGCATGTGACTAAACTTGCTTTAAAAAGTAAATGTGAGTGCTCTTGCTGACAAACCCAGGGCTGACGGCCTTCTCATGCAGTTGTAGCAGATGTGTGTGTTTGGTGTCCATTCTTAGTGGTTGGCGCCCAGGCTGTCCTGATCATTGACTAGTCTGAATGTCACTGCTGCTTAAAATATCTTTTAGCTCAAAAGAGTGAAAATTACACATTTGCAGGCTTCTACTTTTTAATTAGGAAAGTAACTGTAATTCCTTTTAATAACCTATTTGATACCTTGAAAATTCTGTCTTTGTAGGATCTCGAACACCCATTATCATAATTCCTGCAGCTACCACCTCTTTAATAACCATGCTTAATGCAAAGGACCTTCTCCAGGACCTGAAGTAAGTAATTTGCTAAACTGTTCTTTTTGTAGGACATGGAGCTTTTGTTGAGAATTACTAGTTACTGATTCAGTACTTCTTATTTTGAGAAAACAAATGTTAAATTTCAGTGCTGTTGGCTTTGCAGATTCAAATAAAATTTTCAAAAAAAAATATATTCTTTTATATTTGAATCCTTTAGGGAAAACTATAGAAACTCTGACTAAAGTCTTAATGAAAAGGTTATCATTTAATTTTTAACATGAACTGTTTTACTTTGGCTAGAGAGCTTGAAGGGGTTCTAAAACAATTTCAGGTTGTCTTCTCCCCATTTCCAAGTTCTAATAAAGCACCAGAAAAGTAAAACGTATTTTAGGTTAATAGATGTATATACCCTAGAGGGAGGAGGAGGGACCGTAGTTTTTTTTTTTTTTTTTTTTTAAATTATATGACATTTTTATTTTAGGCTGCAAAGACAAAAATGAGCAAACAAACAAACAACAAAAAACTTGAAATAGGCTTGTCAAATAATGTAAATTCATCCTTTCCAGGGAAGCAGAAGGTAGATCAGTGCAGGTTATCCTCAAGGCCACATACATCCTGCTTCATTTCTACTTGCACTTTGCTGAATTTTGATCCTTTGAGTTATAGTCTGGATCATTTTCCTCATCTCCTTCTTCCCCTTCCTCATCCGCTTCTTTGCCTTCTTCATTATAATCATCGTCATCATCTTTAATAGCTTCTCCAGTAAAGTATAACACTGATTTTGGGATTATATGCTCACGTAAAAAGTGACCAATTTCAAAGTCTGCAGTGAGGATAGTTTCAGAATCATCATCCAGATCTCCACTCTTAGGAACTTCAGGAGGGGTAAAAGGAGTATTAGAAACCGTTTTGGTCACAGTACAAACTGTCCCACGTCCTTTGTGTTTCTGCTGCTTCTTAATCGTTTTCATAGTGACATTCTTCCCTTTTTTCCAGTCTATCTGGCACCCTGTACAACCCATAATTTCTGGTCCATCAAAAGAAAAGGGATCAGAATCATCTGATTCTGACCTCATCCTATGTCTTTGTCAACACTTCATTTGTGAAATATTCACTGGGTTCAAAGTGAAATTCTAAGACAAAACTCATAGGTTGACCAGCATCTGAGAACTTCACTTTAATGTCTTTCAAGTGCTTCAGAATAAATTCTTCATGTTCCTGAACCATATCACTGAGTAAGTCAACATTCTTAAAGACTGTCAACCAAAACTGAGGAATTCCCTAGGGATCTTCTTTTTCTTCATCCTTTTTCTCATCTTTAACCTAGGCCTTTTGTTTTAGCGCCTCTGGAGTTTCATCTTTCTCATCTGGTTTTCATTCACATTCTTCTTCTGTAGGTTCATAAATGGCATTAATGATCTCAAATTGCTTATCAAACAGAGTCTGATGAAGAACAGCATACTTTCTTTCAAGATCATGAACTTCCTCGTAGGATTTGGCTTCTATCTGTGCACATTTAACTTGAAGGTTTTTGAGAGCATTCACTCATCTTTTAACTGCCCTCAGCAAGCTTTCAATGTATCCTGTTGGTGTTTCTACCAGACCATCAAGTCTTTCTTGAAGGGCTGCAAGAATCTGAGGATTTTGCATCATCTGAAGAGTCAGTTGATGCGCTTTGATTTTTGTTTCTTCACCAGTTTCTTCTTCTACTTCAACATCATCCAAATCTTGATCAAGTTCAGACAGCTCTTTGTTGTTGTACAAATGCCAGATATTGGTGGCTAGCACGGGGAGCCAGGCAGCCCGAGCTGCGCAGGCAGTGACTCAGGGCGGCAGGAGGAGCAGGAAGCGGTGCCGCGAGCAGATGGCGCTAAAAAAGGGGACCGTAGATATTAACCTAGACATTAATTAGTAACAGTTGGTTGAAGAAGCAAAGAGGAAACCTATATCCTGTGTTAAAATTTCCAGATGCTTAACTTTCTCAGTAAAATAACGATGACAGTCCTTAAGAAATAAAAACAACCTTCAGAAAATCATGCTGCTTCTAGATAACTTCTAGATAATACTAATTAAAAATGAGTAGCAAAGTAAGTTGTAATACTTACTGACTCTAGGTTTTAATAGATGCAGAACTGAATTTTAAGTACCTGTGACTTAAACAGCTGTATAAAATCCTATGTAACTGGCACATGCAAGTGTATCTGTTTGGTATTTTTTCTTTAATACTTATGAGTGAAATTTTCAGTGACTCTTTTTCCAATAACAACATGGAACAAAGGAATTTTTAGGTTTTATTTCTTTATATTTTGTTAGGCTTTTTTTGTGTGGAGTTTAATATTGAATCGGTGCTGTGAATTACTCAATAATCTACAGTTCCTCAAGTAATCTCCTGCTGCTGCTAAGTCACATCAGTCGTGTCCCGACTCTGTGTGACCCCATAGACGACAACCCACCAGGCTGCTCTGTCCCTGGGATTCTCCAGGCAAGAACACTGAAGTGGGTTGCCATTTCCTTCTCCAATGCATGAAAGTGAAAGTGAAGTCGCTCGGTTGTGTCCGACTCAAGTAATCTACAGTTGGGCAAATATAAAATGTAATTGTTTTTGCCTACCTCTTGAAATAGATTTGATAATAATTAAAATATTATAATAAAAGTAGTTAGTAGTGCATAGAAGTCACAAACTAAATTTTAGCATCTTTCTCCTTAGCCTTCCTACCAAGAAAGCAAACAATTTTAATAGACTACCTTCTTTGGATAGATCATGCCTAATTTTTCTTCTAAGTTTAAAACACTCCCTTCATTGTTTAACACCTCATTGCAGCTGACATCTCCCCTACAGCTTGAGTCAGCTTGAGGCTTTGCTATGTAATTAATGCATAATTGAAACCTCCTCCACACAATTATAGTACTGGCTGTATCCCATAGCTCATGTTGGCATAGATTCTGTTTGGTTTCATGTAAAACTAAGGCTTCTTTAGTTTTCTAGCCCTTCAATAAGTAAATGAAATGAGACAAAATAAATCCTGCCCTCAACTTTAACATTCTAAGTAACAAAGTCAAGGTTCTATTATGGAGGTATTAAGAAGTGCTTTGACATTTATAAACATGATCTTGAGAGAAGTTTCACTGGGACCGTGAGCTTATTTAAAATAAACTGGTTGGATGGTGCTTGTGATTCTGGCCATGACGGTCCTTGCACAGGGCAGAGTTCCAGTGAGGAGAGCTTACACAGAGGGAGTGCGCCAGAGATAGACCGAGAGTTCCCCTTGCATCAGTCAAACCCTGTTCAGCACATGCATGTGGGGAACTACTTAAAGCCTGGGGAAGAGCAGGCAGGAGAGCAGACAGACGCTCACACTGGACCGTGAATGCTTCATGGATCCAGCTGCAACACAGTGCAGAATGGTTCAACCACTTTAGAAAACTGTATAGGAATTGATTTATTATTGCACCATCTTCTATAATAGCTTTTTTGATGATCATATGTCAGCTATGATAATCAGTACTTGGAAGGATATCTGCTTTATCTTATTTTAAAGGTCATTGTAAATTTGTTTATCTGCTATACCTAGGTGTAGATTTCTTACCTATCTCACCGTGGGATTCATCAGAATTGAATCTGTGGATTTGTATTTTTTCATCAGTTCATGAAGTCTTGGCTCTTTAGACATTATCTCTCTGTGTCCTCCCTTCTGCTTTTTTTCTCTCTTCTTCCTGGGATTTAAATGAGACATACTATAGACTTCTTCATTTCATCGTCCGTGTCTTTTATACAGTTCTGCTTTCCTTTTGTTTCTCTGTCACCTGCGTTCTCAATCACTTCTGAAGACTTCTGGTTGTCTGTTCCTTTGGCTGTCTCCTACTCTGATGTTGTCTGTTCATTTCATTTTAAAATTCAGGTGTCTTATTGTTTCTATTTTAGAGGTTCTATTTAGTTCTTTTTCAAATCTGGTGCTGTTTTCCTCCCCCTCACCTTTTTTTTAATAATTTCTTTTTCCCTCTACATACTTGCAGGCTTGTTTTACAAGTTTGGTCTTTGATAGCTACATCATTGGAAGTCCTTACTAATCACTTTCTTTTGACTTGTTTCATTCATGATATATCATTTCCTTGTGTTTTAGGGGTTTTTCTTTTTTTTAACTGTTCATTTATTGGTCTTCATTGTTTTCATTTAGTAATTTCTGTTTGTTCTTGGAATTTTTTCTAGTAGAAATTCTTTGAGTTCCAGAATGAAGATTTGCTTCCCCCATCCTCGCCCCACCCAAAGAGGTTTTATTTCCTTTGGTCCACAATTGGTATTTTCACATTATTTCTTGGTCCCAGGGCTCCTGGGCAGTGGCTGATCCCTGTGGGGGCCTCTGGATTGGGGGGTCCCTGTGCAGTACTTGGTGGCGGAGTAGGGGGCTGGCTTTGTCTCAAGCACTCAGAACTCCACTGTCCTGCCTGGGCCTTAGTGTCCCCACTTGGCCCCTGGGAGGGGCCAGGATTGGTGGTCTGAGGGTCCTAGGGAAATCCATCAGACCTAAAATATTTTGGGACTGTTGCCTGACCTCTCAGCATCTACCCTCCCCACCCCCCACTCCCCTGAACAAAAGTATTTTCATTTCACTGAAACTTCTGTGGGTACAGAAACCACAAACTGATTGGCAGAAAAAAGAGAAGTGGGGTAGATGTAACCGGAAACTACTCGAGGCCGTTTCTCCTCCCTACCTGGGTTTCTTCTTCCCCCTAATGTAACGGCCTGTCCCAGAGTCTGCTGGGAAACCTGATGCCTAGAGCTGCCCTGATGGGGACCCCACCCCACATGCATCTGGATATGGCCTTCACCCCTTTCCCCCAGACTTTTAACTGGTAGCGCTGTGACAGGTAGAAAAACAAGACCAAAAAAACCCAGAAAAACCTGAAAACCCAGATAGGGCAACGATGTGGGAAGACAGCCTGCATGTATGTCTCAGTAGCCCGCTTCCTCCTGGTAGTAGAGGGGGCACTCAGCTCTGAGCCTGGCCATCTCCGGTAGCTGCTGGAGCCCCGTCGGCCACTGGGCCTTGAGGGTAGTACTTGGGGTCGTATATCTGCTGGCCCAGGCCAAAGACCCGACCACTCTGCTTGGCACCCTGCATATGGCCCATCTGCAGGGACGTGGAGGAGCTGTTCATGAATCTGTCCCCAGCTTCGGGTTGTAGATGTGCCGCTGGGTCCCTGGTGCCGTTGTGCCCACCTCGCTGTGACACTTGTTTGTGCCCATCTGGAGGCTGATGGTCAAGTGGTCCACGGGGGGCAGGGTAT
This sequence comes from Antilocapra americana, assembly GCA_007570785.1. Classification (NCBI taxonomy): domain Eukaryota; kingdom Metazoa; phylum Chordata; class Mammalia; order Artiodactyla; family Antilocapridae; genus Antilocapra; species Antilocapra americana. The sequence continues at coordinate 1,793,267 of ML660211.1, read as the reverse complement.
GGTTTTTGGGGTCCTACAGATGCCATCTGGTGCCGGAAGCTGTCGTGCCCAACTGGCTGGCACATTTGTTGGTGCCCATCTGGATCCCGATGATGCACTGGCCCACCTTCATGGTGGCATCATCAAAGTTTTGCTCCTACTTCTCTAAGTATTTGATGCCAATGTCTACGCCGCTCTGCATCCCCTTTGTCTTGGCCTTCCTGGCCAGGGCAAGAATGAGACACCTGCCCCTGCATCGAGTTCCCACTTTCAAACAGGTCGTTAGCCTCAAACAGGTTGATGGGGTTCATGCTGTAGCTGACCATGGCCTTGATGAAGTTGGAGAGGTTTTCTAACTGGTGCCACTTCGGCATGGAGCGCTTGGTCTTAGGAATTGAGCCTGGCTGCAGTTTATTCATGAGTGTGCACAGGATGATCCCGTCCTTCAGACCCTCCTGGAAGTCCGGGCCAATGGAGAGGCTGGTGAGTCCTCAATCCAGCTTTGGAGCTCCACCTCCTTCTGAGGGTTGTTTTTGGACTGGAGCCGGTTCTCGACCTTGGCCGAGAGCCTGTGTGAGGGCCCCTTGTTGAACTGCGTGGAGCTCATGGTTGGCAGGCGAAGATTTGCTTTTGTGTCTGATAAGCAGCTGGTGGCATAGCCAATCCAACATCGCTTCATGTTAAATTCTCAGTTTGATGTTTTTTTTTAACACCAGATATTATTGCTAATTCTTTTTTTCCCCACAAATTTCAACTTCTTGTATTTAGGAGAAAGGAAAACTGTATTTTTAATCTGGGAAATATTGATAAAATTGTTCATTTTTCAAAATAATATAGACTTAAAATCTGGAACTTGTCTAACTATATATCATCTCATTTGCATTTTATATTATACTAAGGAAATTATTTTAGAGATTTGTACTTGTTTAAACAATGGTGACTTTAAATCATATTACCCATACTCCTTTACAGTCATAGAATGTTAAGTGGGATAAGTAAATAATGGTAGAGTCCATGGACGTCAGAATATTTCTCCAGATTGCAGATACCCATCCAGTCAATTGTGCAGGTCTGGTTGTTTTTGTTTAGATAACTTTTTGTGTGAAGTATTAAAAACCAACTCAAAGTAGCTTTATCGTAAAAATAATTGGCTCAACATAACTGAAAAGTTCTGGCTTCTGACACAGTTGAATTCAGTGGTACATGAAATAAGCAGGAGTTGGTGTTTCCATCTCTTAGTTAGGCTCTTCGTCTTCAGGGGCAGAGATAACTTATTAGAAGCTCCAAGTTACCAGTCACCACAGAGACAGTGCTCATTTTCCAGCAATTCTAGCAAAAATCCTGGGATTAAATCCTATTTGCTTGGCTTGTATAGTGTGACAGGTGTATTTCTGAACCAACCACTGTGGTCAGGGTTGTTAATTTTTGCTTTAAATCCAAGTGAGGTCCATTTTATAATTCTGAGATTTGATTTTTCTTGGAATTGTCAGGGTGTTGGTTAGGGCTGAGATGAGGTTAGGAAAATGGGTGGGTAGTAGGTTTATTTCTGGTTTACATGATACTGAACTTAACCCCCAGAGTCCTAACTTTATGAAAGAAAGGAATTTCTGTTAGATTCTCTACCTTGAGCAGAATATGGGCTTTGCTGCCTCTTCCAAGAATCTAGTGAAAGTAAAAGACAAAACTTAAGTTTAATTAGTTTGCCACTGCCTTCCATGGGTTGAAGTCTGCAGTGTTATCCTGACCTTTTTGAGTTCCATTCTTTAGTCAGTTCTCTGGCCCAAGAATTCTTGCTAGCTAGCTCAGAGATGCTTTTAGAATGTTCTTTTTAATTTATTCCACATTGGAAAACTTTCTGACAGTTTGTTTTAAAGTTAAACATGCCCTGCGATCCAATAGTTCCACTCATAGGTATTTATATAAGAGAATGAAATGAAAACATATGTGTATAAAAAGGCTTATACCAGAGTGTTTATAGTAGCTTTATTTGTAATAACCCCAATTTTGGAGCCACCCAAATGTACCCCAGGAGAATGTATAAACAGATTGTGTCAGATTCATACAATAGAATTTTGCTCAACATTGAAAAAGAATGAACTACCAGTATGCCCCTCAGCATGGATAAATGTCAGAAACATTAAGCTGAAGGAAAGAAGCCAGGCATAGAAGAGTACATTCCTGTGTGATTTCACATATATGAATTCCTAGAACTCACCTGTGATGATGGAAAGCAGAGTTGCATGGTTGCCTGTCAGGGGAGAAGTGTAGGGATTACTGAACGGTGCAGGAGGAACTTTCTCTGGTTTGTTGCACATGGTCTGTATCTTGGTGGGCGTGGTGGTTACCGTGTGGAAAGGGGTATTTGGTGACACTCCTTGATGGATTGAATCACCTATCTATATCTAGCCACATCAGCTCCATTTCAAGTGATCTTTGATTTATAGCAAAATTTCCCTCTTGTTAATATTTGAGAAAACCAAGGATTAGTGTGTTTGTATATGGAACCATCGGGAATGCTAAGTGTCACACTCACACAAATTGTGTCTGAGTGTGAGATTCAGATTCACACACTGACTTCTCATGTAAGTGAGCTTGAGTTCTGTTTGGCATGCAAAGGAAAGACCCATATTCTGTACATGCGGAGTGAGTTTATTTTTATTTTTTTTTTATTCTTTTTTTTTGTCATTCTTTTTTTTTTTTTTTAATTGTTTTTGCCATTACATTGTCATGATATCACCATGGGTTTACATTTGCTTCCCCTCCGGAACCCCCCTCCCTCCTCCCTCCCCCCGGGAAATCTCGCTGCACCAGCCCCAAGCATCAATCCTGGGCTGACGACTGATTAGACATATGATAATTAACATGCTTCAATGCCCTTCTCCCATATCATCCCACCCTTACCCTCATCCACAAAGTCCACGAGTCTATTCTATACATCTGCGTTCCTTTTGCTGTCTCGCATGTTGGGTTCTCGTTACCGTCTTTCTAAATTCCATATATATGCGTTAATATACTGTATTTTTGTTTTTGCTTCTGGCTTACTTCACTCTGGATAATGGGCTCCAGTTTCGTCCATCTGAGTAGAATTGCTTCAAATGAATTTTTTTTTAATGCTGAGTAATATTCCGTTGTGTATATGTACCACAGCTTTCTTATCCATTCGTCAGTTGATGGGCATCTAGGTTGCTTCCATGTCCTGGCTATTGTAAACAATGCAGCGATGAACATTGGGGTACACGTGGCTCTTTCAATTCTGGTTTCCTCGGTGTATATGCCCAGCAGTGGGATTGCTGGGTCATATGGCAGGTCTATTTGCAGCTTTTTAAGGAACCTCCATACTGTTTTCCATAGTGGCTGTACTAGTTTGCATTCCCACCAACAGTGTAAGAGGGTTCCCTTTTCTCCACATCCTCTCCAGCATTTATTGCTTGTAGACTTTTGGATGGCAGCCATTCTGACTGGTGTAAAGTGGTACTTCATTGTGGTTTTGATTTGCATTTCTCTGATAATGAGTGATGTTGAACTTCTTTTCATGAGTTTATTTTTAAAATAATGTTTTTGGTTTAAAATTATCATTTAAAAAGTAATTTCAAAGTACAGTTTCTTTTCTCATTTAAGATTGTTGTGGAATCATTTTGTCTCCTATTTTTTAAAAGATTTGTTCCATCAGATGAAAAGAAGAAACAAGGCTGCCAACGAGAAAATGAAACTCTAATTCAGAGAAGAAAAGACCAGATGCAGCCAGGGGGCACTGCAATTAGTGTCACAGTGCCTTACAGAGTAGTCGACCAGCCCCTTAAACTAATGCCCCAGGACTGGTAAGTTAATTGATGCTTTTACATCGTCCTTCATTTTTTGGGTAATTAGCAAGTACCAAATTTTATCATGAATTCTAGATATTGAAATCTGTATTAGTATCTAATTTAGTCATCAGTGATATTAACATTCTAGTATTAAGTAAATATGATTTGGATGTCTATAAGAAGAAACATAAACTTGTGGAAAACAGTAAAAAGTCTTTCCACTTGTCCACTTATTCTGGATCAGCTTTTGGAACAAAACTTTCAAGTAGACTAATGTTGTTTTAGAGGGCCTATATTTTAGATTTTTGATTTGGAGAATTCAAGTTTTCCTTGGTAAAGAAATGGTAAGTGAAAGCATTGTTACTTTTGTTGTGAGGGAATAATTTAATGAAAATAATAACATCATCATCCCAGTTCAGCTCTTTCATTGAATTAAAATATCCTTTAATAAAGTATTGAGCTATTTATAATATAAAGTGCCTATATATTCAGATACATGAATTACCTTAAATTATTTCATTAATCTAAGCCATAATAAAATACACAGTCTGAGTGTGCATCTGTCTGATACAGAGAGTGTAACACATTGACTCATTAGCTGAAATTTACCTTTGATGTACTCGTTAGTCTTCAGATATTAGAAAATGAAGCCAGTGAGAATACTAGTACGTTAAAATTATAGTGAAGAATCAAGGGCTCTCGTGTTAGAATTCTATCCTAGCACCTAACAGCAGAGATACTTTGCGTCATATGTGAAGTGTAAGGTGAGCATCTCAGGTAGCCGTAGAAAGCTGTGTCATTAGCATGTTTGCACACATTTGCACAGGGCAGTCACACGTGTGTGCAGGTGCCGTCACCGTGCTGCTTGTGTATGTGAGCCTGGGCCCCAGCCGTTGGTGTCATAGCCTAGGGAAAGTGTTTTCCTTACCTTTCTTCTTCTCTTTTCTGTTAATTTCCTTTTGGGAATTCACTGGGAGTGGTATTTTTATTATCCTGCTTCCCTGCTGACCCTGTGAGACACAGAAAGATCTGGGTGACCTCTGTCAGACAAATTCCCTTCTGTTTGGCAGGCACCTTCCTCCTTCAACTAGTGTGTGCTGCAAGTTACATCATAAAATTAAGAGGCCGTTTCATAGTGTGCTCCATTCCCAAAGATGGTTTAGGCAGTGTGGAGCATATATCCTATGGAATTTTTAATTTAAGATTTAATTTTAACCTGAAGAGATTTTGAGCTGTTAAGAATTTTAAGCTGTGGTTTTTCACAGTAACTTTGTTGTTGTAGGTCTTTAACTTGAAGGTAACCTTGGCTTAATATTCTCTTGGATGTGTCAAGTCTTCATCTAATGCAGTGATTATCACAGTATGGTCTGTGGTCCTCTGGGCATTCCCAGGGCCCTTTAAGGGAGTCATGGGGTCAAAACTGTTTTCCAGTGTAACAGTGAGTTGGCTGTTGTCACGATTCATCAGTCCCCATTTGGGATGGTGGCATCGCCCATCCCAAGGTCAGTCACTGGTTCTTCCCCCCCTCCATACCCTCTTCTCCACACTTCTCCTCCCTCCCTACTTCCCGCTTCCCGGTCTCCAGCATACTCTGCTGTTCTGTAAAGTAGGGGTAATAGATTACCTCACAGGATAATTTTGAAGGTTAAATGTATAGACGCGAGTAAGCTGTGTAGACCAGCACTGGCGCACAGTGGATGCTTGTAGTAGATCTTACTAATGTCGGTCATTACTGTTAATGTCATGATTTTGTGGTAGTTGTTTTTATTATAATTTCTCAAGTTAATTAATATTTTGTAAACTGATGAAATGTAAAGGCCCAGAAAGCGATTTGTGCTTCTCTAGGGAAAGGAAGTTAAATGTCTGGGAAAAACAAGTTGCTTTAGCACACACGCACACAAAGTGGAGAATTCAGAGTGAGTGGAATAGTTGTAAAACAGTTGAAAAAGTTTAAAAGTTTAGATGGTTTCTGTACTCAGATTATTTTCCAGATTATCAGAAGAACTCAAAATAAGGTGTTGGAGCTTTAGTGAATAGTGAATTCAAAATAGTGAACTATTGTAATTTATAGTATTTTTAATTAAAGTGAAACATTTAAGATGTGTTTGAATTTTAAATGATTTTATTTTAAAACCAACTTTTTCAATTAACAGATACACTATTGTTCCCTATTACATTAGAAAAATAGGCCCACTGATTACTAGATCGGGCAGAGATAACAGGCTGAAAGGCTCTCACGTAAGGACTATGCACCTGATTCTGTTTAACTGACTTAGGTGCTAAAAACAATGCATGGGAAGGGTAGCAGTCCTTAACGTACCCTGCTGGCGTAACATACAGAAGCGATGGTTTTCCCTCCCAGAAGTGTGGACAGGAGACTCCACTGCAGGGATGATGGTGAGACTCTTTCCCTAAGGGTTGTAGTAACTGAGAATACCTGAGCTACTCAGTGTCCACTCTTCCCTTCCCTCTTCTCTGCTAACAGGGACCGGGTCGTAGCAGTTTTCGTGCAGGGTCCTGCGTGGCAGTTCAAAGGTTGGCCGTGGCTTTTGCCTGATGGATCACCAGTTGACATATTTGCTAAAAGTAAGATTCTCTTTATTTTTATTGCTTATCGAATGCAGAAATGTTTTTGCTTTATTATCTAAGAGAAAGAGCCATCTGTGGCTCTGCACATGTGATATGTATATCAAAGGATTGTTATTAAGTACCATATATTTTTACTTTTAAACACCTGTGAAATATTTTAAAGTCTTTTTTGAAATATTAATATTTTCTTCTGTGTATTTATATCTAAAAGTGAATTATTGCCTATGTTTCAACATTAATAATTACTTTGTAGGTTGCTTAGAAATCATTAATCTTGTTGCATGTACATACATGTAAAATTGATTGCCAGGCTTTAAATAGGCTGACTTTTGCTGAACTAACAGTGCCACTTGACTGTTGCCTGCTGTTCCCACTGTCTGAAATGGTTGCAGCAGAACTGGCCCTTTTCTGTTTGTTCAGATGTCAGCCAATTACTCTACCCTTTAGGGAGCCCCCCTCCTCTGATCATCTTGGGAGTAGCCATTACTTCTTCTTGGTGATCTCATGGTAATGTTCGTTGCTTGACTTAACCTCATTTTCTATCTGTATTGTAAGTCCTCCCTGGCTGTAATGCCAGTTCCAGGATGTGAGCAGTGTGGCCTGACTCATTGACTCTCAAGTCGTCAGCACAGAAAAGAGCATGACATTGGGAAGCATTTTGTAGACATCTGTTAAATGTGTAGATTTCATGTATCATATCTTTTATTGATCATAGTTTAGCATTTTTGATACACCAAAAGTAGAAGAATTAAAAGTCTGACTGAGTAGTAATTCCATGAACTGTAGCTTGTCAGGCTTCTCTGTCCATGGAATTCTTCAGGCAGGAGTACTGGAGTGGGTTGCCAGTTTCTTCTCCAGGGGATCTTCCTGACACAGGGATTGAACCTGGGTTTTTGCGTTGCAGGCAGATTCTTTACCATTTGAGCCACCAGGAAAACCGTTTCATTCGTAGGGATATTCTAATTGTTATTTATTTGAGTACCCAGTGAAGTTGGTATCAGTAATAAAATCATGTTTTAAAAAGCATCCTCAGGAAACAATGTTTGTTAGAAATAACAACTTTAGTTATTTTAAATGTAGATTGTGCTACTGTGAAATCCAGCTGTTTGTTGTTTTAAATGAAGCAGTTTAGTTTTTGTCAGTGGTGCCACTATTCTTTTAGGCCAAAAATTGCCCAAACTTGAAAGCTTTTAATCATTATTCTCCTACTTTGTAAAATGAATGCTAATATGATGATAGTTTTTTGTGTTATTTCTAAAACCTGAGTAATGCACAGATTTGATAAATAGAAGTCAAAGATACAGAGAGAGTGGGAATTTTAATGAAAGAAAAATGTCACTGAACACTAATATTGTTGTGTTTTACTTACTTGCTTGTTTTGTTGAATAGTACTGTAATAAAAAATGATTAGAATGTCTTGAAAATAAAAATATTTTCCAAATTTCATTAAGAATATAACTTGTTTTAATTGTGGTATTGTTCAGATCATTAGTCTTCAGCAATTTAGATAAGGACTTAGAGATTTTTTTTTTAAGTTGACAGTTATGATTTTCTTCCATGAATTACTCTTTCTCTTAAACTTTCCTTCTTAACCAGCAATTAAAATGAAAGTACTCTTGCCCTTCCATCTAAAACACATAGAAAAAAACCCTTTCCTTTCCCCTCACCTTTTCTTCTAGCTTCCTCTCCTTTCCCTGCACAGCCAAGCCTTTGAAACAGTTGTCTCGCTTTCTGTTTGATCTCAGGCAGCTGTGGTGGTACTTTCCTGCTCACCCACTGAACTGCTCCCACCGGGATCCCAGATATTGGCTACTTTTGGTCTCCTTATCAGATTACTCTTGATCCATTTCCTCTGTCTTAAAATGTTCTTTTCTGAGGGCTTGTTACATTTACTCAAACTCTAGCTATTTTTCCTCTGGCTTTCAGTGACATCAGTGACATTTTTGTGTTCCCGCTTATCTTCTGTTTTAATTATAGACACTCACTGGAGGAGATCTGGTGGCTTTCAGTTACCAGCTCTGTCCTTAGTTCTGAGTTATGTCTCTGGCTGATGTTCTGGACCTCCCCGTCTCAACGATGACCAGTTGGCTCCCTGTGAAGTCCCATTGGTGCATCAGACTCTGCCTGTTACCAAGAGGAATCTGTTGTCTTACGTTCTCCATCATCCCCAGACTGTTCTTTTCCTCAGAAAAGAACACTTGCATAAGCCAGAAATTTAGAAATATGTTATCCCTTAGCTTTTAGCTGGTCTCCTTGCTTGTAAATTAACTCTTGACTGCTCTAGCTTCTCACCTTTCCCCCGTAACCTACATGGAAAATGATAATATCTATATAGCATAGGGGTAAACTGAGGGTACTTGGTAAAAAGTGTATTTTCTTCATGCTACATAATAAAATACAGAGGTATAGAGAAAATCTTAAATATTAAACTCTGTCCTGCTGCTGCTGCTGCTGCTGCTAAGTCGCTTCAGTCGTGTCCGACTCTGTGCGACCCCATAGACGGCAGCCCACCAGGCTCCCCTGTCCCTGGCATTCTCCAGGCAAGAACACTGAAGTGGGTTGCCATTTCCTCCTCCAATGCATGAAAGTGAAAAGTGAAAGTGAAGTTGCTCAGTCTTGTCTGACTTCTAGCTACCCCATGGACTGCAGCCTACCAGGCTCCTCCATCCATGGGATTTTCCAGGCAAGAGTACTGGAGTGGGTTGCCATTGCCTTCTCCATTAAACTCTAAAATTGCCAAATAAAATCTTTTCAAAATTATGACAAATTTGAGCTTGATACTAAGTTTTAAAAATACTGTTTTTTTATGCTTCAAGTAGTTACATGCATTTGTTGACCAAGGTTTTTAAATGACAATTTCTTCAAATTTTTTAGTTATAATTGAGAAAATTCTCTGATTTAATAATCTTCTTTATTATGCTGCCCCTTTGTCATTTTACATGCCATCATCTACCAAAATGCTATATAAGAGCACCTTTTCTGTTTCTTTGTTTCTGCAAAAAATGTATAGACAACAGTCATGCAGTTTGCAGAAAATGAACAACAGATTTTTTAAAGTTTTGCCTTAGTACTCCCAGATAACTGTCTAATTATAAAAGAAACTTATTTCTTCTATTTTTGGTGAGGCTTAAAAACTATGTCTTTTTCTGAGTAAGAAAGATACTTTATGGTGGTGTCTCGGTTTAAGTTTGCTTGCCACCGTTGCGTCATGCTAATAAGATACTTGGTGTGATGAGAGAAATTGTTTCCTCATTTTGTGACTTAAGCTTTTTGAACTCTGATGTTCAATTTTAATTTAAAAGTTGTGTATTCTACTGAAAAATAAATGTTATGTAAACTAAATCTATTGGAATTAGTAAAGGGGATTATTGGCCCTTGTGACTTTAGATAAGTCATTTTAAAAATTATAACTCATGTAGTTTTAAGAATGATTTAAAACAAATAATGAGAAAATCAGAAAAGAGAAAACATGTAGTGAGCAGAGTAGAGAGTACTGAATAGTGACTTCATTTGATTTAAAAATTTAAAGAAACAAATATTTTTTACATATATAATACGTATTTTGAAAATGGCTTTTCTGAATCCATAACATACAGCCCCTTTAATGAATTGGTTTAAATTGATTAATTTGAATTAAATTCAAAGTAAATAATATACTCAGTGAGGAGACCTTTATTATAAAAGCAAATACGTTAGCAATAATGTTTATGTGTTTTTTGGGCCGTTAGAGGGTCACAAATGGTTTATTTTGTGTTTTAACCAAGAATTAGACGTTGATTAACTGTTAACATCAAAAGCCAGTAAGCCTGCAAGTGATATGGAACAAGCAGTCTATAAAGTAGCTATTAAAAACAATTAACAGTCAATCATTTTCTCTTTAGAAACTCCTAATACTAGATCATAATGGTGATAGTAATATTTATATCTTGAATGTTGGGAAAAAAAATAAAAAATGGAAAGAAAAGCAAAATATCTTCCATGTGCACAAGTAAAAGTAACATTCCACTGATGATAAACTGATTGCAGATACAGTGATAAACTGCTGAGGATGGTCCAACCAGATAGATGATCAAGGAGGAAGATTCAGACCTGTCAACCTTGGCAGCATACACTTGTTGGGAAGTTTTGTCCTAGAGTTTCTAATCTCCCTAGTGTCCAGAGATATCTTTTGAAAGTGAAAATCTATTTTACCTTCTTGCTTCAAATTGCCCTGTGGTTTATTATCACATTTGAAATAAATTTCAGAATTTTTTTTTTTTTTTTTTTACCATGGCTGAGTAGGATCTACATGTAGGACATTGCCTACAGAGAGCTGTTCTTGGGTAGGGCATTCTGAGCTTGCTTCTGTTGCAGGGCCTTTGTGTCAGCTGTTCCTTCTGCCTGAAATCCTGTTTTTCAGGATCTTTGCTAGACTCTTTATATCAGGTAAATGTCTATTTCCAAGTCACCTTCTCCAGAGACCTTCCAGTTCTTTCTTCTTCCTTTTTCATCATTTCTTACTGTGTCCCATTAGTTCTATCACTTGCTAGTTAACCTCTTGAATCTTTTCTATCATATGTGTATCTTCTACCCAGTAGAGCAGATCTGTCTCTCTTTCCTCTAGATTTTATACCATATCATTGGTCTCTGTTAAACCCTGCAGAATGAGTCGTCATGTCTCTTAGGTAACCACTCAAGCTCCTTAATGTGACCTTTAGGACCAGCGTTGCTCTGAACCTCTGTGGTCTTATCCTTCATCCATTTCTTGTGTTACTTTGCATGATGCAACTTTGTTAAATTTCTTTAGTTTCTAAATTAAACCAGTTTCTCTTTGAACATGCTCTTTTGTTAACTGGGTCACTTTTGTTCTGTGTTTGCCTAATTCTTACGCCACCCTACCTGGCCAAGCCTTTTCTGAATCCCATAATCTGGGTAAACTACTCTGATGTTCCTGTGATATTCTCCTACCTTTATCATGCTGTCTGTGAGTAGGCTTCTTCTTCTTAATCCTTCACTGGATCGTACACATTTTATTTTACCTCATTCTTCGTTGCAGTCCCCAGTGGCTGGCGTGTATAAGCCTCAGTAAATTTTTGTTGAATTAAATGTTTTGGGAGATACTACAGTCCTTTAGCCTCTATTTCAGATATCACGTAGGTTTTTGTTTTTTTTTTAAATTTTCTTTATTGTGTTGGTTTTGCCATACAATGACATGAAACCGCCATGGGTTTACATATGCTCCCCCTCCAGAACCCTCCTCCCTCCTCCCTCCCGATTCCCTCCCCCTGGGACATCTCGGTGCACCAGCCCCGAGCATCAACCCTGGGCTGGCAATTGATTTCACATATGATAATTAACATGTTTCAATGCCATTCTCCCATATCATCCCACCCTTGCCCTCTTCCACAGAGTCCACGATGCAGCTTTGTTGGTAGAAGAAAGGTTGAACTTTTTTTTTTTTTGGTTTTTTTGGTTAATGTCTGTGGTTGGTATTTTATTCCTTTTATTTTTAGAATGTTGATTGCAGTTTGAATAAAGAACATTATTTCTCCTACTTCTAGTTAAAGCCTTCCATCTCAAATATGATGAAGTTCGTCTGGACCCAAACGTTCAGAAATGGGACGTAACAGTATTAGAACTCAGCTATCACAAACGTCATCTGGACAGACCAGTTTTCTTACGATTCTGGGAAACATTGGATAGGTAATCATGATCCTAAAATACACTTACTTCTGCTTTATTGCAGTAGTTTTTCTGTTTTTTCAGTTGCATTTTAGGTTCCTTAAAGTTGTGAACCATATCCACCAGCTCCCCTTACAAACATTGCCTAATTTGATGTTGATCTAAAATAGGTAATTAGCAAAATATCTTTGTTGTGTTGACTTTGGAAACAAAGGGAGAAAGGGCTTAATAAAGCTTAGCAGAGAGGACACTAAACCCGAGTTCAAAGACTCAGATTTGGTTTTGGTTTTGCGATTTGGCTCTAATGAGCCCTGTGACTTTTCTGAGCCTTGTTTTCTGTCTATCCAAGGAATGGGCCTAAGCAGTCCCTTCATTTTTTGGCAGCACCTTTCAAAAGGTTTCTGACTCAACTTGAGGTATAGGTAGCTGATAGGTCGTGAAAGGAATTAGGTTTTTGAATTTATCTTAATTAATAGTATAAATTGGTTTTTTCTAAAGCCCTTTACAATAATACCACTTTTATAATTGAAAAGTAAGGACAGCGTAAGATCACAGTACCGTTGAACCTGTTGTCGTTTGAGGTACTTTTTAAAGCCTGTAACTTTCTTGGTCTCTCAGCAAATATTATGTGTTTGTTCAGAGTCAGAGATGATTGAGATAACCGAGTGGTTGTAATTGATAATATATTAAAGAGAATCATTTATTATCCTAGCCGGAAGCTCTTACATTGTAGAAATTAATAAGACGAATGGTTTTTCTGGCTTACTTCAGAAATCTTTATATTCCCAAAGGTATCTACTTTTTAGAAAGCAAAACATCCTGTTTCACTGTTGATTTTAAGCTTTAAAAATACCAACTTATTTTTACATGTAGTATTCTAAAAATTCTAAAATTCCTATAATCATTATGACCTATTATAATATTTTTCAGGTACATGGTAAAGCATAAATCCCACTTGAGATTCTGAGTTAGTTGTTTTCTTGCTTTTCTGGAAATCTGAATTAAGACGTTAACACCGTGGATACAGCGTGCTCTAAAGACTGGGACTGAAGCTTTATGAATTTATCAAGAACTTAAAAATGAAGAAGGTCACGGATCAATCTTTTATAAAACCTTATTTGATGATTTATGCTTCAAAGGGATGATGCCTGTCATCCATATAAGCAAACTTTTTGGCTTACAACTATTTTTTTAATATTAGTCTTCTAGTCTGTAATGGAAATTGTATATTTTGATAGAAGTTTTTTCTCCATTGGTTACATTAGCATCACTTAAAATTTGTTTCTCTAGAAAATAAATACAGGTTACATATGTGTGTATATGTAGAGGTTATAAGGCTCTCTAAGCCATTCTTGCTTCTGATTTTTCATTGCTCTTTAATTCCTTTTATTGAAAATACTATGTTATGAATGGTATTAAATTTTAGTCTCTGAAACTTCAAAAACCAAGCAAAGGGATGTGACTATTTTGAATGAATCAAAATGTCAGCGTGTATGTGTACTATACTTTTTCTTTATTTAAAAAGGAATAATGAAAAATCAAGAACAGTTCCTCAGCTTTGGTTGAACTGTTCAGTTTTTCAAGACTTCTTTACTTATAATGAATACATTTAATGAATGTACATTCTTCTCACTGACTTTGGTAATTTTAAAACTTAGAGTGATATATTTCTATCTGTGATATCTTTCCACTTGAAAAATCTCAAAACACAGATTAAAAACCTAATAGGCTATAATACTTTTTATTTTGGGAGCCAGAATATGATTCGGGGGAAAGAAATGTGTAAGTCCTTCTGCAGTGCAACTTAATCTTTTCTCATAAGTCCACCTTCAATTCTTCCTTTATATGGTATAGCATTTTGAGTCTTCAATTTCTAGGTGTGTCCTTATCTTTCATTATCTTTAATATTGATAACTCTCCCAGACACCAAAGAACATATTTGCTTAATTAAGTGTCTGAACAGAAGCTAGATGAAAACACTGGTATTTTTATGTGCGTATTCAATATCGTATAAAATATAAAACCTATATTTTAACTTAGTAAAATATTTTACTACTTCTGTAATTTAGACAGAGTGTTGCCTCCAAGGTACAACGAATGAACATTTTTCTTGAGTCTTGATCCATCTTTTATCCCTTAAAAAGCAGCTTGGACCCTTTACTCCCCTAAAGAGTTTTTACCACTAGAATTGTTGCTGATCATCTTATGCCATTCCCATCCTCCCCCTCACCCCACATTTATCTCCTTTCTGGGTTAAGCTGACATTACCTTCCCTCATTTTGAAATTTAATGCTGTCATAAAAATGAGAATCACTTATTATTTATTTTTTAAGTAACCATAAAAGTCCATGTCAGTAATGAATAGGAAAAGTATTTATTCATATGGTATTTACTAGGTTCTTCAGGAAAAAAGCAGTCAGCATTTTAAATTGTTAGGATTTAGGATATGTATAAGATTTGAACAGATTGTGCCCCGCCCCTCCTTTCTTAACTTCTCAACATCCTTTCTTCTTGAAACAAAAACTCAAATTTGTTCACATTAGAATTTCTCAGTATATAAATCTGTTTTCAAAATAAATTATGTATTATATGAACTTTCTCCATGATGAAATAGTCAAGGACTAGAATCTGTAATATTTTAATGTAAGATTACTTGTAAGACTACTACAAGTGGACATGAACTACCTTTCTATAAAGATTTTTAGTATTTATACTTATGTATGAAATTTACAGAATGTGGTTATAACTCAGAACATCTACTTTCAATAGGGTTTATTTTTCTAACTTGAATTTGCCTTACATGTATTCAAAGGCTCTGGAAATAACGTTAGGAAAAGTACAAATATGCTATTTCATGTATCTTAAAATCAGACCCTTAATATGTACTTAATTTCATTTTTAAAAAATTTATTCCCTTATCTAGGTCCATGGAATTCATTTTCTAGCCATTAATTCTAAGGGGAAAAAAAAACAAGCTTCTGGCCCAGCACTCTTCCTCTCTCATGACTCCGGGTCCTGTAGCAGTGCCTGTCCCAGTGCCTTGCACATAGTAGGCATTCAGTGAATGTTCATGTGCGTGAATGAGTGATGGGGTTTCAGTATGACTAGTTTATTACGAAGCATTGACTCGATCTTGGAGCTTAAAAGTATAGAATTACAGTGAATGAAGAGTCCTGTGCACATATTTTGATGAAAATGAAATACGCATTAGGAAGCTTGATTTATCCAAAAGTAACTGGAGACACCTGTGTCTTGTCCCACCAGTAAAAGAAAGCTCCTTTTCTTCATTCATAGGATACCTTTCTGAGTCAGGCAACAGTCAGAAGCTTGTGGGTTTCCACGAGCACCTCTCAACCCTGACTGTGTACTTGAGTCACCTTTAAAAAAATTCCGTTACCTGAATCCTGTTTCTGATTTTATTTGTCTGGGATGAGACCCGTTCATCAGTATTTTTAAAGAGTCCTTCAGGTAATTTTATGTTCAAAAAGAATTGAAAATCACTGGTTAAATGTGAAAACAATTAAATATTGTGTCGTCTCCTCCTTTTTTTTGTTTTTGTTTTTTTCTTTTGTGGCCACCTTTTGCACTAGACCATCCCCATTATTGGTGGTATTGGCCTATGGTTCCACATGACAAATTCAAGTCTTATTTATTTAATGTAGGAATATTTTGTTTAGTATTTAAATAATGTTTAATATATTTCCTTATAAACTAGTCTTATAGTTTATGATTTGTTTCCCATGTATCCATATCCTTTACTAACTTTTTCTTTCAACAGCAGCATGATAACAGTCCAAAAGAAATAACTGATTCATAATGAGGAAAGTTTCATAATTTTTAAGGTAGAAGGAAGTAAAGTATTAATTTCTTATCTGCCATGCAGAATTAGACAAATAGAGTTTGCTTATGAAAGGAAAGAGGCATACTTTTTAATTGGTCTACACAGAAAAGTAAAAGTAAATTATTCATTTAAAGAAGATTCATTATCTAATGAACATTGAAGGAAATATTTTTCCTAAATAAAAAATATTGTGACTCCTAATAAAATTAAAGTGATGACATTGTTCTTTTTTTGGAAGGTGGGGAGGTGGGTATTTAGTTGCTGTGTTTCTTACTACATAGCAGTTCTATTTTATTGGTATTAATAATAGAAACAGTAATGATAGGGTATACATACTTGGCCAGGAGTAAATTGCCACTCTTCCAGATAACTGTTCTATGAGTCTTACTAGTTTTTAAATTAGTTTATTAAATTTTTTAAGACCAGTGGTATATTTTATAATACTACAAATGCATTCTTTACAAAAGCTGGTCAAAATTAAAAGAACCATGAAAAATAGTCATGGTTAATATTATATGACTGAGCTTTTATTATTCAGTTGGATTTGATGTGTAACAGACTGCCGTAACCATGGTATATTAACTTTAGAAATAAGGGGAGAAATGACTGAATTTGACTTAAGAATTGGGTTAGAAATTTTGAAGTGCCACGTGCTATGTGTTCTGGCCAACTCGTTGCCACATTGCCAACTCATTGCCGACTCAAGACTCCAGCACAGTTTCTACATTAACATGTTGGAATAATAAGTAAGAAAAAAAAATGTATAATAGATGTGTAAAGAATTATTATTACTAATTTTGAATTAGTAAATGGATAATAGGTAATAACACTTCCAGGTTATTGGTCTGTTTGTTTTTTTATGTATTACTTTAGGTAGTGTTTATAGGAATATCTTGGGAGTTATAAATGTGTGCCATTTAAATGAGTAAAGTTAATGAAATAAAACTAGTTTTATTGCCAAAGTTCAAAAAATGGGGTGATATGTCAAATTTGATAAAATGTCAAATTTTAGTAAATGACCTACCTCCAGAGTTTTGCCATTGAATTCCATTTCTATCCACTTTAAATTTACTAAAAGCTACTTCACCTCCAAGTTTGATTATAGTGCTTTGTATGTAATGCAGTTGATGTACATGGTATAGGCACTATAAGTGATTATTTATCCATCAGTTTTTTTATTTCTTAAGCAAAGTGGTTCTTAAATAGAGTTTAAGTCGAAAACTGATAAAGTGTTCTACTCATTCTGATTTAATTTCAGTGGACTTTAAGTCTCAGGTTTAATTGTGAATAAAACGTTTTGTAGTATTTGAACACTACTCCCCCCAACATGCATGTGCACACTCATGCGCACACCCACACCCACACACACACAACTCTCTCTCTCTCCCCCAACCAAGAAGACAGAAAAATCACAATCAAGAAGACAAAAACTGTAGTGTGGGGTAGGATATAGATAATGAAAGTCTACATAAAATGATTCATGAGATATTTTTCAGGCATAGTATTCCTGTGCTTCGGAAATAAATGCAATATAAGTTTCCACTTTGAAAACTAAGAACATTTATAGTCACCTTTTCTGTTTTAATAAGTTAAATAATATAGCGACTCATAGTTCTTCATAAAGATAATAAACTATGTGCCTGGCTGAACTTACAGCTTGGTTATGGTCATGTTTCCTATATCCTTGTTGTAATAGAATTAAGAGTGTATCTTGATAAATGACATTATCTTTACAGTTTGAGCATCCCGACTTTTAAAGTTTCAAAAAAACTCTACTCCCACATAATCAGATCATTAGCAGCAGCATCATATCGGTGGGGCCAGTAATAATGTGTGAATCTTCTGCAGCAGAATGTCTTTAATGAAGAGCTTAATGGGCCATCTTCAAACTTAATTTCCATCCAATTCATAAGTGCCCACTAAATATGTATTTTATTCTACTCTCTGTTCCTTTGAACCTCTGCTTTTGGGTGAGCTTTCACCTAACTAAAACAGATGCAGCATGAGTTGTAAATGTTGAATTTGTTTTAGGGCTCAGAGAGGTGCTAGGATATAAGTAACAGCACCTTGCCAAATAAGCTTTTTTTCCTCTCATTTTCTAAAACGCCTTCCTTTTATATTTAATTGTATAATGATCAGCATTTATGGTTGGTTAGAAGACTTTCCTTGTCAGTTTTCTTAAATGACGACAGAAAAACAGTAAAAGTACCCTTGGAGAAGGCTATACTCTTGAATCTGTCTCATAATTATTTGTAGATGCTTTGGCATAGAATTACTTATAGTTTATAATTCACCCTCATCTAGAGAATGTTGATTTATATCATGAAACTGATAATGAATAGGGCTGAGACCATAAGAAACAGAAGACATCTGAGGGATTCTGTTTATCACATTTGGGTATTTTATTGGGCTTCATTTGCCAGAAAAATCCAAGTGGAAGTACATTGGGTCATACAACATTCACTGTGAAAAAATATGGTAATGTATATTCACAGAACTCCCATCATGCAGTTTACAGTGTTTAAGATGTAAGTGTGGTAATAGCATTGATTTTTCTTTTTTAAACTTGTTAAATAACATGAACATATTTCTCTTTAAAATGGAGTAATGTGAAGGTTTATCAAGTCAGTGTATGTGTAATGGTTAGGGGAGATCAGAGGAACTTTTCGTGGCTCATTAGTTATTTTAGCCCAGCTGGGCATTACTAATGTTTATGGTGGTTTTGATTTGCATCCTTAGTTATGCATTTTTATTCCATAATGCACCACTGAGCACAAAAAGGAAGTGTAAAAGAGTTACTGATGATGAAATAAATTGAGGAGCATTAATGTAGTTTAAAGCAAGTTGGTGTAGGAATTTGAGGAGAAAAATTATAAGGGAACCCCACCCCATGGAGAAATACAGTAGGATTTGGGCAGAGATGTATCCTTTTTGGGGTTTCAGTCATAGAGTGACTAGGCAGAACTGTGGTGTGATAACTTTTCCCCCCTCCACCAGCATTTAGCTGCAGGTGGTGGTGATAAGTCACTCAGTCGTGTCTGACTCTTTGCAACCTCACAGACTGTAGCCCCCCAGGCTCCTCTGTCCAGGGAATTCTCCAGGCAAAAATACCGGAGTGGAGAGCCATTTCCTTCTCCAGGGGATCTTCCTGACCCAGGAATCGAACCTGCATCTCCTATGTCTCCTGCATTGTCAGGCGGGTTATTTACCACCAAACCACCAGGGAAGTCCACCATGTGTTCACTTTTATAAAAGGTGATTTTTGTGGCTTCCCCAGCTTAAACTTTTTATCTCCAATTAGGACTTCCGCTTCATTAACCAAATTTTGACCCAGCCTGGTGTATAGAATCTGAATCCAGCTCTTAACTGATTAGTTAACTCCGTGTCACCAGGGTCTGACCCCGGATAGGTATTCTATTTATGGTCCCCACCTGATCCCAGCCTTCTTCTTGTCCAAGGTTCTGTTGGCTTTTGCACTCCTGACATGCCCTGACCCTAAGTCAGCTTACCACAAAAATTAGCCCCCAAAGCCAACCCCTCAGGGGAGAACATATGAAAGCGTCCTCCCGTTTCACAGAGAAAGGCATCTCTTACTCCCAGGTTAAAATTCAGCAGCAGAGTACAACTAAGAATATTTTCTTTTTTCCACAAGAAATGAAGTTTTTAAAAGAAATGTAGCCCCTGAGTGCTTTTATAAGACCGTAAGGTTTGTGATCCCCGTCAAAATTTAGCCAAAAGCAACTTTCTAAAAGACTTATTTGGTAGAGTGTGATTATAAACGTGTTTCAGCTCTCACCAAGGACATTTAGATTATGTAAACTTCCCTGGATTCACTGTGAGAGAATCTCACATGAATATGAAAGACAACCAATTAGAAATCACCCGACTGTGTAACCTTTGCCAAGCCACTCAACCTCTGAACACATCGGTGTCTGCTTTGCTACATGGTGATGGTAATAGCAACATTATAAAGTGGTTATGAAAATTATGTGTGTAGACAGGATATTTATAGATTAAGTGTTTGGCTCTATCAGCAGGCAATTTTTTTTTTTTTTTTTTTTTTCCCCTGAGCCACTGAGGAAGCCAATAGAGGGGATAGGTTTAGCTGCTCAGTCGTGTCCAACTCTGTGGCCCCAAGGACTGTAGCCCGCCAGGCTCCTGTGTCCGTGTGATTTCTCAGGCATGAATACTGGAGTGGGTTGCCATTTCCTTCTCCAGGGGTAGAGGGAACAGGGAGAGAAAAAAGTATTGGGTGGTGAATGAAAATGTAAAACCACTCAAGTCCTCATCTTTCATGATGAAAGTCAATTGATAATGTCTTTAATTGAAAAATCAAGAGAGATGACTTTGAACAAGTTGTTTAGAAATACAGAGTTTTGACCTGGGTTCCTCAGAATGCAGACCCAGAGGCAAAGGCAGACAAGCTGCTCCTTGATTAGGGACAGAGAAGGATCAATGGAGAAAGGAGGGCACTAATCAAAGGTGGTTGCCAAGGTGTAAACCAGATCAAGCACAACCAGTGGTTCACGCTCACAAGAACATCCAGTGAGAGCCCATATAAATGACCATGGCTGGAGGCAGCCCATTCTGGTGGGAATCCAGGGAAGAAGGTTTCCCTGGAGGTTCAGTGGTAAAGAATCCACCCGCCAATGCAGGAGACGGGTTCAATCCCTGGATTGGGAAGATCCCCTGGAGGAGGATATGGAAACCTACTCCAATATTCTTGCCTGGAGAATCCCGTGGACCAAGGAGCCTGGCAGGCTACAGTCTTGAGGTTGCAGAAGAGTCAGACATGACTTAGCAACTAAACAATAACTGGGAAGAAAACAATCAGCAGCTTCCATATCTCACTGGTCAAAGGTTCACTTCACATTAAATTAAGCAAACATAGTCACCAAGTGTGCCAGTGCCAAGAAGGAAGTCTTCATGTGAGGCAAGAGCCATAGGAGGTAGGAGGTGGACTGGACATGAGAGCCTGTTTGTACACGACTCAGGGAAGTGACCTAGAGCCCCAGGCAGAGCTGGTTCCTGCAGAGATGAAGAAACTAGTAGTCAAACTCTGGGGGCAAGTGAGGTTGTTTGGCTCTGAGGTTGCGCTTAGGGGTGTTTGATAAAAAGGGTAATATTTTTTTGAAAGCGACTAAAAGAAATGGAATTTAATTTCCCATTGAAAAAGGAAAAAAAAATCATTTCCTATGAGAAAAAGCAATCAGGAGTAATAAAAATTAGCACAAGACTCTTGAAATATAATTTTAGTTTTTTGATTGATGTGCATGTATTATGCAGTGTAATCCCTATCAATATACCACTGGCATTTTTTAAAAAAACAGATCTAGAACAAAAAACCTTAAAATTTGAATGGAAGCACAAAAGACTCCAAATAGCCAAAGCAATCTTGAGAAGGAAAAATAGAGCAGGAGTAATCAGGCCCCCTGACTTCAGACTATACTACAGGGCTACCGTAATTAAGACAGTACGCTGCTGTCACAAAAACAAAGACATAGATCAGTGGGACAGGATAGAGGACCCATAAATAGACCCAGATGCCTATGGTCAATTAATCTATGATGAAGAAGGCAGGAATATGCAATGGAGGAGACACAGACTCTTCAACAAGTAGTACTGGGAAAACTGGACAGCTACATGTGAAAGAATGAAATCAGAACATTTTCAAAGTTGCTTGGGGGGTCTTTTGTGTTTTCATAACAAACTAAAAATTGTTCTAATTCTGTGAAAAATGCCTTTGGTGATTTGAGAAATGCAAATCGAAACTACCATGTGGTATCACCTCACAACCAGTTAAAATGGCCATCCATCATCAAAAAAATCTACAAAGAGTAAATGCTGGAGAGGATGTGGAGAAAAGGGAACCCTCTTACACTGTTGGTGGGAATGTAAATTGATAAGGTCACTATGGAGAACAGTAGGAAGGTTCCTTAAAAAGAAATTGAAAATAGAGTTACCATATGACCCAGGAACCCCACTCCCAGAGAAAACTATAATTCTAAAAGATATGTGCTCCCTGATGTTCATTGTATGTGGTAGTCATGTATGGATGTGAGAGTTGGACAGTGAAAAAGGCTGAGCACTGAAGAATTGATGCTTTTGAACTGTGGTGTTGGAGAAGACTCTTGAGAGTCCCTTGGACTACAAGGAGATCCAACCAGTCCATGCTGAAGGAGATCAGTCCTGGGTATTCGTTGGAAGGACTGATGTTGAAGCTGAAACTCCAATACTTTGGCCACCTCATGTGAAGAGTTGACTCATTGGAAAAGACCCTGATGCTGGGAAGGATTGAAAGGCAGGAGGAGAAGGGGACGACAGGACGAGATGGCTGGAAGGCATCACTGACTCGATGAACATGGGTTTGGGTGGACTCCGGGAGTTGGTGATGGACAGGGAGGCCTGGCTGCAGTTCATGGGGTTGCAAAGAATCGGACACGGCTGAACACCTGGACTGAACTGCAATGAACTGCTGTTCATTGCAGCACTTTGCAATAGCCAGGACATGGAAGCAATCTGTATGTCCATCAACATGAGTAGATAAAGAAGATGTGGTACAATGGACTATTACTTGGCCATAAAAAAGAACAAATTGCATCCTTTGCTGAGATGTGGATGACCTAGAGACTGTTATACAGAGGGAAGTCAAAAAGAGAAAAAAATATATTAATGCATATATGTGGAATCTAGAAAAATGGTACATATGAGCACATCTGCAAAACAGAAATAGAGACAGATGTAGAGAGTATTCATATGGATGCTAAAGGGGAAAGGGGGATAGGAGATTGGGTTTGACATGTATACACTACTATGTTTAAAACAGATAACTGATGAAGACCTACGGTATAACTCAGGGAACTCTGTGGTGACCTAATTGGGAAGGAAATCCAAAAAAGAGGGGATCTATGTATATGTGCGATGATGCATTTTGCTGTACAGCAGAAACTGACACAGCAGTAGGAAGCAATAATATCTTTTTTTTTCCTTAAAAAAATCTATTTTGTAAGAATTTGTCTTCTGAATGAAAGGAATAATGGAAAACCCTTGTGTCCCTATCAAGGTCTGCCACTCTTCTCAGACATACATGTAGTTATCAATAGCTTTTTTAAAGATGTTTTAGTGTTGAAAAAGAGAATTGGGAGTTAAGAGAGAATAAAGTGAAAACAGGACAGAAGTAATGTCTCTGCAATGTAGCCTTGGAAAAGATTAACAAGTCAAAAACACCAAGACTGTGGAGCTGAAGTTGCATTTATCTGTTTGTGTATTCTAGGGACAGAACCAGGTCAGAACGTCCTGCCGGGATTTATCTGTCCTAGAATGGAAGTTCCCTGGGTGAGACTGAAAGCATTTAAAGCTGGGTATAGAATAGCAATGGTTGGAGAAGCCCCTCAGGCTTGACCCTTAATTAAGCCAAGCTAATTACATTAATAAAAGATTATCCAAAGCTATTCCTGTCAAAAGCATTCAAATTACCCTGCACTTCTGGCTGCAATTACACTGGGAAGTGGAAGCTAACAAGACTAAGGGGAGTGACCCAAATCATGTGACATTAAAGCTCAGAATGAAGGCAGAACTCAAAGTCACCCAGTGGAGAGGAGTAGATTTGAGGATGAGGAACATTAGCAGCTTTCACAGTGCACAAAGGCGCACACTTTTTTACTTAAACTGAATGCACTCAGATTCGGTTAAGTGGGGTGTTATGATGAAATCCAAAGCTTTTAAAATGTTACCTAAATTTTTTGAATAAAAATTCTTTGAAATATTAATTTATTTATAGCAGTATCATATATATGAAAACTGAAACTCCCAAAAAATGCACTGACTCAATGGACATGAACTTGAGCAAACTCCGGGAGATAGGGAAGGATAGGGAAGCCTGGAGGGCTACAGTTTTTGGGGTCGCAAAGAGTCAGACTCCACTTAGCGACCGAACACACATACAGACTACTTGAGACTACCCTCTCTCATTTGATTATTTGAATTCAAGATGATCTACTTTGGGGAATGCAAGCATAGTAATAATATGAACTGTAATCAATTTAGTTCCATTTTTACTCATTCATAGATGATGCCTAGCACAGTTCTAGGTAACAAAGATACTACTGTGAATAATGTACAGGTATGGTTCCTGGTCCCTAGGATATAAACTCCTGTCTTTATGGAGTTTATGTTCTAATAAGGAAGATGGAGAAAATGAGAAGCAAGCACCTGACCATAAATACATAAATATGTAAAGCAGATCGAAAATTACAAACTAGAAGCCAGTAGCTAAGAGAAGCACTGAGGGAATGAATTTAAAAAAAGTTATTAGGGGAGGCAGCTATGAGAAGATGACATTAAAGCTTGGACCTAAGAGTGAGAAATTATCATGCAGAGAGGGGAGAGAAGCCCTCTCCTGCCAAGATGGAAGCCATGCCTATGCTCTGAGTAGGAAAAGAGCTAGACTTGTTCAAAGATCTAAGGGAAGACAACTGTGACTGGAGCCTGGCAAACAAAGAGGAGAGAAGGAAGAATGAACTGGGGAAGAGAGGCAAACGAGGGCAGAAGATGTCTGGTGACTTGGCAATCTTGATGTGACAGGTGCCGCTCACTGTAGCTAAGTTCAGGGAATAGTACAGCAGAGCCAGCATCAAGACTCCTGCTAGGATGAGTAGGAGAGAAAGACAGCAGGGAAACAGGCACTCACAT
This sequence comes from Antilocapra americana, assembly GCA_007570785.1. Taxonomy (NCBI): domain Eukaryota; kingdom Metazoa; phylum Chordata; class Mammalia; order Artiodactyla; family Antilocapridae; genus Antilocapra; species Antilocapra americana. The sequence goes on along the minus strand of ML660211.1, from coordinate 1,768,703 downwards.
CTCTGGCCTCTCACATTCAGCTAAGAAGGGGATATTCGGGGAAATTTAGAAGGTTTGAGATTTCTGTCCCAAAGACAGGAAACATGAGAGCATCTTTGTGTTCTGATACGATTGTGAATGATCCAGGGAGAGAGTTATGGTTGAGAAGCAAGGATGGGACCCAAGAAGATGTGAAGAGTGACAAAGATAGGAAAAAATTGGACACAGGTCATAGTGTGGCATTACTGGTAGAAGCTTCTTGAACACTGTCGCCTGTCACCCTCACCTCCTCCCTACCTCAGAATTTCCGAGCTACACCATCACACTACTTTACACTTTGCCTCTCAAATCTCTGGATTCAAACCATCGACACATCCCATCTGCTTTAAAATCCCTAAGAATTCCATGTAAATAATTGTTTACTTTCCTAAATGCACAAGTGTTTGCAAAGATGGTGCAGCCAAGTCAGTACAGGATTTTGTGGTTTGTTTGTTTTGTTAACACAGTTGTCCTACAGTTTCATTTATACAACGTAATGTGATAAGCAAAACATTTTAGGACAAAGGATAAATTAAAGGTGGCCCCCCGAAGTGGCAAGATACAGAATCACCATATAGAGTTTTCCATATGTTCTTTCCCAGTATCTTTTTTTATTATATCACCAGTATCTTGGGACTCATTTCCATCCATGCCACTTCCACTTTTCGTATCTGCATGGCATTCAAATTTTTTCTTGGATATAATATCTGCAGTGTTTTGTAGAATGTGTCCCTTCTTTGAAAATGTGTATATTTATGTATTCCTATATCCCCTCATTTACTTCCCATTACCAAATTAAGAAAGAAATAATAGATGTACCAAAAAGCATATGCTGTGATTGTCCAACTAGGTAGATCATTTTCAAATATAGTAGCAAACACTGCTTTAGTTTAAAAGAGTTTTTAACTTTTCAAATCCAAATGCACTGAGTTATTTTAAACTCTGCTACCATCAGTCAGTCGCTTCGTGTGGAAGAACATGTAACTTAGATAAAGCTAAAGAGGCTGGAGCAACACCACAAATCACCAGTGAGAAGGCTGCTCGCAGTTGTGACACAGACGGAAAAGCAACACCCCCCGCTGCCCCAAAACACCCATGAAGGAGTTGATGTGGTGTTACAGCCAATATTTCACTGTTATTCAGACCATCTGTCATCCCACTGGACCACACAAGGAGGAGTCAAAAAGAAATTCATCTTTTATGTTGACATCACGCAATGTCTTTTTCTTTTTTTTTTTTTAAAGAGTATTGGTAAATTTCATTTGATATCGAAATCCAGACATCTCTAACTAAAAGAAGTAGTGAGAAAGTTTAAAATGAAGTTTCAAATCGCTCTAAAAGAATGCAAATTATCCAACAGAGGGGGCGTTTCTAGTCTTGTGTAGAAGAAAAGCATTTCTCCTGTAGCATGAGTTTTAGGCGATTTTATTCTTGCAATGCTTTGTTCAACTGTTCCAGTTTTCATTGAGAAACATCTGCCTGCTAAAGTTATGTCTGTGCTCACAAATTCACATAGCAGGCTAACTTAAATAACCCAAAACTTTCCCAAGTGTTATTAAACTCAAAGTGACATTCTATTACATACCCACCAGGATGGCTAAAATTAAAATAAGGAAAATAAATGGTGGTGAGAATATAGAGCATCATCAATTCTTTTATGTTGTTGATGGGAGTATAAACTGGTAAACTGCTAGATACAAATTTGGAAAGCTATAAGAAAGTAACTACTAAAGCTAGTAGATGCCAGTAAATGTTGAACACCTGATTCTCAGGAGAGCACTCGACAGGACTGGTAAAGGGAGGTGCTGGTGTCTAGTATTGCCTATGATGTCAATGCTCCCCTGCGAGCCAACTTCATACTAATATGACTTCACTGAAGAGGAACTTTCTGAACATCTTATCTTTGACTGGAGCCAAAAATATATCTTCCCCACAATCCTAAATATTTCCTCCTAATTATAATCCCCAAAGAGATGTACATGTATATATGTATAATGTTCACCAAAAGCTACATGCAAGAATATTTACAGCAACAAAATTTATAAAAATCAGCAACTGGCAACAACCCAATTTTCTTTCCCCCTTCAAGCAGCCACTCACCTAAACTAGCCCAAAGTAGGCAGAAAGAAGAAAGAAAGAAGAAATGCAGCCTTAAAAGTGAATTCCCTGGCAGTCCAGTGGTTAAGAGTCTGTGCTTTCACTGCTGAGGGTCCAGGTTCAATTCCTAATTAGGAAACTAAGATCCTGCAAGCCACATGGAGCAGCCTTAAAATAAAACTAGGCAGAGGTATTGTCTATTATTCACTATAGAAGAACTCCTGGTAGATCATAGATAGTAAGTATTCACTCTACAGCTGTTGACCAAAAGAATAGATTAACTGAGGAATCAACGACAGATGTCTCTTTTGCCCCAGAAGAAGAATCAATATTTCCTTCTTGGATGTTCTCAATCCAATCTGGATTGGAGATGAAGAAAGAACCCTTTGGATATTCTTGTGCTTCAAAAGAGTTTATGAATCTGAAAGTATTTTAGGAAGAAATGTACTGACCCCATTTGCTTCCTTAACCATTCAGTCTTTACATGCCAGTGCTCATTTCCTTCCTATTTTAGCCCTATCAAGACAAGTTAAGGAGCCACCCAAAAGAAAAATGCAGTGTACCACCTCACCCTGGAAAATGTACTCGTTTGAAAGAATTAAGTTGTTTGAAATTGTGATCATTAAAGACATCCACAAACTTAAAAATCAGAGCCATCACTTTGCAGGCAAAAGGTCCGTATAGTTAAAGCTATGGTTTCTCCAGTAATCATGTACTGATTTGAGAGTTGGACTGTAAAGAAGGCTGAGTGCTAAAGAACTGATGCTTTCAAACTGTGGTGCTGGAGAGGATTCTTGAGAGTCGTTGGACTGCAAGGAGATCAAACCAGTCAGTCCTAAGGGAAACCAACCCTGAATATTCATTGGAAGAACTGAGGCTGAAGCTGAAGCTCTAATACTTTGGCCACCTGATGCGAAGAGTTGACTCACTGGGAAAGACCCTGATGCTGGGAAAGATTGAGGGCAGGAGGGGAAGAGGATGACAGAGGATGAGATGGTTGGATAGCATGACTAATTCAATAGACATGAATTTGAGCAAACTCTGGGAGACAGGGGAGGACAGAGGACCCTGGCGTGCTGCAGTCTGTGGGGTCACAAAGAGTCAGCCGCAACTTGGACAACAACAAAAGACACTGACTCCCACATATGGGAGACTGTGTTAATCTAAGAAGTGATTTTTGAACCTGCATTAAACTTTTTAGGACATATGCTTAGAGTCCTTTTTTCCCCATGGATTTCAATGGAGAAATTTTAGAATCCTTGCCTTCAGCATGGCTCTTTTAAAAGCAATCATTATTGCTCTTCGTGGGAAAACAGATCTGTAAAATCCTTAATAATTTTCCCAGGTATAAAGTGAGCAATCCTTTCAGGACATCAAAAATACTGTTCATCTTCATGGTCTCCTGTCTCCCACAATCTGTGTTCTCTTTCTTATTGTCTAGTCTGGGGTTGAAATAATCCACTAAAATGAAAATCAGCCACTAATAATGTAAACCAAACCAGAGGGAGATTTTTCAGTGTTTCTCTAAGCCAGATGTTTAGATCTGCCTTATTCAAAATCACTTATATTTGAAATTGTTTAAAATCTCATTTGATTTATTAATCCTCAGAAGAATATAAATGATATATAATTATTCTACCAAGTTATAGAGGCTGTTGTATAAGATTTTATGTCACCTAATTAGGGGGTCACCAGACAGATTACTATTTATACCCACAAAAAATTATACTTCAAAATGTATTTCTTTTAAGAAGAAAACTACATTATAAAGTGGGGTTTTATTTTTAACCCACAAATAAGATGCTTCCTTATAGCAAATATAGATGGAGATAGACTGGGAGTAGGAAGGAAATGGTGCAGACCTGAGAAATGAAAACATGCAACAAAATGATCTGGAAACCTTATGGACTCAGCCTGGTGGGGGTCTCTCTGTTTTAGAGAGAGTCAGTGGAAGAGCGAGAAAGATGTTGATGCCTTTGATCAATGAGAAGCCCTGGAGAGGCGAGACGTAGAAAGTTCAGGGTGAAAAAGAGATTAAAAGCAAAATGCTTAGAGGAGATGGGGTGGCAGAGAGAGCCAGAAATTCTCTATGTAAGGGGAGTCAGTGAGCACAAGACCACGATCAGTCTCTAACTTTGTTCAGATCTTTCTTCAAACCGCTGAAACCATATTATTTCATAGCATCTGTGCCAGCTTTAACTGTGAAATATTTTAAAAACTGTCTCTGAAAGGATGCAGTTTCCCTCCACTGTCATAATTAAACAAATGTAGTTAAAAGGAAGCTCTTATGACAAGCTGAGAAACAAGACCATTTCTTTGCTCAAGAGAGGATCTTTTTGGTGACCTTTTATGGTCCAGATGGCAATGGTGACCCTTACTAACACAAACTGTACAAGAGGCGGGGATCAAGACCGTCCCCGAGGGAAAGGAAGGCTGAATGGCTGTCTGACGAGGCCTCACAAATAGCTGAGGGAAGAAGAGAAGCTGAAGGCAGAGGAGAAAAGGAAAGGTATACCCATCTGAATGCAGAGTTCCCAACAAGAGCAAGGAGAGCTGAGAAAGCCTGCCTCAGTGATCAGTGCAAAGAAATAGAGGAAACAATAGAACAGGAAAGACTAGAGATCTCTTCAAGAAAATTAGAGACACCAAGGGAACGTTTCATGCACAGATGGGCTCAACAAAGGACAGAAATGGTATGGACCTAGCAGAAGCAGAAGATATTAAGAAGAGGTGGCAAGAGTACACAGAAGAACTGTACAAAAAAGGTCTTCACGACCCAGATAATCACGATGGTGTGATCACTCACCTAGAGAGAGACATCCTGGAATGCAAAGTCAAGTGGGCTGTAGGAAGCATCACTAGGAACAAAGCTAGTGGAGGTGATGGAATTCCAGTTGAGCTATTTCAAAACTTAAAAGGTGATGCTGTGAAAGTGCTGCACTCAGTATGCCAGCAAATCTAGAAAACTCAGCAGTGGCCACAGGACTGGAAAAGGTCACTTTTCATTCCAATCCCAAAGAAAGGCAATGCCAAAGAATGCTCAAACTACTGCACAATTGCACTCATCTCATGCACTAGTAAGGTAATGCTCAAAATTCTCCAAGCCAGGCTTCAACAGTATGTGAATTGTGGACTTCCAAATGTTTGAGTTGGCTTTAGAAAAGGTAGAGGAACCAGGGATCAAATTGCCAACATTCGTTGGATCATCGAAAAAGCCTGAGAATTCCAGAAAAACATCTAGTTTTGCTTTATTGACTACGCCAAAGCCTTTGACTGTGTGGATCACAACACACTGTGGAAAATTCGTAAGGAGATGGGAATACCATCTGCCTGACCTGCCTCTGAGAAATCTGTCTGCAGGTCAAGAAGCAACAGTTAGAACTGGACCTAGAACAACAGGCTGGTTCCAAATCAGGAAAGGGGTACTTAAAGGCTGTATATTGTCACCCTGCTTATTTAACTTATATGCAGAGTACCTCATGTGAAATTCTGGACTGGATAAAGCACAAGCTGGAATCAAGATTACTGGAAGAAATATCAATAACCTCAGATACTCAGATGACACCACTCTTATGGCAGAAAATGAAGAAGAACTAAAGAGTCTCTTGATGAAAGTGAAAGAGGAGAGTGAAAATGTTGGTTTAAAGCTCAACATTCAGAAAACTAAGATCATGGCATCTGGTGCCATTACTTCATGGCAAATAGATGGGGAAACAATGGAAACAGTGACAGACTTTATTTTAGGGGGCTCCAAAATCACTGTAGATGGTGATTTCAGCCATGAAATTAAAAGACGCTTGCTCCTTGGAAGAAAAGCTATGACCGACTTAGACAGCATATTAAAAAGCAGAGAAATTACCCACAAAGGTCTATCTAGTCAAAGCTATGGTTTTTCCAGTAGTCATGTATAGATGTGAGAGTTGGACTATAAAGAAAGCTGAGTGCTGAAGAATTGATGCTTTTGAACTATGGTGTTGGAGAAGACTCTTGAGAATCCCTTGGACTGCAAGGAGATCCAATCAGTCCATCCTAAAGGAAATCAGTCCTGAATATTTATTGGAAGGACTGATGCTGAAGGTGAAATTGCAATACTCTGGCCACCTAATGCAAAAAACTGACTCATTGGAAAAGATCCTGATGCTGGGAAAGATAGAAGGTGGAAGGAGAAGGAGACGACGGAGGATGAGATGGTTGTATTGCATCACCGATGCAATGGACATGAGTTTGAGTAAACTCCGGGAGTTGGTGATGGACATGGAAGCCTGATGTGCTGCAGTCCATGGGGTCATAAAGGGTCAGACCCTGAGCAACTGAACTGAACTGTATCTATCACCTAAATTGTTCCATGTAATTTTATCCAAGCAAAACATGACTATTAGCAGTCCAGATTTACACAGAAGTGTCTTCCCTGATAAAATAAAACGTATCAGAAAAGATTAATCTGATCCTTTCTTAACACAGATCTGGCATAGCTGTGTAACTGTTACATAAATGTAAAAATACAATTTTTGTACCAAATATATGTTGGACGCAACCAAATTAAATCTATTACCCTAATTTCAATTGCTTTGGGAAATACTCACTGATTACATAGGGTAGTCCAGTACAGATAAAAATTCATTTAAATCAAACATTAAAAAAATTATCTTTAAAGTTAATTATCTTTAGAGTCATACAGTTCTCTTTATTTAAAAATTTTAAAAATGGTCATCGTTCCCTGGTATATATACACATCAAATCTTTGCATTTAAACTTATACAGTGCTGTATGCCAATTATATCTTAATAAAAATGGAAGAAAAAATAAAATGAATTTTAAAAAACTAAAAAAGCACATTTTGGTTAGATAATAACCATGCTGAAAATTATTCCTTACACAATCAATGTGAGACACTGTATAGAAAGAACAACTTGAGAAGACAGTTACACCATGAGTAACATAGAATTCTGACAAAATCAAACCAGATGCAAAGAATGGCAGTTATAGTGAAAGTTCATATAGCAGTAACTGTGAGTACACAAAGGTGGGACTGATGTAAATTTTAATAACTTTTCCATAACGTAAAATGCATTCAGAAAATGACAAGAACCCAACTCTAGGTTCAAGTTCCACGATGTGAAGTATCACATCAACGTGCTACCTGGAGAAGCTGTGTAGGAACAGCTTAGGGAGGCCGACTCGAGGTGAGCTCCAATTTTCATTCCACCTGTGCAGCTGCTGGCCCTGCCCGCAGGACATGACACCTGTGCGTCCTTTCACGGCCCCGAGATGGTACACAGATGCCCCAGGGTCACACGTGCAGTCATTCGATTGTTCTCTGAATGGACCACAATACAGAGCCAGGTTCTCCACACTGCAGAACCAGAAAGGGGCCTTGATCGATGAGCCCCACAGTTTCTCAGGAACAGCACAAAACAGAGAGATCACAGGTTACTCAGAGTGCCAGTCCTTAAAAGCAACCCTATGAAGTAAATATTACTATGCTCATTTTTCACATAAGGGCACTAAGACTGGGATGTCTGACTCTCCCATGGCAACAGAGCAGCTGAATGGTAGAGCAGCTCTTCAAGCCCTGGCTTGGACTCTCCAGGACTGCCATTCAGGAATGGTCCCCATAAATGCCCTTCTTCCACAAGAAATATGTAAGTATAAGGATATCCATATTTTTATAATCTAGCCCAGCAGTTCACCAAGTGTGATCTGGGAACCCCTGGGGGTGCTCAAGACCTTTTCAGGGAGACCATGAGACCAAAACTATGTTCATACTAATGAGAAGGCGTTATTTGTCTTCTTACTCTTGCTCCTCTGTGAGCCCACAGTGACGTTTACCAGAGGCTGCCTGACCTGTGATGTCACAACAGATTGAATGCAAAAGCAGATAAAGGAATATGCCTGTCTTCTATTAAGCCAGACTTTAAAGACACTTGCCAAAAAAAAAAAAAAATGCTACTCTTCTCGCTAAAGTAAATTTTTAAGTTTTAGAAAATCAAACTTTTTTTTTCTTTGGCCGTGTCATTGTGGGATTTTTAGCTCCCTGACCAGGAGCTGAAAGCAGGGCCTCAGCAATAAGAGCATGAGCCTTAACCGCTGGGCCACCAGGGAATTCCCAAGATTATTTTTCATTAAAACTTTATTTATGTTAACATGTAATGGAGTTTGCTATTTTTAAACAAATTATCCATATATTTAAATTTTTTTTCAGTTTTAAGTTTGAATACACTAAGTATCTCTAGCTATATATACTAATAGAGAAAAGCTTTTTCAAAGCCTCAATAATTTTCTTGTAGTCCAAGAACATGTCTAAAAAAATAATTACACTTCCATTTACAATAATTTTTAAGAGTCTAGAGAGACCCTAAGAATAAAAATTTTGAGAACTTTGAAGAACATTCATAGTATTATGCCACTGTCAGCACCAGAGCATAGAGAGAAAAGCTCATATAAAGGAGTGTTCTTGTCTGGTTCTTTTTAATTTTTATGGGAATATAGTTAATTTATAATGCTATGTTAGCCTCAAGTGTACAGCAAAGTGAATCAGCTACAGCATACCCATATCCACTCTTTTTTTTTTTTAAGATTCCTTTCCCGTTAGGCCACTGCAGAGTATCAAGGAGAGTTCCCTGTGCTGTAGAGTAGGTCCTTGCATTCGTGTGTGTTTAGTTCCTTCAGTCGTGTCCAACCCTTTGCTATCCTCTGGACTGTAGCCCACCAGGCTCCTCTGTCCATGGGATTCTCCAGGTAAGAATACTGGAGTGGGTGGCCATACCCTTCTCTAGGGGATCTTCCTGACCCAAGGATCGAACCCATGTCTCCTCCATTGGCAGGAGGGTTCTTTACCACTAGTGCCACCTAGGAAGCCCACAGTAGGTCTTTATTAATTATCTATTTTATACAGTAGTGTGTATATGTCAGTCCCATTCTCTCAACACATCCCTCCCCTCCTCATCCCCTGGCAACCACAAGTCTGTTCTCTATATCCATCCGTATCTTTTTTTTTTTTTTTTAAGATTCCACATGTATGCAACATCACATGACACCTGTTTTTCTGTGTCTGACCTCCTTCACTCAGCACGATAATCACCAGGTCGGTCCATGTTGCTCCAAGTGGTTTTCAACGGGCATGTATTTATTTAGCCTAGCCGTTCTCTGGGTACCTGAAATTCAGTGTCCTTTTCATTCCTGTATCTATCCCCACTGAGGCTACTTTTCTATGAGAAAAGACCTTCAAGGGATTATCGTCCCTTCAAGGGATGATGCAGTACGATTTTTTTTTTTTAGTTCTGTTGGAATAGAGTGAAGTATGAATTAGAATGTGAGAAGCTGACTGCTTTTATCACATTTCATTGCATGTGTTTTAATGAGTCCATATTGTAAAAGATTGTTAAAATAGCTTCAGCAGATTACAGTGAAAGAGGATGAAGCACCTAGCTTACCACAAATTGTTTCAGCCCTTAACTTTAAAAACATTGTACGTGTATAAGTGTAACCACAATGAAATCTTTATATAGTTTATATTATATCAGGATATGTTACATACTCTGAGATAGATAGTATCTATATAAATATACTATATATATTTATAGTAAGATATAAATAAATCAAAAGTTAAGTCTGAAAAAGAAGAAAAATTAAGGCATTCACCTGATCAGTGTGACAACTTTCTTGATACATAAGTACCTACCTAAATGTTCAGAATATAAACTAATACCTCTATATGTAATACATATATTTAAGTAGAGTTGTTCACCTCTAGTATACCTTCAAAGTAATCACAGAAGATTATTAGAATGAATTAAAAGTTTTTATTATGTATGCTAAATGGTTTAAAAATATAAGGACTGCAGCCTTCAAGAATGAAGATCGTGATGATATACCCATCAAGATGAAAGTATATTAATAAAACAATATCAACCGCTAACCAAGCCCTGGCACATCCATACATAACCTATGTCATGGCAGAGCGGTAGGAAGAATACAGTAGCAAACACATCTGCCACCTTAATAAAGCAGGAGCAAAATACCTCCACCAGGCATTTTGATTCCAAGATTTCCTAGATTCACTATTTGACATAAGCTAATTCAAATGAATATAATAGAGCAAAATACATGAAAGGGACAGGGAAGATTGTGAAAGAGAAACATGTGCTCAGCATAAGGGCATAACTTACCTCTCAACCACAAAGAAAACACAGCCCGATACTGCTGAGTCTTCCACAAACACAAAGTCATTTTTTAAAAGCAGGTGGTGGTGTGGCGGAAGGAAAGAGATTTGACTTTAATATTTAATGTTATTTGAGTTAGCAAACATTAACTCAAGACTATTTTTCTCTTTGATTTACATAAAGGTCAACCTCTGACTGAAAAATTTGAGTCGCAGGTGGGATATTTAATTTCCTAGATGACTTCCAGTGGTCATCCAAGACACACATTGGCATGAGAAATAGAGTTGTTTATATTACAAAGCATAAAATGATCAAATAACAAGGAGGATCCTGAAAATATCCTGTAAGAAGTGAAAAAAATTCTCACTCGATGAAATAAATTGAGTGTATCCACACACTTAAAATGTATACCATTAATCCCGAAATTTTAATTTTAGGAATGTATCCTAAAGGAAGAATTTGACAAGGACTCAAAAAATGTTATAAATAGGAAAGTTTATTTTAGGACTGCTTAACAACAGATTATAAAGGCCAGCAATACCTAACATTTAAACAAAGTACAGTACAGCCATAGAGTGAAATCCTAATGCAGCCATCAAGAAGAATATTGATACCACATTGCTGAAAAGCAATGTGTGAGAAGAATACTGTTGAGTTAGAAAGCAAGTTAAAATCAGGGTAAAATAGCGTAACTCTTGATACTATCCAGGCTAAAAAATTATGTGGAAAGCATATAATAAGTAATCAAAGGATCAGAGATTAAGCTTTGGGTGGTGAAATTATAGATTTCTTAAATAAATTTTCTACTTTATTCTAGAATAAATAAGCCTTGCTTTGTAATAATGAATATATTTTATACAAATTTACATAAAGGGATATTGATCCATGAGATTACAGTCAATTTCACACAGAAGTTATTAACATTTTTTTCCCTTATCCAACCAGTTTTATCTATAACGTTCTTCGTTGTTTAGTTGCTAAGTAGAGTTTGCCTCTTTTGTGACCCCATGGACTGTAGCCCACCAGGCTCCTCTGTCCATGGGATTACTGGAATGGGTTTCCATTTCCTTCTCTAGGGTATCTTCCTGAGCCAGGGATCAAACCTGAGTCTCCTGTATTGAAGACAGTTTCTTTACCGTTGAGCCACCGAGGAAGCGTATCTGTAACAGACTTATGCAGTCATCTCAGGACAGTCTTTCTGACTCACATGTTTTATCTTTATCTTTGGTAAATTGAAAGACAAAGCAGTGTTCGGTTCACACTTTTTCTTAGGCCCTTATTTTTCAAGTGCACATTTATTTACCAAACCAGAAAGCATGTTAGAGTTGTATTTTTCATTCTTAGATAAATGTTTTCATCTAGGTGATTTTGTAATAGAGTAATAAGTCTAATTTAAATGAAATACAAAATAATTCACCATTTACTTCCACCACCGTTAATTACTTAGAACATGCATTTCATCTTTTATGTGATAGGGGAAAGAATGATTTCTTGAAGGCACCCAAAAGCGGCAGCCAGGAGCAGTACTAGTGAAGAAAGCAGACTTTGTCAGGATTACATATGTCTGGATGGAGAAAAAGTTGCTACATCTGACTTATAAGGAATCTGAGCAAAAAACAGATAATCAGGATCAATTTTTCTCTAAACAGACCAGAAAGTAAGTAAATTTGACTCGTGGTTTAGTAGGCTGTATTTATCCAATTGTCCATGGCAATAAGGTTAAAAGTATTTATAACATTCAACTATAGAAATACAAACCAGATACCATTAGGGCCAATTCTGGCCCTCATAAATTAGTATCTTTCACTATTGTATCTTGATCCATTGAATTGATCCAGCAGGAGCTGAAATTTAAAACCAGTTGCCTTTTGATTTCTTTGTTAATAAGACCCAGACCAGTATGGATCACCCTCTTTATCAGAGCAGCCAATAAGCCAAACCCAATAACCTGCTCTTGCCTCCGACAGCTGGTTGAAATGCTTAATTAGTGTGCCCTAAATGCAGAAACAGAGGGAGAGAAGCTGTACCATACGAAACCTGCCCTTAAGCTAACATCTAAATTATTTAGAATCTGCTATATTCATCAGAAGATGGAAACCACAGCACCTTAACAGGATAACTTCAACCAGAACTATCCAACTTGCACAAGACCGTTGTTAGACCTGGAATAAAGTGAGGCCAGAAATCCCACTACATTTCATTTCCTTTCTCTGGCAAAGTTAGTTAATTCAATAAACTGCAGCCTTACTTTCCCCACACAGTTTCTCACTTGGCTACACGAGCTCAAAGTCATAGAAGGAAAATACGGCAAAGTCTTAATCACATACGTGTAACCAACACTACAACTTGAATCATTCTCCAGAAGTCTACCTGCCCATGATAGGCTTTTTGAATTACAAATTACTTACAATGAGGGGAAGCAGTGAGACATTTATATCATGCAAGCTCAAAGACAATTTTCTTTGGCAGTTTCCATCTGGCACATTGCATTTGACAGTGGCAGGCAGCATCCTCTTGTGTGATGTAATACACAATGACTGGTGCAGTCCAGGCAAATCATCTCAAAGGAGAACGCCCCATGGGAAGTACCTTTCTTCCACGGGTAATGAAAGTATTATAAATAAATACTAACTTCATGTTCCATGACATGATGTAGCCCAGAGCCGTGACATGCAAACCATTTTTGTCATATTATTTTATTTTTGTCTTTTGGCTACTGAGTAATACATACAAAGAAAAATTCTGGACTTCCCTGGTGGTTCAGTGGATAGGAGTCTGCTTGCCAACACAAGGGACATGGTCCTGGAAGGTCCCACATGCTGAGGAGCGACTGAGCCCATAAACCACAACTCCGGAGCCCCCGTGCCCTAGAACCTGTGCTCTGAAACAAGAGAAGCCACTTCAAGGAGAAGCCAGTGAAGCGCAACTAGAGGGTAGCCCCCTGTTTTCTGCAACTAGAGAAAGCCTGTGAGCAGCAACGAAGACCGTGCACAACCAAAAATAAAATAAATAAATAAGTGAAAATAGAAAAAATTCCAATATCGTAGTTCTACCACTGTGTGCAAAAGAAGTAGATCCTGAAGCTCAGGCTGGGCATGGGGTTGGGGGAGGGAGAATTATTATTAATAGAAAAAAATGTGTCTGTTCAAAATACTGTATAATTTTTCAACTCAGAGACATTCTACATAATATCTCAGATAACTAGAGTCAAATTAAACTAATTGTATGTCCCTGAAACCCAAATTTATCTAGCAAATATTTGGCTCTTCAATTTGTCCATTGTTTTAGTTACCTATTTCTGTGTAACAGATTCCTCCAAAATGTTGATTTACAATATTTAGTATCTCACAGTTTCTCTGAATCGGAAACCTGGGCACCACTGAACTGAGTACCTAGCTCTGAGCATCGTTCGAGGCTTCAGTCAGCTCACGGTCCCCTGGAAAGGATTCCCTTCCAGCTATACGTCTGTGTTTGTTGGCAGGACTCAGACCTCAGCAGGCTGCTGGACCCGGGCCTCAGTTCCTTGACACAAGGACCCCTCCACAGAGCATCTCACTGCGCAGCAGTCAGCAGGAGACAGTGTAGCAAGAGAGTGCTAGCAACACAAACAGAGGTGACTTGGACTTGAGGGGCAGGGCTTGCGCAGACGTGTGACCCCTGGGAGGTAGGGTTTACTGGGGCCACCTCAGAAGCTGCCCGCCGCATTCAACCACAACTTTGTTACAAAAGTGAATAGGCCAGCTAATATTTTCTGTCCCTGTAATTAACACGTTAAATCGTGGCCCCTTGCTAGACAGTCCCACTTAAAAGGAGAATGATTTGTTTTATAGTGAGTCCAACAATGTAATCATCAAACAGTCCAAACTCATGTTAAAGGAGAAAGTTAGCAGGAGGGCTTACCCAGTGGCTGAGCAGTAAAGAATTTGCCTGCAACACAGGAGAGGTAGGACATGCGGATTCGATCCCTAGGTAGGGAAGATCCCTTGGAGGATAAAATGGCAACTCACTCCAGTATTCTTACCAGGAAAATCCCACAGATGGAGGAGCCTCATTGGCTACGTACGGTCCATGGGGTTGCCAAGAGTTGAGCAAGACTGAACACTAAGCAAGTTAACATCCGGTAACCAAGAAACAGATATCACTCTCATAGAATTGTCCTTTTTTCCCCCAGTATTATCTTTATTAATTTCTTTTTAAAAATTTTACTGAAATATGGTTATTTTTTTTTTAAGCTTTTCATTTTGTATTGGAGTATAGCTGATTATGGAGAAGGAGATGGCAGCCCACTCCAGTATTCTTGCCTGGAGAATCCCAGGGACGGAGGAGCCTGGTGGGCTGCCGTCTATGGGGTCGCACAGAGTCGGACATGACTGAAGCGACTTAGCAGCAGCAGCAACACAGTCGATTAACAAACAATGTTGTGATAGTTTCAGGTGAACAGCAAAGAGACTCTGCTATACATACACATGTATCCATTTTCCCCCAAACTCTGCTTCCATCCAGGCTGCCACATAACATTTTATTTTTATTTTTGGTTCTTTTACTTCGATCATTTCTGTCACGTTTCTTCCTTTCCCTGGCAAGATAATGTCAAATTAACATTCAGAGCTGAAAGGATGGGTGACTTTTCAGTGTTTGATGGCTGTCACTCACACACACAGTGCTGAAATGTGCAGTGTCACAGTTAAAAGTTCAGACTGGCAACCGACTACTTCCATGTATAATTAACAGAGTTGGAATTTCTCTACTTATTTAATAAGCATAAGCAAATATTGTAGAAATAAAACACCAATATGTCCATATAATAATAGCGAATTAATATTGAGTCCTTACAATGAGTCAAACTGTGATCTGAATCACTTAACTACTTTATATATATATATATATGGCTTCCCAGGTGGCAGAGTTGTAAAGAATCTGCATGCCAATGGAAGAGACTTGAGTTCAACCCCTGGGTGGGGAAGATCCCATGGAGATGGAAATGGCAACCCACTCCAGTATTCTTACCTGGAAAATTCCATGGACAGAGGAGCCTGGTGGGCTACAGTCCATGATGCTGAAGACAGTGGCCATGACTGAGCAACTGAGCATATTACATACAAACTGATGTATAGCTATCTGCATGTAAACTCAGGAAACCCCTATCACTTGATGGCTACTGACATTATTTATGTATTTGTAGTGCAGTTAGATGAACATTACCCAACATTTTCAAAGCCTATAGTTTCTGTTGTTCCTCTTCAATCAGCACTGAGACCCGCTAAGTAAAATAGTCTCCAAAAAATTATCGTTAAGTACAAAGTGCAGCAGAGGATGAGATGGTTAGAGAGCATCACTGGCTCAGGGGGCAGGAGTTTGCGCGAACGACAGGGAAGCCTGGCGTGCTGCAGTCGGAGGTGACTTGCAGAGTCGGACATGATTAGCAACTGAACAACCACCAACAACAAAGTGACCCTGCCTACTTTGGCCTCAACTGGGCTGGTTTATACATATTGTGAATGTGCGTCTTTGAGAAGAAAAGCACAGTATTCCTGGAGAGTTGGTTGTTTTATTTATGCTAAAGGAAATTAGTTTTAAATTCCCAGAATTTTTTTTTTAACCCTGATGTTGTTTTTGTCCTCCTATCAATTCATAGATGCATTCTGGTAGAATGTAGAAATGAATGTTTTTCATTTACTTTTTCTAGTATAAAATGTATATCAATACAATATAACATATACACTAATGTGTAATGTAATATTTAAGAAAATAAGATAAATGCTTAATCATTAGCTGTAAATGTTAATTGAGTGCTTACTACGTTTAGGGTGCTCTACTGATGCTAAAATGTGATTTAAATTTTTCTATTTTTAAACGTTCTAAACTTTTAAAACTGTAATAATAATAAGTTCATGTGTTGATTTTTTTAAATAGTAGCACTATAAGAAAAACAAAAACCACTTGTAGATTACTGAGTCTTCTAATAAGGAAACTCAAAAAGGCATTATTTTTCCATGTGCTTTAGAGATTAGCTGGCTAGTGAATTGTTATCCAATCATAGCATCACTTTTTCTCCTGCCATTCATAATTGATTGTATTGTGCATATTTTTTTTCTTTATAAAAGGAACCATTTTACTCTGAAAACCGTTTATGTTTATACAGAAGATAATTTCTACCATCACTTTCTTTTGCAAAAGTAATATATATATTACTGCACCCAACATTTACAGTAGTTTTCAGACTACAGAAATGATTAATCCTTTTTAGGTAAGGGAATAGTAGTAGTGTTTTCCTGCTCCTCTCAATGAAGCACTTGAAGATACACTAACAGATGTGACTGCTTATATGACTTTGAAGAAATACTTCACTTTAAAGGACAAAACCAGAAAAGAACATTTCAGAGAAAGAAGAGAAATGATTCTCTAGAGAAGTTAAAGCTGCTAGTAGAGAATATAGAATTAAGAAGAGAAAATAAATAGCTTTCCAAGATCCTATGGGTGAATTTTATTGCAGAAATATTTCACTTAAATATAGTATCTGCTGAAGTGAGTTGGAGCTTCCTAGGTGGCACCGTGGTAAAGAATTTGCCTGCCAACAAAGGAGATGCGGGGGACACAGGTTCAATCTCTGGGTCAGGAAGATCCCTGGAGGAGGAAATGGGAACTCTTTCCAGTATTCTTGCCTGGAGAATCCCATGGACAGAGGAGCCTGGTGGGCCACAGTTCATGAGGTCGTAAAAGAGTTCAACACGACTGAGCACCTGAGCACAGAGTGAGCTGGAGATGAAAGAGGCTCTGCCAGCCTGGACCACCAGACTGTGATCTCAGTGCCTCAGCTGAATGGAGGTCAAAGACAAAGCAGCCAAACTGCCTCTAAAATGCATGTGGAAACTCAAAGGACCTACAATAGCAAAAACATTTTGAAAAGAATATTGGATGACTTGTACTACCTGATTTCAATATTTACTATAAAGCCACAGTCATCAAGATCAATGAAACAGAATAGAAAAGAAATAAACCCTCATGTTGATGGTTAATTTATTTCTGACAAAGGTATCAAGGCATTCAGTGGAAGAGAAGATAGTCTTCAACAAATGATGCTGGGACAGCTGGATACTCACATGCAAAAATATTAAATAAATAAACCCAGACCTTGACCTCACATCACCCACATGAAAATCAACCCACAATGGATCATAAAATTTAGTGTAACAGCTAAACCTATAAAACTTCTGAAGAAAACTGGGAGAATACATCCAATGGGTGAGTTATATGGTATGTAAATTATCATTGAATAAACTGATTTAAAAAAAAGGATTCTGTGATCCTGAAGTCAGTGCTTACAAAACAGGGTGTGAGAACACCCAGGGGAACAGGATTAAATCCAGTGCCACTCTGAAACGTTCATTTTATTCACCGGTAATTTAATACACCAATGTGAAACATGATTATTTCATGAAAACAAATGTATATGCTATAGAGGGTAGTAAAAAATGAAAACACCCCAGATAGGAGCAGAGGCCTTCTATTCAGAGCTGTGGATGACAAAGGAGTCAGCACTGATCACTTGGGTTTGGCAGAGACTCAGAGGCAGACAGGAACGGATGTGGGAACGCTTTGTCACACAGAAAAGGGGAAGGCGTCAGTCATTGGAGGCTGTTGTCATGGTAAAGCTGGAGGCGGATCACCTAGAAATGGAGCATCTTGTGTGATTGGTGTGAAGAGCGTATTTGACTTTTACTTTGACCTCAGTCCTGAGGTCAAAGTTGGGGCCACAGGAGGAACAAGTCCTCATTGTTCCAGGCTGTTAGTTGCGTGGTTTGTGGTTTGGCTTCTGGGCCTAACTGCTCAAGAAACTGGGGTTTGGCATCCGGGCCTCGTAGGTGGGTCAGAGTTCTACTGTCATATCTGCTTGGGCCATTGGTTCTATATTCAGCCTCTCAAGAGTAAAATATAAAACCTGGCAAGCAAGAACGAACTCAACATTGCTATGAGGTCAAAAAGGCCGTACTCTGCTCCTTTGCTCCTGCTCTCTAAAGTCCCTCGCACCCCTGCAAACAGATCTCCAGTGGTTGGTTGTAGTAACTCTCCAGATGATCTGAAATTATCTGAGGTTCAAGCTGCTGTTAACACTTCCCCCAGCTTTGACATGTACCTTTGGGGAAGTGGACAAAAGATTGTTTTCAAAGAAAGCCCTCTTTGGGGGCTTCTTTGGGGGTCCACTGGTTAAGAATTCGCCCTGCAATGCAAAGGACACCGGTTCGATTCCTGGTCCAGGGAGATCATCCAGGCTGCAGAGCAACGAAGCCGTGTGTCACAACTATCGAGCCTGTGCTCTGCAACAAGAGAAGCCACTGCAACGAAAAGGCTGCACGGCACAACTAGAGAGGAGCCCCGCTCACCACAACCAGAGAAAGCCTGCAGGCAGCAACCCAGACCAAGCACAGCCATAAATAAACAAATCTTAAGAATAAAAAGGAAAAAAAAGAGAGAGAAGGCCCACCTCTTGACTCTGGTCTCTTGCACTTCCTCTCTCCATGCAACAATGTTTGGGGTTACCCTCATGTTTTGTGACTTCTCCCATCTCAATAGCTTTGTATTATTCTGCATATCATTTTGGCGATTATCCATAATGATGAGAAGGAGAAGAGTCACCAGCAACTTCGCAAACCTGTATTTATTTAATCCCATCTTATGAGAAAAGTATCACCATGATACCATTTTGAAAATAAAAAAAGTGAGGCTCGGAGAGGTTAAATCATTTCTACAAGGTCAGCAGGCAAGTGACCTGTCAGGAATTCAGCCCCAGGGTGGGTGGTGTGGCTGCAGAGACTGGTCAGTAACTATGACATGGATTTTCTAAAGGAGGAAGCCCTGCTGTATCTAAGTGGAGGGTTTTTTTTCCCCTTGATTCAAAAGTGGTAGATCCCTTCTCCCCTCACTCCTTTGGCATGGTGTGTGAAGGTTTCAGAATTCTGTTGTCAGCTGTATTCTGCCCTTCAAGGTACTCCGTGCACTTGGTGAACTGTGTAAAGGCAATTCTCCTCAGACTTTGAAGTAAAATTCCTGCAAGCTTTTCATCGCCCCTGTTAGTAACATTATGACGGGCAGCTTCTCAGCCCTTAGTCGTTCCTCTAGAACAAGTAGTGATGTATGAAGATACAGATCAGAGTGTTACTGCGTCTAATTTTACTAGAGTGGGTATCTGGATTTCTGAGTGTGTCATTAAAAAGTAGTGACCCGGGAAGTTTTCAGAAATCCTGGTTGTGAAGAAAGGATTTTCTCTCTTGAACATTTTCACCTCTTAACTGGTGACTCTGGGGTCCCTCCACCCCATTCCTATTAAGCTAAAGGGAGGCAGTTGGGGCAGGTTACTGAGGAAGGCCTGCCTTGTCTGTCGTCCGTGTGTGTTATACCCCGGGCCTGGCCCACTCGCAGGGCTGGCCCAGCTCACTGGGACAGTGAGTCGGTGACAGGTTTCGTGAGGTCACGTGTGACTCCATGGATTATCCCCAAAGAAGATGCTCAGCCTTGGCTACCAAGTTCCCGCAGTAGTACAGGCTCTTGTCTTCTTGGTTATGTTTCCACCTTACATCCTGCTTTTCTGCAGACCTAAATCTCCCACAAAGCTCTACTTGGAGGATTTCTTTTGTGTGAGTTAGAAGATTTTAATTAGCGAATTATTTTTGGCTATTCTGGGTCTTCACTGACGCATGCAGGCTTTCTCTAGTTGTGGTGAGCAAGGGTCCCTCTTCAGCTGCGGTGTGCAGGCTTCTCATTGCGGTGGCTTCTTGTTGCAGAGCACCGGCTCTAGGGTGCATGGGCTTCAGTACTTGTAGCACAGAGGCTCAGTAGTTGTGGTGCACGGCCTTAGCTGCCCAGTGGGATGTGGAATTTTCCCAGAACAGGGATCGAACCCATGTCCCCTGCATTGGCAGGAAGATTCTTATCCACTGGCCCACCAGGGACGCTCCTTAGAGAATTAGGTTACTACAATCGGGCTGTTTGGTTTCGCCTCGGTGAGTCTGTTGACAGGCCCCGCTCCCTCGCTCTTTCTGGCCAGACTTGTTCTCTGAGCTAAACCTCCTCCCTTTCACTGCAGTTCTTTGTGGGCAGCAGTCTTGGGGGATCTCATGGGATTCCCACTCCAAGCCTGTGAGTCAGAATCAGTAGACATCCGCTAAGGATATTTTCTCTTGCCATTTAAACTGTCTTCCGTTGGGATTAGAATTTAAAAAAAGAAAAAGAGAGAGCTCTGCTCTGCTTGCGTGCTTAGTCGTGTCCAACTCTTTGAGACCCCATGGACTGTAGCCCACCAGGCTCCTCAGTCCACGAGATTTCCCAGGCAAGAATATCGGGTTGCAGTTTCTTTCACCAGGGGATCTTCCCAACCCAGAGATCGAACCTTCCTCTGCTGTGTCTCCAGCATTGCAGGTGGATTCTTTACCCTCTGAGCCATTCCATTACACCTCAAAAATCTAGGTGTCTTCAACAGATTGTATCCTTTGCAATCCCAAAATTTCATTTTTAAAATCACCGAAAAAAATCAAATCAAATCAGTGCCTTCCAGCTCTTAGCTCCATACCCTGGAAAATCCTCAAGTGGTGTGATGTCATTAGTAATGAGGGGTGTTGGAATAATTTTAATAGTAGTAATTAGAATGTCAAGCATACAAATGATTTACTATCTCCTACAAATTAGAATAGATTCAAGAATATCACCTGAACAATATCACTCTCTTTGCGTGCATGCTTAACCACTTCAGTCATGTCCGACTCTTGCAGTCCCATGGACTGTAGCCTGCTAGGCTCCTCTGTCCATGGGATTCTTCAGGCAAGAATCCTGGAGTGAGTAGCCAGGCCCTCTTTCAGGGGAATCTTCCCAACTCAGGGATCAAACCAGCATCTCTTAGGAGACCTAAGAGATCAGGCAGGCAGGTAGGTTCTTTACTGCTAGCACCATCTGGGAAGTCCTACCACTCTCACTCACTAGTTTTCCTACCTGCTATCTAAAACTGGAAGAAATAGTTGAAGCTACAGGCAGAAAGAATTAGACATAACCTGCAATTTGTTTCTGCTCTTCCACATCTCTTAGTGAGCCATCATTAATGATATGCCATTAATAACTAGAGCAATTATGAATCATTACAGCGCTTTTGGTGCTGATTTTGTATTTGCTTTCATTTTCATCTTAGTTTTACCCATGAATGAATTTTTATTAAGAACGGAGAGATAAAGAGCATAGCAGTGCATCTAGATCATGAATTTTTAACTATCTTCTTTGTAAAGGAAAAATAAAAGCTTTTTTCAAAAGGAGACATCTGTAGAACCCCAATATAGAAAGCAAATAAATGTGGAATTGTTTTGATCCAAATGTAGGCAGGAGACCAGGCTGCCCACTCAGCCTCTGCCTGCTCACCTTTGGTGACATCTGAGGTGCATCCCCAGAACCCCGAGCTTCCACTGCCCATCATCTGAAAACCAGTGACCTGATACGTGAGCCACAGGGATACCACTGGCATTGACTGACAGTCTAAATCAGTCAAACGAAGACCAGTACAAATCTGCTGATATTAGCCATGATGCTCTTCATGTGCTGGGTTAAAAATCTATAAATATTTTCAATTGGCAGAAGATCTACATAACAGTAGCATCTTCTTGAGACTTTCCTGGGCTCCAGTACAGTGATTAAGACTCAACCCTTCTGTTGTAGGGGGCATGGGTTTGATCCCTGGTCAGGGAATTAAGATACCCCATGCTGCATGGCACAGCCAAATAATAAAAATGATAATGCCTTTTAAAGAGGTATCTGTACTCCCGTGTTTATGGCAGCATTATTCAAAGTAGCCTAATACCGAAAGCATTTTTATGCTCATCAACAGAGGAATGAATAAAGAAAATGTGATGTGTATAGATACATGTCACAATGTGACACATTGCAATGGGATATATATATATATATATATATATACACACACTAATATATACAATGTGATATATTTATATACAATGAAAAAAGCCTTTAAAAAGAAGGAAATCCTGCCATATGCAACAATGGATGAACCCTGAAGACGTTATGCTAAGTAAAATAAGCCAGACAAAGGAAGACACATTCTCATGAAGAATCTAAAAAAATCGAACTCATAAACGCAGAGAGTAGAGGATGATTGCAGCAGCAGGGGGCTGGAGGAGGACATGGGGAGATGGTGGTCAGAGCTACTGTGGTCTAATTGTGTACAGTACTCGCTCCTGTATTTCTCTGTAACTTGTTTAGCGGGTCAGTATCCGGATATGCCCATGTGAGTGTGTTGTGGCAGGAAAAGAACTTGTTGACACAACCCATTTCCATTGATTGAGGTACTTATTCTTAATTTACCCTATCTTTATTATCCTTTTATTCAAGGCCTTGATTCAATTGTTATGAAATTGATTCAATGAGTTTCCAAAATAGAAAGATGTTATATTTTAAGCAATTTATAAAATTAACCACATACCAAAATGTATCAGGAAAGAAAACTTGTCAGAGAAGGATTTATTCTAAAATAAAATCTTGCATTTAGAAGTTGCCATATTTAGAAATGCAGCATTGATTTCAGTATGCATCATTATACTTCTAAGATCATTTTTCTCCAAACTATATGGTCAAAACTTTGGAAACAATATCAATATAGCTTTTTTTCTGCAGTACATCTTTCTTATAACCTAGTTTCCAACACTCCCTGGGATGTATAAACAGTCCCCATAGAAAATAAAGACCTAGCTACACTCTGTACTTTTTAATTTAATAATACAACTGTTTCGATTCACTGACAATGAGGAAAATAGGAAGAAAAATATTTCCCCTTTAGTTTAAACCTTGCTTGGAAAATAAGCCAGGGTAGCAATCATAAATTATGAATAAAGCTAAAAATGCAGATAGTAATTCTGTCAAGGACTATCTAAATCTTCCTAAAGGTTCTCTCTCTCAAAATAGGGGCTTACTATCTTTTTCCATATTCACTTTTTGTATGGGAAAAGTAAGAATTATTGATAGTGTAATGGAATGGAAAATCTTTGAGAAGAGACTTATACTTAAATTTTCATTCATCCTTTTTGGGATTTATCTTCCTGACCTCAAAGAAAAATTCCATTTCTAAGGAAATAAGACTATAACTAGTTAGTCAACACTGAAAAGGGGATCCTGAATTTCACTAGCAAAGTGCTATTTGGATAATTACTGCTCAGTGTACACATTTGTTCAATTTACTGATTAGTACTTTAGATTTCTAAGGGGTAACCTCTCATTGTCTTCATGACAATACTTTGGATGGGAGAGAAGACACGAGACACTGCCCCCTAAACTATTTCTTTTCCTTCTGAGAAGCAAAGGGTAAAACTTCTTCACCCTTAGACTTACTGGTGAGATGCCTCTTCCATTTTGCTCATCGTTAGTGTTCTTGCTGGTCCACACACATCACTAAACTCTCCATACGTACAGAGATACATTTTAGACAAAGATTAGGTTATTTGTCTTGCAGTATTGGTTTGTTAGCCTTTTCAATATCATTGCTTAAAGTTCTGTATTTACTCATAACTCACTTCATCCAAAGAGAGTTTGAAATTTCTTACTCTCCTGAATCCTTTGTCTAGGGTTTAATTAACCGTACCCAATACTGACCCAGGCATGGCTGGGGGCGGGGGTGGAGGGGACCTAAAAACGTGAAGTAAAAGTCCAGTAAAATTGATATGCTGTGTGCTTAGTCAGTCAGTAGTGCCCAACTCTTTGCGACCCCATGGACCCTAGTCTTCCAGTCTCCTCTGGCTACCTGGATTCTCCAGGCAAGATTACTGGAGTGGGTTACCACACCTTCCTCCAGGGGATCTTCCCAACCAGGGGAATGAACACAGGTCTCCTGCATTGCAGGCAGATTTTTTACTGACTGAGCCTATATATGAACCTAAATCACTCTGTAGAGACAGACTGATAACCAATATATTAGGTCTATGGGTGGGTGCTAAGTTGCTTCAGTTGCATTTGACTCTTTACGACTCTATGGACTGTAGCCCACCAGGCTCCTCTGTCCATGGGGATTCTCCAGGCAAGAATACTGGAGTGGGATGCCATGCTCTCCTCCAGGGGATTTTCCTGAGCCAGTGATCAAACTTATGTCTTCTGCACTGGCAAATGGGTTCTTTACCACTAGTGCCACCTGGGAAGCCCAAGTATCTCACAGAAGAGTCTTCTACCAAGGTGTCTGCTAAAATGCATGGCCATTCTACCTCTATAAGCTGAGGGAACTTGGAACTTGCACTGATTCACTTCAATGTCAGAATATAAATATTCTTATTTATAAGGAAGATTTTGAATTATTTACTCTTCAGGCTAAATCTAGAAAGTATATAATACAATTTTCAGGATTTCAACATAATTCAGTAGAGAGCAAATAATTTTTTAGCTCAACTTTTACCTTACAGATGTCCAGAAATATCATTTATCCAGAATGCCTAATTCTCCAGGACCCTGGAATAGCTGAATGTGACTGTGTGTTCCTACTTTTCCACTGTATGCTTTAAAGCTTTTAAACATTAAATCTTTAAGAACTCTCAATAGGATTATACACATTGCCTAATACAGTTCTAGCCATATAATAGGCATTCAGTTTTGCTGATCTGCATACAATTTTGACTATCTCAATGGGTATTCATTGTCCAAAGTTTAGTCAGATAATATTAGCAAGAAAATGCACCCATTACAATTCACTTCTAAAGAAAAAAATAAAATAATCCAAATACCTTTCAATAGACTAATCAAATAAATTAATGGCAAACAAATACAAAATTTAGTGTTTCCTTTAAAAAAAATTGAGATACATTAATATATACTTAGGGGCTTCCCTGGTGGCTCAGACAGTAAAGAGTCTGCTGCAGTGCAGAAGACCTGGGTTTGATCCTTGGGTCAGTAAGAACCCCTGGAGAAGGGAATGGCAACTCACTCCAGTATTCTTGCCTGGAGAATTCCATGGCCAGAGGAGCCTGGAGGGCTGCAGTTAATGGGATCGCAAAGAGTTGGACACAACTAAATGACTAACACACACACACACACACACACACACACACACACGTATACACACGTAAAGGTGGATTCCCAGGTGGCACCAGTGGTAAAGAACCTGGCTGTCAATGCAGGAGACAAAAGAGATGCGAGTTCCATTCCTGGGTTGGAAAGATCCCCTGGAGGAGGAAACGGCAACCCATTCCAGTATTCTTGCCTGGGAAATCCCATGGACAGAGGACCCTGGCAGGCTGCAGTCCACTGGGGTCACAAAAGAATTGGAAATGACTGAGCAACCAAACAACAATTTCTCGAAGTAAACCCAACGCAAGGATGGAACCTGCGTCTCTTTCATTTTCTCTATTGGTGGGTGGGTTCTTTACCACACAGCCACCTGGGAAGCGCCTAAACCAATTCTTTGTCAAATCCATATCTTGTCACCTCAAGTCAATGGTTGCTGATTCGTTATTTTCCTTCCTTCTTTGTATGCTATTCACCAGCAACTTCAGGCAGCCTTACCTCCAAAAAAAATTCTCAGATATACCTACTAGTCTTCACCTTTCCATTTCCCACTTGGACAAGCCCCTCATGGTCTTTCCTGTGGAATCTGCAGCAACTTCTCAGTGGTTTCTCTGTTTCCTTTCTTGCCCTTCATCATTGATTTTCCACACAGAAGCAAAAGTGGTATTTAAATCATAAACCATTTCAGAATGCCTCCCCTCTGCCATTAGAATAAAACCCAAACTCTTTTCCATGGCTTTAAGGGCTTAGATGTTTTGATTTTTGTCTCCCCTTTCACCTGATCTCTTGCTTTTCTCACGAATCTCCGGCCACAATGACCTTCCTCCTGTTCATCAGTCAGGTCACAGACACTCCTGGACCCAGGACCTGTTGAACCTTGCATACCTTCTCTCTAGAAGATCCTGCTCTTGGTCTCATCATTGCTAGCTCACCTGGTCATTTAGCTAAAGGCTCTGACCCACAAAAATGGCCCCATGGAGTCATGCTCCAGCACATCCCCTAATTTATTTTCTTTATAAAACTTAAACAATATAAAATGATTATATGAGTTTTTTCTGTAACAAAAATTCATGAGAGCTGAGAAAATGAGCTTTGTTTCTCTTATTCCTTACTGTATCCCCAGGGCCCTACAACACTGCCTGGCATAAATGGGTGCTTGAGAAAATATGATGATAAACATGGATATGCAGGTGAACATGTAGAGACTCATGCTCATGAAAGTTGAAAAGATAGCTAATGACTGGAGAGAACAATGCTGTGTTGTGTATTTGAAAGCTGTCAAGAGAGTGAATCTTAAAAAATTATCATCACAAGGAAAAAAAAATGTAACTATATGAGGTGATGGGTATTAACTAAACTTCCTATAGTTATAATTTTTCAATATACATAATATGCTTAAAATACATATAGAATTATTATTTTATATGCTTTTAAATAAAACAATGTTATATATCAGTCATATCTCAATTAAATTGGAAGAAAAAATCTATTTTTAAGTTGGAAAATTAAAAAAAATAGCTAAAATATTCCTAGGGGCTTCCTTGGTGGTTCGGTAGTAAAGAATCTGCCTGCCAATGCAAGAGACACAGGTTCAGTCCCTGAGTTGAGAAGATCCCCTGGAGAAGGAGATGGCAACCCACTCTAGTATTCTTGCCTGGGAAATCCCATGGACAGAGGAGCCTGGCAGACTACAGTTCAGGGAGTTCT
Source organism: Antilocapra americana (assembly GCA_007570785.1). Lineage (NCBI taxonomy): Eukaryota > Metazoa > Chordata > Mammalia > Artiodactyla > Antilocapridae > Antilocapra > Antilocapra americana. Next base: position 1,741,689 of record ML660211.1, on the reverse strand, counting down.
AAGGAGTCGGATAGGACTTAGCCACAAAACAACAACAAAATATCCTTACCTCTCATTTCCTGGATATAGAAAGGTTTCAAGACTTGCTGAAAGGACCAATTGACATGTGAGAAGCAAAAGACAGATCATTTTTTTTGAGCTCTAGGCTTATTGGGAGAAAGGCAGAGGCAGAAAAAAATCTATGTGCTTAAGTGTCTGAAAATAAGTTGAGCGCCAGCGCAAGTGGTTTTGTTATCAGCATGAATGTGAGCGTCTCTCTCATTGTGCCTTCATCCAGCTGCTGCTTCTCTGAGACGTGAGAATGTCAACTTGGAAAAGCTACCCTCTGTAAATCCTATTTAAGCAGCCGTCAGTGCTTTTTCTTTCCTTTTTTTTTTTTTTTTTAAGTGGACGTTTCAATTAAGTTTTAGAAGGTAAGGTTATCTCTGAGATGTAAATAATATGTTAACATTGTGTGACTCTCCAAAGCTGAGTACAGTGACTTGGGATGTGCTGAGCTCCTGAAAAACTGATACCCAAGCCTGTGGTTGCCAGAGGAGGGTTTTTGTCTTGTCTTCCTGCAGAAGAGAAAATGCGAGGGAGGCTGGGTCAATTAATTGCCTTCTGGGTCGGTCCCTATCTATTTCGGGCAGGGAAAACTGGAGAGGGTTGACTGGGTTACTCTGAGTAGCTTCTTGCCAGAAGAGCTCAGTTTCAAAATCCTAGAAACCATATGTATTGGTTTAATCAGAGTTTGGCCCCGAGGAAAATTAAAATGAAAGGAAATTCCACAATTAGAAGGTGTGGAAGTGGAAAGCCAACTAAATCGAGCCCTTTAGAGACGCAATGTGGGTTGGTGAGATTACATTCTTAGGATGTATAATCAGCCAAGGTTTTAATTTCCAGATTCTTTCACTTAAGAGCTCTGTCTGTGTTCTAGTGGAATAGAAGCCTGTCTCTGTCTTCTCTCTCCTCCACTATAAGGGTCTCATCTTTGTACTGATAGTTCTTTACCTATAGCTGAAAAAGAGGAGAGCCCCAAGTTTGCAAGAGGTCTGCACAGAGGTTGTAGCAAAGGCCTGGACAAAGAGCCTAGCTTGAAAACAGGCTTCTTTCTCCTTTTCCATGATTTACTTTCTTTTTTCTTGGGTTGGCTTTCTACTAAAAAAAAGCAGAATGATGCAGAGAAGATAATCTCATGGAAGGTCATAGGAGAGACTGTTTGCAGTTATTTTGGGGGGAATCTCTGGGGGGAACATCTGCTAAAATAACTTGGTTAAGAGTTATGAATTGTTCATTGCAAATTAGCATTGACACGTAGCTTTGTACAGGGCAGTGGTCCAATCAGATGGGATGGGACGAGGGCAGAGCTTGGCTGTATTCCCAGTAGTGGTGGAGAGATTGAAAGTGAGTTTAGAAGTTCTGAGGAAATAAATTGGTCTTTAGTCTTAAAAAACCTAGCTCTAACATATGGTAGTTCTATTTTTAATTTTCTGAGGAACCTCCATACTGTTTTCCATAATAGCCTTACCAATTCCCATTCTTACCAACAGTGTAGAAGGATTTTCTTTTCTCCCTGTTCTTGCCAATGCTTGTTATCTTTTCTCTTTTTGATGAAAGCTCCTTGAGGTGATATCTATCTCATCATGGTTTTGATTTGCATTTTTCTGATAATTGGTGATATTGAACATCTTTTCATGTATCTGTGGGTCATTTGTATGTCTTAGTATGAGAAATGTCCATGCAAATCCTTTTGTTGTTGTTCAGTTGCTAAGTCATGTCCAACTCCTTGTGAACCCATGAACTACAGCAGGTCAGGCTTCCCTGTCCTTCACTATCTCTCTGAGTTTGTGCAAACTCATGTCCATTGAGTCAGTGATGTCATTCAACCATCTAATTCTCTGTCACCCCTGCTCCTCTTGCCCTCAATCTTTCCCAGCATCAGGGTCTTTTCCAGTGAGTCAGCTCTTTGAATCAGGTGGCTGAAGTATTGGAACTTCAGATCCAGCATCAGTCCTTCCAATGAATATTTAGGGTTTATTTTCTTTAGGATTGACTGGTTTGATCTCCTTGCAGTCCAAAATCCTTTGCCCATTGGTAAATCAGATTATCATTATGATTAATATTGTTATTTTGCTATTGAGTTGAGTTCCTTACATGTTTTGGATATCAACTCCTTATCAGACGTGTGATTTACAAATATTTTCTCCCATTCAATGGGTTGTTTTTTCATTCTGTTGACTGTGCTCTTTGAAGAGCAGAAATGTTTCAGTTTGATGCAACACCACTTGTCTATTTTTTGCCCACACTTTTGGTATCATATCCAAAAAGTTATTGCTAAGACTAAAGTCAAGAAGTTTTCCCTCTATATCCTAGATTTTTATTGTTTGGGGTCTTACATTTAAATCTATGTAGAGTTGACTTTGGTTTATGGTGTGAGGTGAGGGTTTAATTTCATCCTTCTGCATTTGACTATCCCATTTTCCCAACACCACTTATTAAAGAGACCATCCTTTCCCCATTGCTGTTCTTGACACACTTATCAAAGATCAGTTGTCCATAAATGGGTGAAGTTATTTCCGCACTTGCTTTTCTGTTTCAGTGTTTTGTCTATTTTGTCTTATTCCCCTTCTGAGTGTATATTATAGGGAATTAAATCAGGATCTCAAAGAGATAGCTGCACTGTCACATTCATTGCAGCATTATTCACAATAGATGACGTGTGGAAACAACCTAAACGTCTGTCAACAGGTATGGATGGATAGAGAAAAAGTAGTGCATGTAGTGGGGCATATTATCCAGCCTTAAAAAAGAAAACTCAGCCATTTGTGTCAAAATGGATGAACCTGGAGGCCATTATGCTAAGAGAAATAACCCAGACACAGAAAGACACATACTGTGTGACCTCAAGTCATACTCATGACACACGGAATATAATGGTGGCCAGAGGGTGAGAGTTGGGAGAAATGAGGAGATGCTGGTCAAAGGGTGCAGAGTTTTAATTATGCAAGGTGAATAAATTCTGGACAGCACACCATGGTGACTATAGTTAACAGTATTGTATTATATACTTAAAATTTACTGGGGGGGTAGATCTTCAGAGTTTTCACCAAAAAAATAAAAAGGTGCTAACTACCTGATGTGATAGATCTGTTAAATAGCTTGAGTGTGGTGATCGTGTCATGATGTACATGAGTGCATGTGTGCTTAGCTCATCAGTCCTGTCTGACTCTTTGGGGCCCCATGGACCGTAGATCCCCAGGCCCCTTTGCCCATGGAATTTTTCAGGCAAGAATACTAGAGTGGGTTGCCATTTCCTCTCCAAGGGTTCTTCCCAAACCAGGGATTGAACCTTTTGTCTCTTGCGTTGCAGGTGGCTTCTTGACCCGCTGAGCCATCAAGGAAGCCTGATATATATACACGTCAAGACATCAAGTTACACATCTGAAATATATACAACCTTTGTTTGTCAGTTATACCTCAATACTTGGCTTCCCACATGGTGCTAGTGGTAAAGGACCCACCTGCCAATGCAGGAGATGGAAGAGAACAGGGTTTGATCCCTGGGTGAGGAAGATCCCCTGGAGAAGGAAATGGCAGCTTACCCCGCCATTCATGGTATTCTTGTCTGGAGAATCTCATGGACAGAGAAGCCTGGAGGGTCAGACACGACAGACAGATGCAACTTCACAGGCACGCACATTCCTCATCGCAGCGGAAAAACAATTAGGAAAAAAGGAAACCTAACACTAACCACCTTAATGTGGGTGGAACCCTTAATAAAAAAATTAAAATGGCACAAATGAAACACAATGGCCTGCTAATGAGTAACTAGTAGATGGTCTAGAAGTGATTTTTGTTGTTCACAACTTAAATACATCTTGACTGTCTCAACCATTTTTGGGAATTCTATTCCAGGGCTCATTTCTTTCACCATCACTTCCTCATCTTCCTAAAAATACAGGAGCTGCTTGTCCATTCACAAATGACCTTCAGTATACAATTTGCTATGTACTGGGAGTAGAGATGAATAAAATAGTCTGTCCTTCAAGGTATTTACATTATCTAGATAGGTAAATGTACATGTAAACAAATTCAACTTTATGCAATATCTAAAGTATAATATTAATAATATAAGAATGTTCAAGGGGTTGAGCTAACCTTGATTAAAAAAACACTTAAACTTATGTGAGGTATGTGAGAGCTTTCAGTGCATTTAGAAAGACCATTAGCTGATTGATTGCTATATTATTTTTGGCTTGATTTTCTTTCGTTATCAGAGGGTAGAAAGTCTAATGTTATCTATTTCTATTCTATTCATTTCTTAGACACCGGCCTTTTGGACAAAATTTGAAATCAGTGATGATGTTGTAATTAATGTAGCTCCACTTTGTTAATTAGAGTACAAGGTTTTAAATGAGAATGTCAATGACATAAAAGGTTCTTTTTGACACAATAAATAAACATGATATTCCATTTTTTTTTTTTTTTTGCATGGTTTGTCAGCTTTAATTCTTGTTGGTACTGAAGTCTTCTCTTTTGATCTAGAATAGGAATGTATTTTAGAAAATAAATGCACCAATGCACGATAAAACTCATTTTACAAGTGGACTTAAACCAAGACTTGGCTTAGACTCATTTGTTCAAGCTAAGCTCCTGTGAACTTTAACTTCTCTGCAGTGCTTTGACTGCATAAGCAGGGATTTATTTGAAGCTGGTACAAAGAATTAAAATAGTTATTAGATTACCTTAAGTCAAAACTATGTGATAATTCATGCTGAAATTAGAAGAATTTGAAGTGAGTTCTTCCTCTTCCTTTTATTCAGGAACGACTTTAATTTAAATTATGTTATTCAAAGGGTACTAGACCTTTCATTAATTATTCATTTGCAAAGATCTTGCTATTTCAAGCCACATCCCCTGAAACAGAATGAATTGAGTAAAATTGTTTCATTTGCCTAAGCATTCATAAATATCCCTTTGTCTTACTTCTGCAACTAATTTGGATGTCTGTTGGCTTACAGGACACATTTCTTGCTAGCAGGTTATCCTGTCTAATATTTCCCTTTCTAGAACAATTTGGGCATGAACATGTTCTCATTCTGATGATCATACTAACTTCAAAACAGAGCAAAAAGGAACTGCATCTCTGGGGATTTCAACAACTGCTAATTCTTCCTACGCAAGTCAGCCTTTACCTTGACGTTTGGGATCTTAAGTTTTTCAGGAGTGGCAATACCTGTTTTCCTTTTCTGCATCTTTCTGCTTACATAGCTATCTATAGTAACAGGCTTATTCAAGATATACCTTTTCATGCATTTTTGCTGCAGGTAGTCTGACTACGCATTAATAAAGAATATTTATAAGCATGATATTTTCTGGGTGGGTTTTCCTTAGAGTGGACCAACCGTCTCTATTGTTGGACACAGGTGCTCAGCTGGTAATCACTCATCTGTCATTATGCTTTGGAAAAACCTCTCCTGCAGCGATGCTCAATTTGTAGTCAGAGCTGCAATTTGCAAGTAATTCTACAAAATGTGTATTCTGTAATCTGCTTGAAAGATTAACTCAGTGACTGCAAGATCGTGTCTCTTCCTGAAAGCCAAGATATTTTGTGCAAATGGTGTTATTTAGTGCAGTATGATTAAACTTTGTTGGTTTCAAGTTCTGGGTCATTAATCCTTTCCCTCTTTTCCCCCTTCCATGCAAAATCCCTTGATGGCAGGCTCTGCTGTAGATTGACTTTGTGGTAAGCGAGAATTGAAGACAGGCGGGGTGAAAGATTAGATGATGAAATAGCATTTCCTTAAGAACAGGTTAAGAGCAGCCCAGTAGAACATGAACCATGGGACTCAGCACAGTGAGAAATACTGAGGGTGGAATAACTAGTATGACAGTGAATGAACTACACACCATGAAGACTGCTGGCTGTGAGGCCCTGGGTAGAAAAGGACCAGGAGCCAGGCTGGGGTTATGGGTTTGGCAGAACCGGAAGAGCTGAGGGTTTAATGACTGAGTGAGGACAGTGTGGATGTTCAGTAGGAGAAGCAAAGCAGAGAGATGGGAAGAAGAAAGAGAGTTGTCTACATTTCGTGTTTCTTAGGATTTCTTATGGTGGCAGAATAACCTTGAGTGCCAAAGTGGGAAGAAATAAAGATTGGTGTTAAAGAATATATTTTCTTTTTTCTTTAATTTTATTTTTTATTGAAGTGTAGTTGACCTACAATATTGTGCTAACCTCTGCTATACAAAGTAACTCAGGTATACACATAGAGATATATATTTTTTTGATAGTCTTTTTTCCAATGATGGTTTATCACAGGGTATTGAATATAGTTCCCTTTGCTATACAGTAGGACTTTGTTTATCCACCTTATATGTAATAGTTTACATCTGCTAATCCCAAACACTTTCTTTTGTTATGTGACTTGTTTAAAATTCCTTATTACATAATTTAAGAAGACTTTAACAAATGGAAAATATAGTTGGTGACTGCATGGTATTTCCCTACTTAAATTACAAAATATTATCTAGGGAACAGTAGGTGCTGGGTCTTTCCAGATGCCAAGCATTGTGTTGAGTATTTGGAACCCTGAAGTTGGAATTGGGAGATCTTCGTTATAAGCCCAGGCTCTGTACTCATTAAATGGGTAAACGTGGGCAATTCTCATAACCTCACTGAGCTTTTATCTTACACAGTTCAGTTCAGTCGCTCAGTCGTGTTTGACTCTTTGTGATCCCATGGACTGAAACACACCAAGCCGCCCTGTCCATCACCAACTCCCGGAGTTTACCTAAACTCATGTCCATTGAATCGGTGATGCCATCCAGCCATCTCATCCTTCATCCTCTGTCGTCCCCTTCTCCTCCTGTCCTCAATCTTTCCCAGCATCAGGATCTTTTCCAATGAGTCAGCTCTTCACATCAGGTGGCCAAAGTATTAGAGCTTTAGCTTCAGCATCAGTCCTTCCAATGAATATTCAGGACTGACTTCCTTTAGGTTTGACTGGTTGGATCTCTTTGCAGTCCAAGGGACTCTCAAGAGTTTTCTCCAACACCACAGTTTAAAAGCATCAATTCTTCTGCACTCAGCTTTCTTTACCGTTCAACTCTCACATCCATACGTGACTACTGGAAAAAACATAGCCTTGACTAGACACACCTTTGTTGGCCAAGTAATGTCTCTGCTTTTTAATATGTTGTCTAAGTCAGTCATAACTTTCCTTCTAAGGAACAAGCATCTTTTAATTTCATGGCTGCAATCACCATCTGCAGTGATTTTGGAGCCTCCCCAAATAAAGTGAGCCACTGTTTCCCCATCTATTTGCCACAAAGTGATGGGACTAGATGCCAGGATCTTAAGTTTTCTGAATGTTGAGCTTTAAGCCAACTTTTTCACTCTCCTCTTTAATTTTCATCAAGAGGCTCTTAAGTTCTTCTTCACTTTATCTTACACAGGTGAATGATAATAATACCTTTTAGGATTAGATAAAAAATACAAGGGTTCTTTTCAACTACAAATTTAAACGTTAGGTAATATTTCACAAATATTGAGTAGACAGGATACAATTGCTTCAGGAATAATCTACTTGAAAAAGAGATTTGCTTCATATTTGCTTAGACATTGGTATAATTAAATGAAAATGTCTTAATTATATTTATTAGCTTTATTACATTAATAATTACAAATATTTGACTGAACCTTATCTACTATTAATCAAATATAAACCAAAATACAAATATAAAATGTATCTTGATGTGTCTTGGGCTTCCCAGGTGGTGCTAGTGGTAAAGAATGCAGGAGATGCAAGAGACATGGGTTCGATCTCTGAGTTTGGAAGGTCCCCTGGAAAAGGGCATGGCAACCTACTGCAATATTCTTGCCTGGGATATTCCATGGACAGAAGAATCTTTAGGGCTACAGTCCATGAGGCTGCAAAGAGTCAGACATGATTGAACGACTGAGAATGTGTCTCAAGTGTTATTTTTCCTAGTTTTCAAAAAGATAGAAGGGTAACTATAACTTGTATATACTCTGAATACAGCTAAAGTTAACCAAAAGGATTCATTTCATGTTAGAGGTTAAGCCAAGAATAAAGAAAAATAAGTATGCAGTTACATAATATACATACTGTCTTTTACTAAATGTTTATTTTTTTACAGTTAGTGTTTTAAGTTCTGAGATCCAGGCTTTTAATAAAATTCCTAGGCAGATGTTAAGCATCAACCCCTAATTTACAAATCTTAACTTGAACATTAGCCCCTGTGTAATCAACACAATATTAGTATAAAATATTTGAACAGCAAACGCTCCTCCTTTCCTGCACCTGATATGATATTTAGTCCATTGTATGAGACATGTCTTGTCACTGTGAAGTGGAATCGTTTGTACTTTGGACTGAATGAAGGAAGGAAGTTTTCCCATCAACCCTCATGCCACTGTGCAGAATCCATGACCCAGTAGGAGGCAAGAAAGAGATCAGATGAACAGAATGTTCAGATTAGAGAAAAGGGGACTGGGGTTTTGCAGCCATTCCCAGGAGTACTAGTCAGCTGGGCTGAGCAGACACCAGAAAGTCACTTCTTTCTCCTCCACGGGACTGCCCTTGGCCACTTCAGCAGCATGAGAACAAGAGCCTACTCCTGCTCTCAGCTCTGGCCCTTGCAACCATCCTCAGTGACTCCACTTGCATCCTGAGATGATCAAATGTGATTTATTGGTAGAAACCAAAAATCGCATTTCAAAAAATTTCCTTTATTATATGTAATGTGTATATTTCAGAATTATATGGGCAGAAGATCACACGAACTCTCAATGTCAGGGCAGGGGCCGTTATGCGGGAGAGTCTCACTGAGGATGGTTACAATGACTTTCTAACGAGTCTGTTAGCTTCCATTCTCGTCCAACTAAGTCATTCCTCACAGAGAATTGAATTTTAAATATACAAAACCAAATCTCATCGCTCTTCTTTTTAATTCATTTGATGTCTTTTCTTTTCCACAGAACAAAGTACACACTCCCCACCATGAACCAGGAAACCTGGCAATGGTCAGCCACATTCTAATTTTTTTTTTTTGATTGGAGTATAATTGCTTTACAATGTTGTGTTAGCTTTTGCTGCAGAACTAGTGACTCAGGTATGAGAACACACATACCCGCTCCCTCTTGGACTTCCCTCTCACCACCGCCCCACCCCATCCCAGGCAGCTAGATCACCACAGAGCACTGAACTGAGCTCCCTGGGCTATATACAGAAGCTCCCACTAGCTGTCTATTTTACATGTGGTAGTGTATATGTCAGTGATGCTCATGCTTAAACCACACTTTTACTATGTTCTAGCCACTGTGGTCTCCATCACTTTCTAGAGTACAGTGATTCCTTCTAAGCTTCAGGCCTTTAAATCTCATTATTCCGTGTTCCGGGAGGTTTTCACTGGGATCTCTGCACACCTAGCTCGACCCTGACTTGACATGCACAGGACTCTATTTCTTATCAGAACCTTTCTTGACTGCCTTTTCTAAACCACTCTGTCTTGCCCCCAGTTACTCTTGATCACATTATCTTATTTCTTTGATACCCAAGGTGGCGCAGTGGTAAAGAATTCGGCTGTCAATGCAGGAGACACAGGAGACATGGGTTTGATCCTTGGGTTGGGATGACCCCCTGGAGAAGGAAATGGCAACCCACTCCAATAGTCTTGTTTGGAGAATCCCATGCACAGAGGAGCCTGGCCAGCAACATTTCAGAGGGTCACAGAGTTGGACACAACTGATCCCACATACACTTATTACATTATATAATAATTCTACTGTTCCCTTATTGATTAATTGGTCGGTTGTCTTCTCTCATTAGAAAGTGTTACTGACCCTGTCTAGCTGGAATCCAACAAGAGTCCTCCTGCCCACTGTTGCTCAAGCCAATGGAACAAGACCAAGTTTGTTTCAGGAGCAAAGGAAAATTTTACTCTTTAATCAGATTGGGCTTACGAGGTGGCTCAGTGATAAAGAATCCACCTGCAATGAAGGAGACCCTGTTTGATCCCTGGGTTGGGAAGATCCCCTGGAGAAGAACATGGCAACCCACTCCAGTATTCTGGCCTGGAGAATTCCATGGACAGAGGAGTCTGGCAAGCTACAGTCCATGGGGTCACAAAGAGTTGGACACGACTGAGTGACTAACACACACACACAGAGTGGAGAGGTGTGAACCCAGGCTCTAGAGGATGTGCTGTCTAGGACAGACACAGGCAGGGCTGCCTTAAAGGGGGCTTGTCAGTGGGAAGGGGGCGGGGCCCCGTGGGCGTGGCCCCTGTGGGCGGGGCCATCACTGAGCTCAGCATCTGGACTTGCCAGGGAGCCCAGGTGTCTCCGGGCCATTTCACACCAGAAACTGTGGTCTGAAGGGTGCGGTGCAAGACTTCTGCTCCAGGCCCCCTGTGAGCCAATGAAGCTTGACTAGGCACAAAAGAAAAGAAAAAAGGTTAGACTTTACTTTATTATCCAAGTTTTATTGTTATTCCCTGGGAATTGTTAATGGACTTTGCTGGTGGTGGTATAAGTAATCCCGAGGACAGAAATGTGTTTGGTTTACCCTGGACTCTCAGATTCTGGCACCTTTCTGTTGTTCAGTCACTCAGTTGTGTCCGATTCTTTGTGACCCTGTGAACTGTAGCCTGCCAGGCTTCTCTGTCCGTGGGATTCTCCAGGCAAGAATACTGGAGGGGGTTGCCATGCCCTCCTCCAGGGGATCTTCCTGAATCAGGGACTGAACCTGTGTCTCCCTGGTCTCCTGCATTGGCGGCAAATTCTTTGCCACTAAGCCACCAGAGAAGCCCAGACTCTCAGACTCTGGCAACTACAGAGCTTCATCATCATGTATTCAGTGAGTGACTCAGTGAATGGAGTGGATTTCATATGCTTCTTTCAAATAAGAACCTGGTGGCCATGATGGGAAAATTGGATGAAAACACCTGCAGATTTGCTTTCTTTGGCCTCATTTCTGACCTTGAACTGCCTGTTCACTAGAGCCAGGAATTCATCCGCCTCAGCTGGTGTTGGAAGTTTTAGCTCTTCCTCTTTGTATTAATACCAGATTGAATGGTGACCCAGCACCCCCTCAAAGTTCATGTCATATTCATATCCGAATATGTGGATCCTGTCAATGTCACCTTATTTGAAAAAGGATCTTTGTGGATGTGATGAGGTTAAGACTCTTGAGATGAGATCATGTAAAGTTCAACCAACCAGGAGGTTTAATCCAATGACTCATATTCTTGTAGAGGCAGAGGGAAATTTGAGGAAGAGGAGAAGCTGTGTGAAGAGAGAGGCAGACACTGGAGGGATGGAGCCACAAGCCAAAAGGATGCTTGGTCTTCAAGAAGCTGGAAGAGATGAGGATGGGTCCTCTCCTAGAGCCTCTGGAGAGAGTGGCTCTGCTGTCCCCTGGATTCAGACTCTGCCCTCCAGAACAGTGAGAGAATACATTTCTGTTGTTTCAAGTTACCCCAATAATAGTTTAGTATAAGTATGTCCCAAATATTGCATAGGATATACTTATAATAAAATAAAGTTACTTATGATTTATCTGAAATTCTAGTGTAACCTGGCATTCTGAATTTTTATTTACTAACTCTAGTAATCTTACTCTAATTCCAAGAATATTTGAAAGTGACAAATTGGCTGGGAATGATATATAGATTCTGCCAAGTAAGAACTGGCATCAATTTTTTTTTTTTAAAGTCAACTAAGTAAGTAAAAGAAAAGGAAAATGGTGTCATGAGAGTTTTACATATGCTCCAAAATCCTGAAATTTTTCCCAGAAAGGAAACTCAACAAAATTCTGGGGAATATAAAAGATTTTTTTTCATGTTTTAAATGTGATCTAAAACTATCTTAGATGTGGCTAATTTGTTTCTTTATGAGTCTAAAAGTAAGAATTAAATTCCATCTGATCCTGACTTAATTTTTTTAGGATCTCTGGTGAATTACGATTGAGTTGGGGACTGCTTCTTATTTCTACTGCCAACAGTTTATTAGATTCAGCTTGAAAATAGGTAAATTAAAACATAGGAATTTAAAAAAATTAGACTGAAAACAGCTTTCGATAAAGCACATTAAAGGACGTCTTCCCTGAGGGCCTGCAGGTGTTTCTAGCAATGAGCCAGAAATCTCTACCCGCCCATTTTCCCTTGTAACACCCCAGGAGCAACTAATACCACCCAAGAGGCAAAACTCTGATTTCTTCCATTTACATTTTGTGTTAATGTTTATAACCACCTTCTTTTTCTTCCTCTTGTGAGTTTTTAAGCAGAAATATCATGCAGGCTATTAAATAAGTAATTAAACTTATTTCAAGATCAGTTGAAGAAGCAAATGGGGTGGGTGTGTGTGGGAGTCAAGAGGGATAGAGAACAAAAACGGAGTAACAAATCCTCAACCTCTGAACTTTAATGGAAGGCTAAGTGATGCACAAACCAGGCAAATAGAACCTTGTTATTGTTGTTCAGTCCCTAAGTCATGTCTGACTTTTTGTGACCCCATGGACTGTAGCATATGAGGCTTCCCTGTCTTTCACTATCTCCTGGAGTTTGCTCAAATTCACATCTATTGCTCCCTTCTCCTCCTGCCCTCAATCTTTCCCAGCATCAGGGTCTTTTCCAGTGAATTGGCCCTTTATATCAGTTGGCCAAAGTATTGGAGCTTCAGTTTCAGCCTCAGTCATTCCAGTGAGTCTTCAGGGTTGATTTCCTTTAGGACTGACTGGTTTGATCTCCTTGTGCTGTTCTGTGCTTAGTTGCTCAGTTGTGTCCGACTCTTTGTGACCCCTTGGACTGAAGCCCTCCAGGCTTCTCTGTCCATGGAGATTCTCCAGGCAAGAATACTAGAATGAGTTGCCATGCCCTCCTCCAGGGGTTCTTCCCAACCCAGTTATCAAACCCAGGTTTCCTGCATTGCAGGTAGATTCTTTACCAGCTGAGACACCAGGGAAGCCCAAGAATACTGCAGTGGGTAGCCTAACCCTTCTCCAGGGGATCTTCCTGACCCAGGAAGGGAACTGGATTCTCTTGAATTTCAGGTGGATTCTTTACCAGGTGAGCTACCAGGGAAGCCCTGTGATCACTTTAGGCAAAGATTTGCCTCTCTTAGCTTTATTTCTGATTTGAGTGCACTGAATGCCTTGCAGTGGAAGGATTTTAACTCTATAGGAAGCAAAGAGCAAGAGAGGAGAGAAGTAGAGAGAAAATCCTCTGTGTGTGTGTGTGTGTGTGTGTTGGGGTGCGCATGGGGAGAGTGGGTGGGAATTGGGAATGCAGGTGAAGGAAGAAGGGACTTTCTAAAGAGGTTGCCACAGGAGAGGAACCTAATTTGGGAATGACTTTTCTACCAAAGAAGAGCAATCGGGAGCCATGGGTCATTGCCAAAGGAATGATATTTATTATATTTATTTATTATTTGATATAATAAATATTATAATTTAAATATTATCAAATTAAATATATCATTGTTTATTTATGTATAAATAATGGTATTTATTATTATAAACTCAAATATCAAAGGGTTTGATGTTTATTCATTAACACATTTCTCAGTCATTTATTGACTGCTTGGCATGTGCCAGGAACTATGTCAGATATGGGGCTTCTCCAAAGAAAATGTCTTAGTCCCTCACTACAGAGAGTGGACTACAAAGGGAGAAGAGAAAAACATGTTTTAAAAAAATATAGTTTTAATCCTCACAGTGACCTGACGATGTTCAGATTCTTATCCCCATTTTATGGGTGAGGGTTTGAAGGTTTATCTAGGTTAGAGCAATGACTGAAGCAAAACACAAACTCTTGGTGGCTACATTTTCCATTTTGTCATGCTGCCTGTGTTTTAGAAAACACATACAGTAACTGAAGTGCATCTTATTTACAAGTGTTGGTTTAATAATTAAATTTCTGTTGTTTTGATTGAGAGAAACCCAGTTCCTTGATAAAAGCAAGAATTGAAGTCTCTGGTTTTAGGTTCTGCTCAATGCTGGAGCTTCAGAATCTACTTGATATTCAAGGCCAGCTTTCACTGAAAATGCCCAAATTGAAATATAATTATCAGAGAATGCAGTGTTTTGCCTCAGCACACAAACCAAAAACAGTACAGTTAGTACTCACTAGGATAAACTAATTTGATCAGCATAATTTTTTATATCTGCTTTCTGTTGTTAAGAGATGGCTCCTATCGGCATCTTTCTTTTTTTTTTTACATATATCCCCCCCTTTTAAAATATTTCCTTCCCAATTAAGTCACCAGAGAGCATTGAGTAGTTTCCTCTGCTGTATTGTAGGCTCTCGTTAGTTATCTATTTTATACATAATATCAATAATGTATGGGCTTCCTGAATGGCTCACAGGGTAAAGAATCCACCTGCAATGCAGGAGACACATGAGATATGGGTTCCATCCCTGGGTTGGGACGATCCTCTGGAGAAGGAAATGGCAACCCGCTCCAGTATTCTTGCTTGGAATACCCCACAGACAGAGGAGCCTGGTGGGCTACAGTCCAGTTCAGTTCAGTTGCTCAGTCGTGTCCGACTCTTTGCGACCCCACTAACGGCAACACACCAGGCCTCCCTGTCCATGACCGACTTCCGGAGTCTACCCAAACCCATGTCCATCAAGTCAGAGATGCCATCCAACCATCTCATCCTTCATCTCTGTCGTCCACTTCTCCTCCTGCCCCCAATCCTTCCCAGCATCAAGGTCTTTTTCCATGAGTCACCTCTTCACATCAGGTGGCCAAAATATTGGACTTTCAGCTTCAATATAAGTCCTTCCAATGAACACCCAGGACTGATCTCCTTTAGGATGGACTGATTGGATCTTCTTGCAGTCCAAGGGACTCTCAAGAGTCTTCTCCAACACCACAGTTCAAAAGCATCAATTCTTCGGTGCTCAGCTTTGTTTATAGTCCAACTCTCGCATCCATAAATGACTTACTGGAAAAACCATAGCCTTGACTAGACGGACCTTGTTGGCAAAGTAATGTCTCTGCTTTTCAATATGCTGTCTAGGTTGGTCATAACTTTCCTTCCAAGGAGTAAGCATCTTTTAATTTCATGGCTGCAATCACTATCTGCAGTGATTTTGGAGCCCAGAAAAATAAAGTTTGACACTGTTTCCACTGTTTCCCCATCTATTTGCCATGAAGAGCTGGGGCCAGATGCCATGATCTTAGTTTTCTGAATGTTGAGCTTTAAGCCAACTTTTCCACTCTCCTCTTTCACTTTCAATAAGAGGCTTTTTAGTTCTTCTTCACTTTCTGCCATAAGGGTGGTGCCATCTGCATATCTGAGGTTATTGATATTTCTCCTGGCAATCTTGATTCCAGCTTGTGCTTCCTCCAGCCCAGCATTTCTCACGATGTGCTCTGCACATAAGTTAAATAAGCAGGGTGACAATTGCAAAGAGTCAGACACAACTAAGCATGCAAGCGTGATGCGTCAGTTCCAATCCCCCAATTCTTCCCAGCATCTTTTAGGTAGAATGAGTGGGTGATCAGGGCTGCTGCTCTGAAATGGGCAACCTTAGAACAGTGTGTAGACACTCTATTAGTCACTTAGTTGTACCTGATACTTTGCGACCCCATGGACTGTTGCCCTTCAGGTTTCACTGTCCGTGGAATTTTCCAGGTAAGGATACTAGAGTGGGTAGTCTCTGTCTTCTCCAGGGGATCTTCCCAACCCAAGGATCGAACCTGGATCTCCTCTATTGCAGGCAGATTCTTACCATCTGAGCCACCTGGGAAGCGCAGTGCTTCTCTAGCTTTGATGTCCTTTCCAACCCCTGGGGATCTTGTGAAGCTCTACTTCTCAGTGAGGGCCAACATTCTGCATGTCTCAGCCTAGATGCTCCCAGGTGATAACAGGAATGCACAGACCATCCTTCTGATTTAGAATCTGCTTTGATCCCATCATGCCATATGACTCAACCAACTTGTTAGAAAATAATTATTGAGTACCTGCCATGTACGGACACTGTGCACAATACAGAAGACAAATTCACTGAAAAGTACAATCTCTGTGTATCCTAAATGTGCATTCCTGCACGTGGGCATGATGGGGAAAGAGAAGGCGACATGATTCTTTTTATTCTTGTTTGTGTCCTGTCACACATGGAAATGTGCACATAGATTCTTTGGAAATTTTGTATAAAATGTTATTTCAAAGAATAGTTTACATTGTAGGGAAGGGAAACAAAGAACCTGTAACAGGTTAAGGCAATATTAAGTGTTAGTATGAGAGCATGGAAGGGGGAAATCTCACTGTGGGACTTTTAACTTTGTTCTAAAACAAATGATTAAAGGTTATTTGGGGGGTTGTGGGGAAACACACAATTGCATTTAGTTTTAAAACTCTAGTTTGGGGTTTAGATGGAAATGCAGGTGATAAGCCTGGAGGCAGGAAGAGCAGTTAGAAGGCTGTTGCTATAAGCTGGGAAAGCTGAGATTGAAAGAACGGGATGGGTTTGAGAAGAGCAGTTTGGCTAGTAATAGGTTGTATGTGGACAATAAATGAAACAGAAAAGCTGAGTTTTCCCCAGTGGGCAGTTGAATGGATCTGGATCCTGTTTGTTGACTAGAGAATGCAGAGGGGGAGATCTTCGAGTGTGACTCGACAATGGTGTCTCTAAGCAGTGAGGTCCACTGAGTCTTTAGAGGTTAGGTTATAGGACTTATGAAAAGTGCCTGGACTGGAGATACACACCTAGATGGAGACTGAAGCCGTGACACTAGTTAAGCTTATCTAGGCAAACTATGGGCTTTGCTGGTGGCGCGGAAGGTGAGGAGTCCGCCTGCAATGCAGGCGACAGGGTCCAATCACTTTGGCCACCTGCTATGAAGAGCCGACTCATAGGAAAAGACCCTGATGCTGGGAAATAAGAGGTCAGGATGAAAGCAGTGAATGAGATGGTTAGACAGCATCACTGAATCATAGGATGTGCGTTTGAACAAACTGCAGGAAATAGTGGAGGACAGGGAAGCAGGGTGTGCTGCAGTTCCTGGGGTTGCAATGAGTCAGACATGACTTAGCGACTGAGCAACAAAGCTTTTCATATATATGAAAAGCCAACCTTTATGTGCATTTTTTTTCTGGGGACAATGATTCTGAGATTTCAGGAAATTCTCAACGGGGCCTTTTACCCTGAAAAGTGTAAGGACCACTAGAGTAGGATGTTTAGATCAGTGATAGATCAGTGATCAATGCAAAGAAATAGAGGAAAACAATAGAATGGGAAAGACTAGAGATCTCTTCAAGAAAATGAGAGATACCAAGGGAACATTTCTTGGTTTTAAAGATGGGCACAATAAAGGCCAGAAATGGTATGGATCTAACAGAAGCAGAGAATATTAAGAAGAAGTGGCAAGAATACACAGAAGAACTGTACAAAAGGATCTTCATGACCCAGATAACCACGATGGTGTGATCACTCAACTAGAGCCATACATCCTGGAATGCAAAGTCAAGTGGGCCTTTGGAAGCATCACTGTGAACAAAGCTAGTGGAGGCAATGGAATTCCAGTTGAGCCATTTAAACTCCTGAAAGATGATGCTGTGAAAGTGCTGCACTCAATATGTCAGCAAATTTGGAAAACTCAGCAGTGGCCACAGGACTGGAAAAGGTCGCTTTTCATTCCAATCCCAGAGAAAGGCAATGCCAAAGAATGTTCAAACTACTGAACAATTGCAATCATCTCACATTCTAGGAAAGTAATGCTCAAAATTCTTCAAGCCAGGCTTCAAAAGTACATGAACCATGAACGTTCAAATGTTCAAGATGGATTTAGAAAAGGCAGAGGAAATGTAGATCAAACTGCCAACATCTGTTAGGTCGTCGAAAAAGCAAGAGAGTTCCAGAAGAACATCTACTTCTGCTCCATTGACTACACCAAAGCATTGACTATGTGGAAAACACATTGTGAAAATTTGTAAAGGGATGGGAATACCAGACCACCTTACCTGCTTCCTGAGAAACCTGTATGCAGGTCAAGAAGCAACAGTTAGAACTGGACATGGAACAACAGATTGGTTCCAAATTGGGAAAGGAGTATGTCAAGGCTGTATATTGTCACTCTGCTTATTTAACTTATATGCAGAGTACATCATGCGAAATGCTGTGCTGGAGGAAGCGCAAGCTGGAATCAAGATTGCAGGGAGAAATTTCAATAACCTCAGATATACAGATGACACCACTCTTATGGCAGAAAGCAAAGAAGAACTTAGAGCCTCTTGATGAAAATGAAAGAGAAGAGTGAAAAAGTTTACTTAAAACTCAACATTCAGAAAACTAAGATCATGGCATCCAGTCCCATTACTTCAAGGCAAATAGATGGGGAAACAATGGAAACAGTGACAGACTTTATTTTTGAGGACTCTAAAATCACTGCAGATGGTGACTGCAGCCATGAAATTAAAAGACTCTTGCTCCTTGGAAGATAAGTTGTAATCCACCTAGACAGCTTATTAAAAAGAAGAGATATTACTTTGCCAACAAAGGTCCATCTAGTCAAAGCTATGGTTTTTCCAGTAGTCATGTATGGATGTGAGAGTTGGACTATAAAGAAAGCTGAGTGCCGAAGAATTGATGCTTTTGAACTGTGGTGTTGGAGAAGACTCTTGAGAGTCCCTTGGACTGCAAGAAGTTCCAACCAGTCCATCCTAAAGGAAATCAGTCCTGAATATTCATTGGTGGGACTGGTGCTGAAGCTGAAACTCCAGTAGTTTGTTTGGCCACCTGATGTAAAGAACTGACTCATTGGAAAAAACCTTGATGCTGGGAAAGATTGAAGGCAGGAGGAGAAGGAGATGACAGAGGATGAGCTGTTTGGATGGTATCACCGACTCGATGGATATGAGTTTGAGCAGGCTCCGGGAGTTGGTGATGGACAGGGAGGCCTGGCCTGCTGCGATTTATGGGGTCGCAAAGAGATGGACATGAATGAGTGACTGAACTGAACTGAGAGTAGGGCATGGGGCTTCCCAGGTGGTGCTAGTGGTAAAGAACCCGCCTGCCAATGCAGGAGACACAGGAGACGTGGGTTTGATCCCTGGGTGGGGAAGAGTCCCTGGAGGAGTGCATGGCATCTTATTCCTGCATTCTTGCCTGGAAAATCCCATGGATAGAGGACTCTGGAGGGCTACAGTTCATGGGGTCACAAAGAATCAGACACAACTGAAGCCACTTAGCACCCACACAGGGTAGAGTGTGAAAAGAGGCCAGGACACTGACAAGAAGGTAAATATTGGATTGGCCAAAAAATTTCATCTTACAAAAAACCCAAACAAACTTTTTTGGTCAACACAATAAAAAAGACAATCAGAATTTCAAAATAGACTCTGGGGAACTGGCAATACCAGGGAAGCCTCATCAGGTGTGGCCAGGCCCTGGAATTTCACCTGACTTTTATATTCTGCCTCATTCTTCCTAGGGAAGAAGATTCTGGGGACAGAAAAGCCTTGTGTCTGGAAGATGGGCCCACAGACACTGATGAGGTTTGGGGGTAGAAATAACAAATCAGGAGAAGAAGAGTGAGCATTCAGTTGAGAATCAGTCAGGCCTTGGGATTTTTGGAGAGACTGTGCTAAAGTTTTTCTGAAACCTAAAAATTTCCAGCTACATCTCCAGTAAGCAAAATTAAATACATATAATCCCTTAATATAAAGAATTCTTATCCGTAGCACATGTAATTGCTTTTTATTCATTAGGCTGTATGGAATAAGATGAAAGCAGAGTCCAGCATTGGCGTCACCTGGCAGAATTAAGATAAAGGATCAACTGTCTTTTGAAGTACAAATAGAGTATTTGCAAAGAACGTGTATTCACGTTCTTTGCAAATACATTGTGTTTTGGAAGGTTTTCACAAAACAATTCAAGCTTGATCCTGTATCTTTTTTTGCTTTCAACACTTACCACCACCTGTATTTTAGCTTTGTCCTCACAACTCAATTTGCTACTCATCTTTATAACTTTAGGGCAGAAACTCAGGGATTTTGTTAGAATGCTAAAAAATGGATGATATCACTAATTAGGAAAAAGAAGTATAGGTGGCTCTATCATTTTCCGACTAGAGTATTTACTCACTGGCCAAATCTCTTGCTCGGCTGTCTTTCTGTTGATAACCGTATTAGTTTTCCAGGCTGCTGTAACAAATTGTTTCTAAGCCAAGTGGTTTAAAGAAAGCAGTTACCTCATGGTTTCTGTGGGTCAGGATTTCTGCAAGGGGCTTGGAAGCTTCTCTGGTCTGAGTACCTGGCTCCAAGACGGCTGTTGGCAGGGGGCCTCAGTTCTTCATGTCAGCTTCTCTCCCAGGTTACCCAAGCTTATGCTGTGAGCATCCTCACAGCGTGGCACCTGGCTTCCTCCAGACTGAGTGATCCAGGAAAACTTGGTGTCTTTTATCACCTAGCTTGGAAGTCATTCTCTGCCATTTCAGCAACATCCTGTTGGTTACAGCTGTCCTACGCAATGTGGGAGATGATTCAAGGCTACACAGAGGTGCAAACATCAGAGGCAGAGACAGCAGGGGCCCACGTGGAGGCTGGCTAGCACAGAAGTGAAAGCTAATTTTTAAAAATTAAGTGTTCTCCTGGATTACTGAGATTATAAACTCCATTACAACCACCGTCACCACCTCTACTACCACCAGCCACACTATTGTTTTCCCCCAGTTTTGAGAAATAATTGCGATATATTGAGATACAGTTGACGTATTGTTGTTCAGTCTCTAAGTCCTGTCTGACTCTTTGTCACCCTCTGGACTGCAGCATGCCAGGCTTCCCTGTCCTTCACTCTCTACTGAGTTTGCTCAAGCTTGTGTCCATTGAGTTAGTGATGCCGTCCAACCATCTCACCTTCATATAACATTGTATAATTTGAAGGTGTACAGCATAATGATTTGATATATGTATATATTGTGACATGATCACCACACTTAAGTTTAGTTAACATCTATCGCCCATGCGTGCCTCTTTAGAGGTATGTCGAAGGTCTCCCCAACCACTAATTAAAATCAAGATGCAGATGGGTCTCGGAATAAAGCTATTGTCAATAACATCACTTCAGCTATGAGGAGAAACAACACCTATGAGTTTTCATTTCCGTTTTTAACATAGCCAGTGACCTCTAAATTGGGAACCCTAGGTTTCATTGTAAGTCAGATTTAATGGATGGTAGGGCCAGGTAAAGTTGGCATTCAGCAGAATAGTTAATGGATATATTTTCAGTAGATTGAACTTGGCAAGGGATTAGCAGCTTTTAGTCAAGAATTTCTCCCCCCAGGAGAATTAAGCCTTTGTTTCAAGGAGAGTAATTACTCCATCTCTTCCTAATCCATACAATCTATAAAAGGCTAGTCTATGAAAAGTACCAGGAGTTTCATAACCCTTTAAAAAGACTTTTCTGTTTTCCTTCCTTTTTTTGGGAAGGGAAAAATGCAATTTCTTATTCAAATGTGATTAAATTCTAAGTCAGTGTGTGTGCCAAATTGTGAACTTGGAATTAATGTAGGTTGTGAACTTAACAAGATACCTTTTAAATATTCCATTAGCAGTTAAAGAAGATAGGAAGTACATAAGGGAAACTCAAGGTATGATACAGGTCAGGGTGAGACCTCATCCTATAGTGTTTCACAAGCAGCTGCTTTCTGCAGCTTGGTTGAGTCACATGAAAAGGAGTCATTCCATTCTGTCAGTGTGAGTTCTGCCAAGAACTGTGGGTATGTGTGGAGATCTCTCCATGTGGTGGGTTCCATGCTTCTGGATCCAGAGAAGGAAGTGTGTGAGGAGAGAAGATATTTTCTGGTGAGCATTGTTTGTCTCTGTAATACTGGAGATTAAGGAGTGCTCTTTAGAAATTTAGAAAGTCTTATTGCAGCTTTTTTGTTCTGTCAAATATGTAAGTGCTAGTTATATTTTAGAATGATTTGATTTTACTACCTGAGAAATTAATCAAGAAGAGGGGTAATTTAAAATGGGCTGCCTAGTGTGTGGGGTGGGATTTAGCAAGTGTAACTAAATCACTACCGCTCCAGTGACACTGGTTGTATTTATTCCTGAAAGTAGAGATGCAACTAAATTCATGTTAACTTTGAATTGTGACATAGAAATTCATACTTGTTTTTATCCCTTTATTGATAAAAGAATGCAAATGTGCCTCTTAGATTCTTATGGGAACCCAACTCCTTCTTTGATGAATTTATTTACCATTTTGTGGGTAAGACATTTGTATAATTCCCAGAAAAATGTTACCTTGGTGATTCTTAGAGCATATTAATAAAGTGGAAAAATGGTAAGTTGGAGCTCTCCCATCTGTGCCTACAGGTAATTTAATCAAGGTCACACACATACAGCGGGCAGGCAACTTAATGAGTTGAATGTATATTACTTGAATATTTGTTGAATGAAAGGATAAGATTGTCGCTTTAAGAAGACTATTGTCTAAAATTGCAGATATGTACAAAAATACTTTGAAGTGCTGAAAGAGAATTATAAAACCTTCTGCTAATTTGCTAATCCCCCATAAGAAAAACTTTTTTTCAGTTCGAGAAATCTGGGGATGATTCCAATAGCTTGGGCAGGCTGACCCTTTCTCCAGGATGCTCAATCAACTGGCCGTAGACTTGTCATTGCCTATTGTTTAGTGAGGCTGATACATCCTTGCCCTTCAACCCAGGGTATTTTCCAGGACTGGAGAAGGCCAATTATGTGAAAGAGGTCTGCAGATTCCAGAGAGCCGGTAACAACATCACTGAAATGGTTGAAATCCACAGTTGTTGGGAGGAAAGTGATCTTAGAGGAGTGTGGCGGGTGGGAAATGAAAGGACACAAATTCACAAGCTCCTCAGTCTCTCTGCAGCTCCTCATCTATCAAAGGGGTCTGATGAAGGCAATCTATGTGAAAGTGCTTGGCATGACGTTGTTGCTTAATGATGGAGTAGTGTGTACCTAAATCAATAACAGGCTCTCAGTCAATACTGTGTGAATGTGAATCTGGAAGGGGGGTAATAGAGTGGAACAATAAAGAAAGACCAAAGGAACAAATACCATTCGGCTGGGCTCCTAGATGGGAGCTAAATGGAGGGGTCAACCTGAAGATTGTGGTCATTTCAGACTTTGTTCACTTACACATTAGGACTTCTTTTTGTAGGAGACAGGAAGAATAAAAGAAAAGCAGACCCTGGCAAGGGCCGCAAAAGAAATTTATAATTATTGATAAACTGGATGGAATAAGGCATGAGACTCTTGGAACAAGTCAAGAGGGAACAGTTCATAATCTCGAAAACAAGATATGATCCTGCAGTTGGAAAACCAACCCCAGACTGTTTCCCAATGGCGTCTCAGAGTCACATGTTTTACATACCCGGTGGAAAATCTATAGATAAGAATATTAGTCTTAGTTACTGATTTGTTATTGATCACTGTTTCCTAATTACTCAATGGTTAATAATCATTTTGTTCTTTGGTCCTGAAGGCCACATGAGCTGTAGTTTAACTCCCCATATATTCTTTCATTCACGGCTGGGAGTATAATAATGCTGGCCTGGACTCAGTTCAGTACCTTTACCTCAGAGCGGTGTTGGTCCCTGAGCCTTGCTCTTCTCTGAATTCTTGTGTCTCCTTTCTCATTCTCTCACCGTATCACGCTTTCAGAAACCCTGCTTGTCGGGCCGCTCGACAGTTTTGACCTAGCTCCTCCTGTTTCACTAATGGTTCTCGTTCTCTCTATAATTCTTACTGTACATAAATCCAGTGCCTGGACGTGCTGCACAGTCACGGTGGGACTGGGACATGTCTGCTGGCCTTATTTGAACTGTCTGCTTACAAAGAGTATTGTGTGTTTCCCTAAATCTATTCATGTCTGTTGCACCTGGAATTATGTAATTTATTTAAATATTGCAGAAGTGGATGAATATAAATGCAAAAATAAAAGCATATTGTTTCTATGAAAATTTGAGTTGAATGATGTGCAGGGATGCAAGAACACTTAACTGATTAAAGAGACTGCTCTCCAAGTAGACGCGGTTGAGAGAAGCAGAGAGAATTTAAAAAAAAAAAAAAAAAAAGGAAAGTTTCTGCACTTGGGTTTTTGTTGTTCTGTTTGGCCTGGTGCAGTATCCTGGTGAGGATAAAATTGTGGACTCTGGAGCCAAGCCTGCCTGAGGTGAAACCGGCTTCTTCCACCAGGCAGCTGGCTGGCTTTGGGCCTGCTTCCTCATCTGTAAGGCAGGGATGAAAAGGAGCCGCAGTCTCCTTCGGCTGTTACGTGGCTGTGACGACACGGGCTGCCCAGGGTGAGGCCAGGCCTTTCAGGTTAATGGCAGAGTCCTCTCACTTCAGACACCAGCCACGGGCTTGGGGTCCCCAGGGCGGCCTCACTTCTGAGTGACTGACTGAAAATGGAGAGCTTTTCACTCTCAAGTTTGATAATTCACTGAAATGACTCACAGAATTCAGGAAAGTGCTATCCTTCTGATTGCAGTTTTATAATATCACAGTGAAGGACATCCGTTAGAACCAGCTGAAGGACGAGGTGCGTGGCGAGGCCTGGGAGGAGCCCAAATACAAAGCTCCCTCTCGTCCTCGCCACAGGGACACAGATCCCGACCTGGATAGGAACCCTCTCCTGGACACGGTTCTTGTGAGACGGGAAAGGGTCTTGTGGTCAAGTGCGCTTGGGAAATTGGGGTATTTTTAACAGTTTTTTAAAAAGTTAAAATGTCTTATAAATATTCAAGTCTAAGGAGTAAATAGCATGCATCATTTCCCAGATGTATTTGCCCATGCAATTCTTCCTCAGTGGAATGCCCATTGATGTCCCCAAAGAATATCAAAAAAGGGCAAAAAAAGAAAGAAAGAAAAAAAAACCTCCCAAAACAAAGAAATTTACAAATCTTTCCAAACCCAAAACCCTGTCTCCAAGTAGCTCCTAATCAAAGACAAAGTACCCTTGACATTCTGACACAGAAAGAATTTGACTTGTTTTCCAAGTTGTTCTTGATAGTTTGTCTATTTTATTTCCTAGTTAACAGCGTTTGAAGGACTCATGTACAATATAGTATGAAAAAATTTTTAAAAAGCCAAAAAATATCAGTAGGACAAGTGTCTAACGTGAATGAGGAAGAAGAAACTTAAAAAATAGACACAGAACTTTATTTTTGCACAGAATATACCAATAGATGTTCACAGTATGAGTGTGTATTAAGGAGAAGTTAAATTATGTCAAGGCCTTTGTATAAGATGAAATTATTTGCAGAGCAGAAGTAGAGACACAGATGCAGAAAAAAAAAAACGGATTTCAAAGAGGAAGTGTGAAGTGGGATGAACTGTAAATTAGTATCGGCATATGTACCCTACTATGTGTAAACTAGATAGCTGATGAGAACCTACTGTATAGCACAGGGAACTCCGATCAGTGCTCTGTGATGATCCAAATAGGAAGAAAATCTGAAAAAGAGGGGATCTGTGTATGCACATGGCTGATTCACTTTGCTGTACAGTAGATGCTAACATCCTGGAGAAGGAAATGGCAACCTACTCCAGTATTATTGCCTAGAGAATCCCCATGGACAGAGGAGCCTAGGGGGGTTACAGTCCGCGGGGTTGCACAGAGTTGAACACAACTGAAGTAACTTAGCACAGCATAGTTCCTTTCAGGGAAGGAAATGGCAACCCACTCCAGTATTCTTGCCTGGAGAATCCCATGGACAGAGGAGCCTGGTGGGCTACAGTCTATGGGGTTGCAAAGAGTCAGACATGACTAAGCAACCAACACACACACACACACACACACACACACTAATGTGGCATTGTAAAACAATTATACTCCAATAAAAATTAATTAAAAAAACACCTTTTGGAGTGGTATCTATAAAAAAATGATTTAAAAATCCTTTAAAATCTCTGTCTTGCTGGTGAATTGCAGTTACCTGGAAAATTAATGAATACCAAGCATCTCATTCCCTGACAGTGCCAGGTTATGGAAGGTAGATGGAGGTGTGATGTAGAGGAAAGAACATTGTGATCAGGAACCTGGGGCCTCTTATCGACTTTGTTACATTGGATACAGCTCATCTGTGTCTCAGAATCTCCTTTTTCTCAGGAGTGAGATAGAGATGACCAGGTCTGTTTCACGGGATTATTGTGCAAATGAGATCAAACACGTGAAATCATCCAGCACTCAGAAAACAGAAGGCTATAGTAAAGGTTCTTTAAAAACTACTTACTGCTGTTACTAGAAGTCTAAGAAGTCCCTGAATCACTTTACTTTCCTAGGACTTTATACACTGATGATCCAGTCGGTTTTGAGTTTTTGGTTAACAGGACCAGATGCTTAAAGACGGTGGTAGGATGAAGTCTGAGAAGACTAAAATGGATTTAAAAGAGCATTTTCATGAATGGTGAATGTGGAGGCTAGGTGGTACATATGTGAATAACACAAGGAATTCCTTTAAGAATCTGAGTGGAGAGGACTTCCCTGGAGATCCAGTGGTTAAACTCCATGCTCCCAATGGAGGATTCCAGGTGCACAGATTTGATATCTGGTCTGGGAACTAAGATCCCATATGCCATGTAAGCAGTCAAAAAAAAATGAATCTGGTGGAAAAAAGGGAGATATAGCAGAAGGCTGAAGGATATTAGATGGGGAACTTTTTAATTTTCAGAGTGAGAGATGATGACATCCTTACCTTTCTTGAAGATCAGTAAGAATAAAGAAGACAGTGGAAGGGGTATAGATGTTAACAATCAGATCTGTCTCAAGTTCAGGCTTAATCACTCATTTACAGTATAACCTTTGGCATGAACCTCAGCCTCTCCTTGTAACATGGAGGTGCTCACACCAGCCTTGTTTTCTCCTTGACTTTGAGGTGAAGCTCACTTAAAATAAAGCCTGTGAGATCACCTTGAAAATGATAGAGTATGTATCATACGAAATAAGAATACAACAATCTTTTTGGAAGACGGTCTTTCAGTGTGCAAACTGCTTACCTTTATGGCTAGTGCTATGAAAACGTTCTTTGCCTGTTTATGGAGGGTGAACTTGACTCTTGGAGAAGCGTTTGTTGAACTGAACTGAGTCGCTATACACTTTCAGATTAAAGGCAAATCACCCCTCCCCGTTTATAAGCTAAGAGCCTTTCCCTGCTCTCTTTGGACATTCTGCTTTGGTTTTGTTTTCATTACTTACCAACTGCTGTGAGGCCTGTCAGTTCTGTGCCCTTCAGCTCACACAGCTCAACCGTATCTCTTAGCAATTTTCCGACTGAAAAAATTGCCTGCTCTTTGTTTTTACCGAGGTAAAATGGCACCCACTTAAGGCCCATTTACACAAGAAGAAGACAGACTCTTTAGTAACCTGGTGTCAAATATGGCTTTTCAAACCTTGCTGTGTTTTGAACACCGTGGTATCAGCAAAGCCAAAAGTTAAATTTTTTTTTTTTTAAATTTTGAGTAGAGGGACTATGAAAGATCGCTGGAGTCTGAGCTTTAAATATAACCCCTTACACATTCTGATTTAGCTTCTTCAGCTTTCGAGTTTATTTTTGGCACAGTTTGTTTTATATGAGGCCAAGACAAAAAAAAAAAGACATTTTCCAAGAATCATAAATTCTCCACCCAGAATGTAATCACTTGAAGAAGTGAAACTCCACAAAGATTCTACCAGGTTGTTCTCTGATTTAGAGACTCATTCCTCAACCAGGCACCATGCTTGTTCCTGCAGAGATAAAGATGAACAAGGCATTATATTGTTCTCAATGAACTTTGGCATATAGGAAGATAATTGCAATTCAGAGTGATGAGCCATGTGGCAGAGCTGGGAATAAAAGCTAGTGGTGGCAGAAAGGAGTGTCGGGGAAACCTCGTCGAGTGCAGAGATGGCCAGTGACGGGCTTAAATAGCAGCATCCACATGCTGCCTGAGAGGCTGGAGGCTTTTAGCCAGTTGGCACTCACTGCTACCAATATAAGTGGGGGCTCAGAAGGGCAGCGTGACCAGGATGACTTTCAGGAGGCTTTAATCTTTAATTTTTTTTACAGCTAGTTTGTGATAAATTGATTTATAATAAATGGCACATATCTAGAGACATTTTGACATATGTACCTGTCAAATCACCACCACAATTCAGGTTAATGAACAAACTCGCCACCCCAAATGTTTCCAGTGTCCTTTTTTCCCTTTTTTCTCCCCTTCCCAAGTAACCCCAGATCTGCTTTCTGTCACCTCAAATTAGTCTGTGTTTTCTAGGATTTCACATACATGGAATCATATATATCATGTACTTTTCAGCTGGCTTCTTTTGCTCCCAGTAATTATTTTGATAGTCGTCCATGTTGTTATGTGTATCAACATTTCAGTTCATTTCTTTCTTTCCTCCCTCCTTCTTTCCTTCATTCCTTCCTCCCCACTACCTACTTTCTCTCTCTTTCTCTTTCTATCTTTCTTTCTTTTTGCTTTATGATATGGATATGCCACACTTTATTTATCCATTTACATGTTGATGAGCATGTGTGTTGTTTCCAGTTTTTTCCTATTGAGACTTAAGTGGTTGTGAACCTATTCCTGTACTTGCATTTATAAGGGCATATGCTTTCATGTTTCTTGGGTAAATGCCTAGAAGTGAATAAACAAGATCATGTAGTATGGATACACTTAATTTTTAAAGAAACTGCTGAGCTGTTTTGGAAAGTGGTTGTATCATTTTACATTTCCAGTAGCTCTGTAAGAGAGCTTCATTTCCTCCTTATCCTTGCCAATACTTGTTATTATTAGTCTTGTAAAAAAAAGTCTAGTCATTGTAATTGGTGTGCAATGATATCTTATTGTGGTTTTAGCTGTTCAGTTGTGTCCGACTCTTTGTGACCCCTTGGACTGCAGCCCACTAGGCTCCTCTGTCCCTGGGGATTCTCCAGGCAAGAATACTAGAGTGGGTTGCCATGCCCTCCTTCAGGGGATCTTCCCAACACAGGGATCAAATCCAGGTCTCCCGCATTGCAGGCGGATTCTTTGCCATCTGGGCCACCACTTCTATCTGGCATTTCCTTAATGACCAGTAATATTGAATGTCTTTTTATGTGCTAATAGCCATTCACATATATTCACTGTTGAAGTATCTGTTCAAATCTTTTGCCTGTTAAAGAAAATTAGGTTGTTTTCTTGTTACTGTTTTAAGAGGTCTTTTAGGTACTCTGGGTATATATATTTTGTTAGATGTGATTTGCAAATAGTTTTTCCTGGTTTTCATTGTTTTAACGGTGTTTTTCAAAGAGCTGAAGTTTGTAACTTTGACCAAATTGAATTTATCAGCTTGTTTGTTTTAAAATCTTTATCGTAGTATATAAAGAGTTTCACATATTGAATTTGTACAATTTGATAAGTTTGAACATATGCAAACATTTGTGATACCATGACCACAATCAAGGTAATAGTCGTATCTATATCTCCAGGCATTACCTTGTGTTCCTCTGTTTTGTATTGTTTGTGGTAAGAACACTTAACATGTGACCCACCCTTTTTACAAATTTTGAAGTGTACAATGTAGTATTGTTAAGTACAGGCATGTGTTGTATAGCAGATCCTACAAGCTGTTCATCTAGCATAACTGAAATGTTACACTCATTGAATAACAACTCCCTATTTCCCACTCCTCCGAGCCCCTGGAAACCATTATTGTATTCTCTGTTTCTGGAATTTGACTATTTTAGATAGCTCATATAAATGGAATCATTCAGTATTTGTCCTTTTGTGACTGGCTTATTTCACCTGGCATAATGTCCTTTAAGTTCATCCATGTTGTCACCAATGGCACGTGACTTTTTAAAGTCTGAATAATAAGGGCTTCCCTGGTAACCCTGATGGTAAAGAATCTGCCTGCAATGTGAAAGACTGGGGTTTGGTTCCTGGGTCAGGAAGATCCCCTAAAGAAGAGAATGGCTACCCACTCCAGTATTCTTGCCTGGGAAGTCCTATGGACAGAAGATCCTGGGGGGGCTACAGTCCATGGGGTCGCCAAGAGTTGGATACAACTAAGTGACCAACACTAGCTAACTAACTACATATACTACAAATTCTTTATTTATTCATCTGTTGACAGACATTTAGATTATTTCCATATCTTGTTTCTTGTGAATAATGTTGCCAAAACATGGAAATGCAGATATCTCTTTTGAGATCTTGATTTTGATTCCTTTGGACATATACCCAGGGGTAATATTGTTGCATCATATAGAAGTTTTATTTTAAATCTTTGAGGATTCTCCATACTGTTTTCCATAGCTTCTGCAAGATTATTCTTATAGGAATTGTGCTTTTGTATATATAAGAAAGATTTATCTAAACCAAGACCACAGGAGCCTTCTCCTGTTTTCTGCTAGAAGTTTTATAGCTTTGAATTTTAAACTTAGGTTTGTGATCCACTTTGAGTTAATTTTTGTATTTGGTGAGGTATGGATTATTATTATTTTTTGTTAGATATCCAATTGTTCCAGCACTATTAAAATAAATGGTTTTTGTCCACTTAATTTCCTTTACACTTTGTCAAAATTTAATTGTCTATGTATGTGTAAATCTCTTTCTGGATTTTAAAAGCTGTTTCATTAATTTATTTGTGCTTAGGCCAGTACTGTACTATCTTGATTTATTGTAGCTTTGTAAGGAATCTTCAGATCAGAGAATGTTAATCCTCCACGTTTGCTCTTCCTAAAAGTTATTTCAACTAATATGGGTTCTTTGCTTATATGAATTCTGGAGCTAGTTTATCAATATCTATAAAAAGTGTGTTGAGACTTTGGTTGATTGCAATGGAGTATTAATTAATTTGGGAGAATTGAAATCCTAACACTATTGACTATTACACATTATCATGTGGTGTACCTTTCCATTTTCTTAAGTCTTCTTTAATTCCCCTCAGCAATGTTTCGTGTTTTAAGTGTACAAGTCATTCTATTTTTTAGAATTTGTTCAGTATTTCATGATTTTTGATTCTATCTGTTTTTTTTTTCCTCCCTTTTATTGTTTTTGTCATACAATGCCATGATATCACCATGGGTTTACATATGCTCCCCCTCCAGAAACCCCTCCCTCCCCCCTCTCTCCTCCCTCCCCCCCCGGGAAATCTCGATGCACCAGCCCCGAGAATCAATCCTGGGCTGACGACTGATTAGACATATGATAATTAACATGTTTCAATGCCATTCTCCCATATCATCCCACCCTTTCCCTCATTCACAGAGTCCACGAGTCTATTCTATACATCTGCGTTCCTTTTGCTGTCTCGCATGTTGGGTTCTCGTTACTGTCTTTCTAAATTCCATATATATGTGTTAATATACTGTATTGTTGTTTTTGCTTCTGGCTTACTTCACTCTGGATAATGGGCTCCAGTTTCGTCCATCTGAGTAATATTCCATTGTGTATATATACCACAGCTTTCTTATCCATTCGTCAGTTGATGGGCATCTAGGTTGCTTCCATGTCCTGGCTATTGTAAACAATGCAGCGATGAACATTGGGGTGCACGTGGCTCTTTCAATTCTGGTTTCCTCGGTGTATATGCCCAGCAGTGGGATTGCTGGGTCATATGGCAGGACTATTTGCAGCTTTTTAAGGAATCTCCACACTGTTTTCCATAGTGGCTGTACTAGTTTACATTCCCACCAACAGTGTAGGAGAGTTCCCTTTTCTCCACATCCTCTCCAGCATTTATTGCTTGTAGATTTTTGGATTACAGCCATTCTGACTGGTGTAAAGTGATACCTCATTGTGGTTTTGATTTGCATTTCTCTGATAATGAGTGATGTTGAGCATCTTTTCATGTGTTTGTTAGCCATTTTTATGTCTTCTTTGGAGAAATGTCTGTT